>JACCIC010000021.1:4427500-4855000 GCA_018907035.1 Sycobia sp. Sy_11
ATATAAACTGCACGTATTTAAAATAGTTTCTAAATAAACATTGGGTTAAAACGAAGGCGTGGCCTTTTTTTTCAAAAGAAAATTTCGTTACTTTAACACCTCTCTTGTAGATTGACTTTCCTTCAAAATGAATCATTAAGAGCTATAATCGTAATTAATGCTGTAAATTACGACCTTACAAGTAGTTTTAATTTGATCATGAGCAAATTGTAACTTATTAAGTATTCAGCCTTGGTGGATGATCATTGAAAGTCATTTTTGCTTAGATAATTATCTATCTCACTTATTAATAAATATTTTTTTTTTATTGGTCTTACAGTCCAATCAATTTCAACCAAAAATAAAATAAAATAAAAATAAAAATAAAATAAAAATAAAAAATAAAAATAATAATAAAAAATAAAAAATAAGAAATAAAAATAAAAAATAATAAAAATAAAAATTAAAAATAAAAATTAAATTAAAAATTAAATTAAAATGATAATGACAGTCAGACTGTCCTTGTTTACATTCACCCCCTTAGACTAATCTGAAAATAAAATATTAGCTGAAAAAATGCTTTGTTAGTAAAGTGCAGTCTGACTGTCCCCAACACCCTTACCTAATTGAAGACTTGTCCAACGTTTCGAGCTCGCTACGGCTCCTCATCAGGGACTTGATTAAAAAAAAAAATATTTATTAATTTGTATATGGGGAGTCGACAGAAGTACAATTCAATTGTTTTAAAATAGAAGGTCTATTTAACTTAAATTAAGGGGGTATGTCATGATTTATTTTAGAGAAATTTATTGTAAATATGGTAGTACTATTAAAGATTATTGTTCAAAATGGATTAAAATGAATTTAAAACAGTCCCTGATGAGGAGCCGTAGCGAGCTCGAAACGTTGGACAAGTCTTCAATTAGGTAAGGGTGTTGGGGACAGTCAGACTGCACTTTACTAACAAAGAATTTTTTCAGCTAATATTTTATTTTCAGATTAGTCTACGGGGGTGAATGTAAACAAGGACAGTCTGACTGTCATTATCATTTTAATTTAATTTTTAATTATTTTATTTTATTTATTTTTATTATTTTTTATTTTTATTTCTTATTTTTTATTTTTTATTATTATTTTTTATTTTTATTTTTATTTTTATTTTATTTTATTTTTGGTTGAAATTGATTGGACTGTAATACCAATAAAAAAAAAAAAAAAAAAAAAAAAAAAATTTATTAATTTGTATATGGGCAGTCGACAGAAGTACAATTCAATTGTTTTCTATCTCACTTAACTATTTTACCGAGTCTTATGGATGAAAAGTCAAACAAAATACGTTACATGCCTCTAAGCTTTCGTCATTCTCCCTGCAATCTGGGACGTCGAAACGCACCCAAATCGGAATCGTCCACTTTGCACACTGAAATTGAAATGGAATATTTTCACACGGGACCATATTATTATATCCAAAGTCAGAGCGACTGAGAACGAAACAACCAATGTATATAGATTTTAATTTATAAATGAAATTTGTTAAAATCATCAGCATATTTGAGCGAATTGCCTTAATAAAATAATTTTTATTCTCTATATAAATGCTCAAAAATGACGCCAAAATCTACCAGTGAAAATCTTTCCAAATACGTACATTCGTTCCGTATCGCCTGCATCGTACACCGAAACGTGCAATGCAAATGCCGCATCTACTTGTCTCCTTGTGCATATATATATATATATATATATATATATATATATATATATATATAAGCATACATATATCAACATACTTACTTACATATATATATATACATTCGCCCTTCGAAGGTAAAGTTCACGATTCGCCCGCGCCGCGCCGCGGGCGCAAATTGCTGGCGCAGGCAGAGAAGATGAAGGGGAAAAAGGAAGAAAACAAGGAAGGAGAAGAAGGAGAATAAGAAGAAGCAGCGAATAGTCCCATTAAGGGGACCACCTTGTTTGCGCGCTCGTAAATCAAGGATCTCGTTCGCCTCTCGCGCGGGCGCGCGTCCGCGTTCGCCAGGCGTCTGCCAAAAACGAACCGTATATATATATATATATATATATATATATATATATATATATATATATATATGCGCTGGCCCCCGCTCTGCGGTAGGTGTGTGCTGCGCTGCGAGGGAGGAAAGGGGTGGGTGGAATAACGTGTGGCTCCTCTTTCCTCACCTGAAATCCGTGCATATATATATATATATATATATATATATATATATATATATATATATAAATTTGCACGAGACCCTGTGGAAGCGTGTATATAATAATGATAACGCGGAACATGTATTACACACACACACACACACGCGCGCGTGCGCGCGCGCGTATGGGGGTCGCGGAAAGATGGGCGTTTCTGCCGGGGAGATTGACGAGGAGCCAAAGGGAACGAATACTATCTTTTCGCGGTGTAGATCGTTAACCGCGCGCACAGGCAGCGTCTGTCGGCACTTCAGAAAGCTTCTAGTATATATATATATATATATATATATATATATATATATATATATATACACCAATTTCGTGATCTTATAAATGAGATTTTGAAAATGGGCTTGGGGGAGGTCGTTGGGATTTTTAATTGGAGCTACGATTGAGAAAGTCGAGTGAAAAGCAATATATATATATATATATATATATATATATATATATATATATATATATATGAATGAATTTGATTTATGCATTGATATGCGTTCGTAAATATTGAAAAATTATTGGCGTACTCGAAAGAAAGAGGCTGGATTTTTCTATCGATACAAAAGGATAATTAATTATTGAGAATTAGTAATCGTCTAGGCTTAGAGAGCTTTAATTTCGTAATATTCCTTAGAAAGATATGGGATGGAAAATTGAAAAAGTAATTATATACGTCTGATTTTTATATTATTAATTACTTGTTATGTATCGGTCGTGCTATAACTATAGTTACGTTTCATCATTTCCATTGTACCTATGTCACTTGATAAGGAGAACGGAAAATAAAAGCCTCAAAAATCCCAGCAAACCACATTTTAGTGTACATGCCTACACTTTTTTATTTTTCCTTGGCGTCTCTCTTTGTAGATCAGGATCAGTACATAGATTCTTCGCAGTATTAGATTAATACGAGTTATCAAATACGTGTTCATAGATTTACGTAATTTAGGCTCAGATACATTCTCCGAATAATGAACACAATTTTGTTTCTTTCCAATAATTTTTGTATTAATTATTCAGATTATTGTTTTACTACATGCTAGAGTTGATTCTGAGTTTATATATAATCACTTGCAATTTTTCAATTGAAAAGAATGAAGATTAGAAAAGCAAGCACTAATAAGAAGCTGTATCTTTTTTTAATTTCCGTATGTTCAAAAACGCGTGTTTTTTATATTACGCATATAATTAGCCTGTAATTATTATTTTTATAGAGCGTAAAACGTAATGTTACATTTACATCTATTTTACGCATTATAATATTGTAGATACACCACAGAAAAAATCGAGGAAGCACCTCATCGATTTCAAGATGTAAGTATAATAATCTCCATGACAATACAATATCATTGTGCGTCAAAGTTATATATTGTTGTTTTATTATGGATATATAATGATCGTTATATTTAAATAGTGAAACGGAACAATTTTTTCTTCCGCGATACAGCTGCATCATCATACAGTTACACGTGCAAGAGACTTCGATTCGTCGGTGGATTCTTCAATAAAACTTCATAATTCATAATTAAGTTGGAAATTAACTTCAATTTTTATTTACGCGCGATTCACGAATATTCGAGCGTACTTTGCTCGACAACAGTGTCGCATAAACGTAACTTGACTAATGACTCGCGAATACCAGCTTCCCTCCATCCCTCCCAATCGTTCCGACCCAGCGAATATGAACTAATTTTATTATCCGCGGCATAGGGCAAAGAAAAAAGAAAAGATCGGAACTCTCGCCATCACCGCCGAGATTAAACGATTCGGGAAGATCGCATCGCGGCATTATAGGTCCCCGGACGTTTTACGGCTCTTTCGGTTCTATCGAACCGAGAGACGCCTGCCCAGCGACCCGCGAGGATTCCTCGTACGGCGTAAAACGTAAATAGGCGCGCGTAGGTAGTCCAAGAATAAAGCCGTGGAGCAATTTTCCGCCACTCCAGCGTCGATGCCAAATTGTCCGTCGATTATACGAGGAAAACAGACGGAGAACGCATATATATATATCTGGTAAAAAGTAGGAGAAATAAAGAAATTAATGGAAGAAGAAGAAGAAGAAGAAGAAGAGGAAGAGAGAGAGAGAGTGAGTGAGTGAAAAGGAGCACGGCGGAGAAATCCCGAAACTCTGTCAGCGCGCGCGTGTAGTCGGGAACAAAGCGAGCTCGCTCGACAGCCCTACCAATGGCTCGATCTATATCCCTGAGCACCGGGTTCGAGATCGGCAATTTACTATGTAATAATGCGCGCAGATGTTTATCTCGAGTTTTTGGCTTGTGCGGGATCGCGACCGGATTGTCCGACGAAATTTCTCGCTCTCTTTGGGACATTTTTCCGCCGCGGCGAATAGGCGGACAATGCCCGGGCGTCGATTATGGGAAAAAGTATATATATATATATATATATATATATATATATATATATATATATATATATATATATATAGGAGAAAATAAACACAGAGACAAATAACCCATCAACTTAAACGTAAGCCCTTCGGTCTCCCTTGCGGATTCTCCAGAATCCTTTTGTATTTTTATCTATTGATTGGGCTTGTGGGATTTTTCCGTCTCCGCATAACGGACTGGTCTGTGTAGTATATCTAGTATACAGAAATGTCACTCCATGCGTAAGTCTTTTGAAGCTTCATTTACTTTACCTATAGTGTATTGGCATTAGATATATATATATATATATCCCGCTGAGAGTATCAATAGAACTCAATTTTGCGACGTTCAATGATCTTTTATTAAATCGATTTTACAAACGTTCATCATAATTTTTTATAAATAATTTTTTATTTATTATATTACTTCTGTATCAATAATCTTAAAATATCGTTATTTTTCGGCGTTCTCGCTAAAAAAAACGAAGCAACAATTACGACCGTCAGGATCACTTGCAATCATCCTGAAAATCAGATTGTACATTATTCGTTGTAAATCATTTAATGTAACATAAGCTGAGCTCGCGTCGAGCCTACGATTGGACGATAATATATTATTTATACTCCTGTCGAATGCGCGAGTACCTGTTTTACGAATGTAATTAATAACGCCTCTTACGTGTTAAGCGCATTTTTACACGTGTTCGCCCTCACGTGCACTCAACAATATTAACGGATGAACTTCCGTCGATGCAAATTTTTGCCGACTCACTCGGCGCGGTTAAGTTAATTCCCTAATGTCTTATATTCGGTTTGGATTGCAAAATGAAAAAAAAAAAAACAAGAAACAAAAAATAAAGATGCGCGCCGTAACGTGGCAGTGGTGAAAAAATTAGCGCACATGAAAGAAGTTATGGAGGAAAAAGCCTTTAAAGCCAACGATTTCGCGGGTCACCGTTCGACGATAATTGTCTGCCTCATCTCGCTAAACATCCCCGAGGACCTCTCGACCGTTCACAGAGCGCGGGGGGAGGAAACTCCCGCGTGGCCCCTTCCCCGATCCCGTATAATTATTCAATGACTCCTAGCCTCGCCCTGTGTTTTTTAAAGCTCTTTAAAAACTCTTTGCTTTGCGCTCGGTGCAAAGCGCGCGCACCCCGTCCCCCCTCCATCCTACCCCCTGTTTACGCGATGAAATTGAAGTAGTCGTTACGTTGGCGCCTCGAAGCTGTGTATGCGTGCCATTTATATATCGTATGCTTGGTGCAACGAGACGACAGATCTTGCATTTGTGTTGAAATTTTTAAGATGCATCTTTTACACAAACCACATACATTATTTCATAATTTAACATTAGATTCTGGATACGTACATAACACTGCGTGAAAAGGAAAATTCTAACACAATTTACCGCGTATGGAAAATTAAAAAAGGTATGCGTTATTGTTTAAACAAATCATTTTTCCCTACTTTTACATTCTTCAAGTTAATTTTATAAGCATGGAATACGAAGGACGAATACCGTGTTAACATTTTATCAGTTTTTCGAATTTATCATTAAAAACGCTGATATTGATTCATCATGCAATTTTTTGTAAGATAATGAAAAATTGTGCCATGATACCAACCCATTCGCAGTTGAGGGGCTTCGCGTCTATATATATATATATATATATATATATATATATATATATATATATATATATATATATATATATGATATCGAAGTGCTGTTTTATTGTTTCGAGGGTGGGAGGGCAGCGGTTACAGTTGCCACTCTATACAAGGGCGCACGGATGGTTGCACTCGGTACAGGCGCACATTCTCAATTACCCGACCTTTACAGCCGCATCGAGCAATCTCATCGTTGACTTGTAGGGCTGCTTTTATATTAAATTCAATACTGTAACGGCGTGCGCGCATATATCTAATTATAATGTGTATATATAGCATAACAAAAAAAAAAATAGAAACAAAACTTACCACATTCACGAAATCCTGAAACGTGACGGCCTCGGCGCGGGACTCCTTGACTCGGAGAAGAAGGATGTCCCTCTTGTTCAGGGGGATCTCGGACAGCCATTCGGGGCTTCGCAGCGCTATTAAGAAATCCTCGATCGGGATCTCGCCGAAACCCTCGGGATCGAACTAGAGCGAATCAGATACGTTTTTCTGTTTTAGATAAATCCGCCCGATTGCTGGGAATTGAACGGATTTTTTTTCTTTCTCGATTGTAATAAAAAAAAAGTTGATTGAATTTTCGAAGAGTTTTTTTTTGTACCTTATCGAACAGCAGTCTCCATTTCTGGAAAAGATGGGAAATCACACTTTTTAGGTAATTTTTTGAAGCGATGGCATATAAATAATATTAAGGATGACGTTTGGAAGCGGAGAGAGGTGGAAAAATAATATCGTTATGCTGAATACTATCGAACTTAGTTTTCAATAATCTACTTTTAATTTTGAAATTATTGAGAATCATGTAATCAATAATAACATTATTCTATTCAAGATAGGCTTTATAAACATTCTATAATATTAAATTTGACGGTTAAATCATTTAATTTTAATTTCTAATAAAAAAAAACTGTACAGTTTTTATGATGTATGGGCTATTTTTATCTTGTGCCTTTACTGTTCGATCAAAATTTTACAAATTTCAATATGGCAATTAAAAAGGTTAAAAAAAATGATTGAATTAATCTTATTTCGGAAATTTTGTGTATTGTACATTCTTAAGCTAATTGGCAAGATGATAGAGGTGACCCAATTACGGACGTACGGGCGAGAAATAAGCGTCAATTTTTTACTTCCAATGAATAACTATTTTTTACTTTTATACAATTTTATAGTTTCAATACCTTTAAATTATACTTAGAAGAAAAATAAAATAATTTAAAAATCAATATTCGTAACTTGGATAAATCTCTGATTCATTCTTATAAAATCGTTAAAAATAGAGACATTGGAATCATACATGTTCATTTTTTAATTCGTTGATTTGTCAAAACGTTCTCTGAATATATTACACAAAGCTGAATGTATATCTTCGAGTTTCTTTTAGTTCGATTTTAAGTAAGAATAATGAATCTGTTAACCTTCTTGATTATTTGAATTTTAATTCGGACAAAAACATCATAGCTAGACTACTTGTCTATAGACTAAAACAATATCTGTTATCAAGTAAACATTTTCCTGTTTTGTATTAATTAAATTATTTTTTTATATTGAGAAAGTATTTTCTTAAATGATGAAAGTATATTCTTGATGCAAGAAGAGTCCACTCAAATCCAACCAGGCTGCCTTAAATCTAGTAAAAATTTTATAATTTAGGAAAATTATTTACTTGGTATAAAGTAAGTAAGTATTTACACAATATCAGAAAACTTTTTTTTTCAGTGTTCGATAGTCTTTGATTATTGTATTTATAAAGCGCACAAGTATTATTCAACTTTGATATTCGTAATTAAAATAAAAATAAATTTGATGCAACTTATGCTCAATAGTTATGATACGCAATTAAGCTGCCGCGATAAGGGCTTCTCATCGGGCGTAGCATTGTTTTATCGTGATATTTTGTAAGAAGAGATATTCTACGATTAAATTTTACTTTTTGAATTATTACTTTTTCTGACGCCGAAAGTTTATAAATTTTCATTATAATTAGAAAATTGACATTGATGTTTTATTTCTGTACGTCCAAAATTAGATCACATTGTCTTATCGATGAGCCCAGCCGAAGTATACAAACCAACGGCTTTCGCCAAGTCGCGAAAACTATAAACTGTTACCGGAATCATAATTTTTCGTTATTTTAATGTAACACCAGGAATCTATATATATATATATATATATATATATATATATATATATATATGTGTGTGTGTGTGTGTATATATATAACTCACGTCGATGAGCAGCGCGCGGCGGAACTCCGACTCGTCGAAGTCCGAGGCGAGATCGGTGTGATCGGTGGCGTAGCCATCGCACTGACCGCTGCGCGCCGCGCTCCTTGCGTACTCCTCCTCCTCGTCCTCGATCGCGCCGGTGATCGTCGGTATCGACGCGACGCTCGCCAGCGGCATTATTGTCTCGGCCTTCGTTGGGGCGGCAGCATTGCGTCGTCACCGGCCGACGTCCTTCATAATGATCGCCGCGACGCGCTGGTGGATACCTGGTGCAGTTGGCCAGGCGAAAACGATTACGTATGGGACATATAGAATGCGCGTTTTTCATATAATATGGATATATAAGCGTGCGGCAATCCAAGATCGATTGATCGGAATGAAGCGCAGGCTTAACGTGCGGGCAATTTTGCTTATTTAGGTAGTACAGGGGGGGGGATAGCGTTTCTTTCGTTGTTTACGCATGTATTATATACAGTAAAATTTATGCACGATCTGTTCTCGGGTAAAGGATTAAGCAAGAGAGTATTTATTTATCTGTACATTCATAAAAGACCCAGTGTATTTAATACAGATTGAAAATTTGGAAACGAAAACTGACAGGCGGGCGTAAAGTTCTACGACTTATAAATTTGGCCACAAAAGCATCAAACAGGTCAAATATAAGTCATTGGTGTGACTTGAATTTTTCTCGCTTAGATCAATCTGTATTTTTCTTTTAGCTTCCTGCGAGGGATTTTGTAATGCAAATGGCAATGCGCTATACCTTTCGTCCTGCAAGTCATCGACTGAACTACCACTTTCCGTCGCGAAAATTGGGTTGTACTACTTTACGTCGCTATTCATGAATTCTATTACGCTCCGTCCAGAAAAGAAGGGTGCTATAAATTTTTCAGAATGCATAAAAATCACACGTAGATAACATATATTCGTCTAAATTTAAACGGTCGAGAAATATAAGAAACACTGAAATTTAAATATTCCCTATATGCCTGACTTTTTTGGCGTATTTTATAAGTATTTGGTACGAAAAGACGATTATTATTTCATTGTGCTCAATTTAAAATTAATGTATTTGCAATTAAAATATATATATATATATATATATATATATATATATATAGAAATTTTTGGCGTTTATGGAGAAATGAATAAAAACGATCTCTTAAAACTAGAAAAATACTCTTACTAATAGATGTAAGATTCCATATTAAAATCAGAAATATTAGTTTTTTGACGACTTGTACGTTTCCCAGAATTTTTAATTAAAAATATTTTAACAACTATAACCACCAAGTATAAATATTTATTTTTTATTTCCAGAAGCAACTTCATTATTTGCGATAAACCACTGCCTTTATTACTCGAATGACAGTTCAAATTTCACGATCGATATTAATATCATTCAGTACGTCGTGACCTAGCAATGTCGGCTATAATTTGTTTTAAAATGGCCTTCAATTAGTCTGCATCGAATGTTTGAATTGGATATTGTGAAGAACTTTTGTGCATTATATGTATTAAATTTTATAACAAAATAGTTTGGTAATAAACCACAATAATCACGTAGCAGAAGCTCTTGACGCAAATGTCGTAAAAATTTCAAATACCTTTCAAGAAACAGCTTTTAATACTATGTTCAGGCGAAAAAGAAGACTCATTGAAGTAATTAAATTTCAGTTTGACATTAAATTAATGAAAATTACTGACTAGAAAATTCTGTAAATGTGATCAAAATTGCAAACAAAATTTTATTCTTCGATGTATTCTTTCCCAGGAAAAACAAAATCTATAATTGCAAACGCACCAAAAACTTTTATATTTGAAAATTTTAAACTTTAAAATGTTAAACTTTTAATGACTTGAAAATTCTATAAATGTAATCAAAACTTCAAGCAAAATTTTATTCTTCGATGTACGTATTCTTTTCTAAGAAAAACAAAATCTATAATTGCAAACGTACGAAAAACTTTTATGTAGAACAATCGTTAATAAATTTTAGATCCCCGTAAATTCAGTGCGGAATTCTCAAAAGAAGCATCAGACGTGAAAGATTTTATTAGCTTGAATCTCGAAAGGAATTTTTGACCCTTTGATCAGCGAGACAATACCGGCGTTATCTTGCTCAAGTCGACTCATCCCCTCCCTCTTCCACCGAAATATCGAGCTTTCCCGTGAACACAAAGTGAAAAGCCACGACAAAGCTCTCTCGTACTCTCTTGCAAGGTATACTCGTGTTTTTTAAAAGAGGTTTCGCGCGCGCGATTATGGTATACGCGCATATATACGTATATCGCCGAATTGACATACATTGGCGTAGCTATTATCTATAAAGAACTCACTTGTTATCTATACTTTTGTATTTGATGGGTAATATTGTATCGTGGGAGAATATTGAAGAAAATAAAGATAAAAATATGAACAGGTAGCATTATTATAAAATACATAGTAACTCCCAATTATATTTTTTACTAGTCAAGTTTGGAGAACAATGTTTCACGCTTGCAATGCACACGAAAATACTATAATATACTATAATATAAATCGAATTTCCATACGGATTATGCAAATTAATTTTCATTTATGGAGCTAATATATCTTGTTTTGATTCCTTACAATGCATCTCTGAGAACAAAATTCACATATCAATTGACAATATTGTTTGTAAACAATTAATGCAGATAATAAGATAAAATTATAATTACGCTCATATAAACAAATATATAGTCGCATTTGCGGTAGATTATAGAATATAAAACGTTCTTTAATCGTTCGAGGGCCATCCACTCTCGCAATCGTCGCTCACTTCTTCCAGCCAGTTGATTTTTAGCGAGACTGTTAGATCTTGAGTGCAAAGGGTGTGTATGGGGGGAGGGAGGAGGGAAACTTTTACGCGGAGGCGGAAGCCTTTCGCCCGCGAGGCACGCGGAGAACCCCTTTCCTTTTGTTAATTCATAACTTTCTTTCCCGCAGCGAGGAGCTGTTTGCGTTTTATTGTTTGTCGATGAGAGGGTAACGAACTTTAAAAAATTCGAGAAAAGAATCGAGGTCGGAGCTGCGGCGGTACAAATGTTTTAAAAGGATATGTATACATATGTGTGTGTGGGTGTGTGTGTGTCCAGTTACGGTCCATGCTTTAATTTTTTCTGTATGATATATAGATAACAACCTACTTGCATTGTCATGTCATTAAAAATAAAATAATTAATCCATCACAAAACGATGAATATTATTAGATTTATTCCTAAAAATGGGAATTCAATTTTTGACATTTGATTTATTTCAAATTAAAATTTAATATATAAAGAATGTCTATTTTAACTACCGACACTTATTTAATTTATTTTACTTTTAAACTTTTGTTTAATTTTTGAATATTTTTGAAAAGTTCTAATAGTTGTAAGTTAATTAGCTAATTAAATAATGTAACATTTAAGAATTTTTACTTTAAAGTAATAAGTAAAGCAGTACTATTTAAATATTTTATCAGACGAAATTTTTCTCTTATGATAGATTTTAGTGGAATAAAAAAGTAGATCGATGTGAAAGCATTTATTCAATAATTCAGAATTACAGAAATTTCCATAGCAAGGCATATCCGAGATTGGCGCGAGAACTAAAAAATTGATAAGAGAAACTCCGCCTCCGCCTCTCCCCAAGTTTCAATTAGCCTTCAAAGGCCGCGCAGAAACACCTAATGTAGAGCAAACAGTTGCTACCGACACGGCGCGCCGCTCTTGGCGTCTCATCGCAGGACTCCCGGCGCGTGGGCGGCACCGTCCTCGTTTTCGCAGTGCAGAAATTGCATAATCTTATTCCGACCTCCTTCCTACTGCGCCCTCCCCATCCCTCTCTACGCCAAATAAAACAGTCCGCTCGACAGAGCTGAAAACTGTTCTGTCTCTCTCTCTCTCTCACTCGCGCCAGGGGTGAGCGGCATATTATCGACCGACGACGGCGGGAGAGGGTGCGCGGAAGGCGGTGGGTGGGCGGGTGGTCGGGAGGGGGAGGGGTAAAAGCGAAGTATCGCCGCACCGAGGCTCGGAGGCGATGGAATAGCGTAAGGAGAGAGAGAGAGAGAGAGAGAGAGAGAGAGAGAGAGAGAGAAATAGACAAGAGAGAAGGAAGATAGAGAGTCCCGCGGCAAAGGTTCAAGTATGAGAATGAGCTAGCGGGAAAGTAAGCGCCCTTGAAAAGAACCGCGCGCCCTGCCAGCCGACCGATCGTGTTGCGCAACCTTGTGTGTCTTCGCGCGTCTCCCGCGTCTAGACTATATTATATATATAGCCTTACCGTACCGCGTCTTTCACATGCAGCATATAAGACACGATATATATATATATATATATATTACGCGGTCGCATCCAACTTTGTATAATATATATATATATATATATATATATATATATATATATATATATATATATATATATTGAATGCGGACGACCACGAGGAGAAGAGAGATAATTGTAAGGGGGAAAGAGCGCGCGACAGCTTCTGCCATCATTTACGTATACAGTACTGTACGCGTAGCGTGTGTATAGTATTGTTCATATATCTATAAGAGACGACTCGCTCGCGTCTAGTCCACGAGGGTTTCCATGGCGATGACGCGGGAAGGGACAAGCTGAGCTGAAGGGAACCCTCGTGGACTTGTTCATGTTCACCCCTCGCCCCCTCCACGTCCCTCTCTATTTCGTTCCATGTATATATATATATATATATATATATATATATATATATATATATATATGTAATACACTCGCACCCGAGCACGCGAAAATAGCGAGGCTCGGGCGAGTCCGTGTTCATGTGTATACGGGACACGCACACCCTGATAGTAATGTACCCTTACATATACGTCGCACCACGCGCGAGCCCCAAGCCCTTCGTGACTCGAGCGATGAACGCGTAGATAAGTCGCTGTAGTGCTAATGTCGGCGCATGGATACACCCACGCACCCACTCACCCACCCACACCCACACACACACACACACACACACACACACACACACACACACACACACACACATGTATAGATAGAGGATGAGGGCTCCGCGTGCGTGCATACATGTCTCGAAGAGTCGTTTTTCAGGGTCGACGACCCGCTATGCCATTATACGCAATCCCTTTTACGCGGCGGAGCTTTCTTTTGTCGCCTCCAGCTTCTATCTTCGCGAAAGCGATTATTTATATATATATATATATATATATATATATATATATATATATATATATACGTGAAGAGAAGACGAGATGAATGTTTGCTAAAGGGATAGCGGGTCATCATCCCGAGCTGTCTATTATCCTCTTATCCGCTGTTTATAAATTATGATGAGTGCAGAGTTCCTGTGCCAAAGTTAGATTCTACGGTCAATGTCGAGCTTTATTTGAACATTTATAAAGCTGAACGATCGATTTTCCAATTTCAATCCTTTTTACATACATATAAAATAAACTTCCGAATGCCTTTGAACTCACAATTAACTAAAGATTTTGAGACTTTTAAAATCTTATTCTTATATTAAAACTTTAGCACTTAATTTGATTGTTAGTAAAATTATATTTGAATCTTCGATTTTAAATCTGAATTTTTCAGTTTCACGAATTCTTTTTAATAGAAACATTTTAATTGTATTGAAATTACTTAAACATCATGAAATATCGAGAGACATTTAAAGGTAAAATACATTTATAAAACTAGATTAATTTAAGATATATATGTTTGATTTGACGCTGGAATAGAAAAATAGAGTTTCTGCAACTATAGTATTTAGATCGATAGTAGCGTCTAAATTTTTATAAAATTTTAAAAGCCTATAAATTTTATAAACTTATGATTTGAAATAAAAATTTCCATCGATCATATTGATGAGATTTCTCTCTTTCTACGTGTATTTTACATAAAATCAATAATTTGTTTATTTTATTCAATTTTAGGTATAATTTTGTTCTTATAGCAGTTTTATGACATTATAAGAAAGACAAATAAGCAACTGAATTCGTTTGATAGATCTGTTTCCATTAATTTTGTAAGTAATTAAATATGTGTTTCGAGTTAAAGATTACGCTTATATACTGTACTTGCTACATAAAAACATTTATTAACGTACTTTTGTTATAAATTTAATTACAGTTCAATTCTTGAGTCTTTTAATAATATTTTATTATATTTCAGAATTAAAAATTGCATTAAATTACATCAGCAATTGTTTTGATATTATATCAATGTTCACTCGATAATTATAACTAGTTAATCTATATCAATATTTATTAAATAAATAAATAGATATATTTTGAAACATTATAAATTATGTTCTTTCAAATTTTAATCCTCTGATCAATTTTTTCCGAAACAATAAGCTAATGTCAATACTCAACTTTTTAAACCTTGCGATAATCGTTATATTCTGGCAAGAGGCCATTATGCATATATATATATATATATATATATATATATATATATATATATATATATACATACATACATAAGAGGGAAAGTATCTGGAAGATACTCTATAAAAGTATCCTCATCCCTGTTGGAATTATCTCGCCTCAAAATGGGCAAAACATACACACACACACACACACACACACACAATCGCTCCAGAATTATCGCAATAACGTCCAGCATCGGTATTGGCTAAGATATTTTCAAACAGTCATCGCACAGCCGAGTGCGGCAGGCACGCGACCGCTTCGCTCCCGGCGATGCGATCCGAGCGAGCGCGAAATCAAAAAGCTACGAGGAGAGGGAACGGTTCGAATGTGACACGCATGACGTAATACGAGATTTGTAAAGAAATAAAGAAAAAAATTCCATTTCGAGAGGATTACCGAGGCTCGGTCGATACACCTTCCTCCCCGTTCCCGGCCCCCTCGGATTCCGTTCGACGGGGCGCTGGAAGGAAATTACACCTCTCCCCGGGGCGGAGAGCGGCAAGCGTTTTAAAAGTCACCGGGGCGAAAGTACTGCGGCTTCGCGATAAGCGAGCAATCACTTAACGGCGGATGGTATTCAGCCGGTAGCTTTCCTACGAACATAAACGAACAAGCGCAGAAATAAACAAACAAAGAGCTGTCTGGCGGTACTGCTTTACTTATTGAATTATTCACGTTATTATATCATTTACAAGTTACTCTATCCATGCGTCGAAATAATGAATGTCTAATTGTAAATTTTTACAGAGCTGTTTGCGTCAATCGAGCTTTATCTCGGATCACCGGCTGCCACCATATTCCTTCGCTCTCTAGCGATATCGCCATAGTAGGCCCCCTGTTTACAATGTTAAATTGTACAGTTGATACAGAATGACCGAATGAATTTTCGTCCGCGAAGTGTATGGAGAGCAGCGTCGATTACTCGCTCTTACAACACTCTTCCTTGGCTCAAAGTACTGTCCGATTATTGCATCAATCTGATGGTTCAAGTCCAAGATGAAATTTCTAAATCTATATACGATATACGTGGAATTCGACGCAATTGAATATTATGTCTGATTACTGTAAGCGCGACAATCTACAGCATTGTCAGCTATAATCGCTGCAGCATTACCAAATAATGCAGACGTCTAACGCGCCGCGCCTCTAAGCGGATATTCGCAAGCCTCGACAATATTTGCATTGTCGCGCTAAACCGATGTAAAGACTTTGCCGTACATCGGGATGTGCCCGTTGGCTTCCTGGAAGCTCGCGCCCGCGCGCTCTTACACCGCGTACATGCATATACGTATAAACGGATGTAAACCGTACACAGGCGCACGGGCGTGTTAACACCGCCGAGGCCCCTCTGGCGTATTACGCGAGCGAACTGGGAAAAGCTCCATTTCCGCGGGTGACTGACTAAGATGACGGGGCACAAAAGCTGCGCGAGCATGGAATCTCGAAATAAATCCTAATAAATGCGAAACAATGCTATTCCGTAACCCAATTAATAATAAAACTTCTAAAATATTAAAAAAAAAAAAAAAACAAAAACTGGAAAAGCTTTAGTATCAAGGAGAACAACACAACTATCCTACACAAAAGAACGGTAAAATATTTAGACGTCAAGTTAGAGGACTTGCTAAGATTCAACGCTCGCGTCAATGAGCAACTAGATAAAGTCAACAACACCTTCAGAAAACTATACGATGTATATTACTGCCCATTAAATGCGAAATTAAAAATTATTACCTATCTATTGGTTCAACATTAACCCGAACCTAACGGAACAATTAAAGATATTTGAGCGCAAAATACTGAGATGCTGCCTGGAACTATACGGAGATTACACAGAGACATAAACAAAAAAGTGAATATCCAACATCACTCTATATAAGACAGCTGATATACAGCCGAAATCACTACGCAAGACATTAAAGACAATGTGTAAATTTCAATATAAATAATTCTATCTTTATAAATTATATAAGTATTTATATTATTATTTAGTATCTTCCTTTTCTACCCTTTTTTTTAAACATGTTCGCATAGTTAGTTTTTTTTATATGTCAGAATTGTTCTAGCGACGTATTAGTATGTAAAAATTATTGTTATATGAACAAGTGTATAATATAATTGTATGAATGTAATATGCAAATCAAATAATTGTAACGAGCGTAATTAACAGATTAGTTATAAATATTCAAATGTTCTATTGTTTATTGTGATTGATCAATAACATAATATCAAGTCAAGTTATGTATTCTGTTCTAGTTCGTTATGTATATAGTATTTCTATAGTCTCGTTATAAATATAAAATTAGTATCAATCGTACAAGAGACTAAGATGGAACTATTATCTTCTCAAAAATTTTCTTTATTTTCAATGATTAAATTTTAAAAATAATTATTAATAATAAATTATACTTACATCGACTGTTATAAACTAGATTCATAAATATTTTTATTGCTTATGCGCTTTTTATACAATAATAATACTATACTAATATAATAACAGCCAAAATGAAAAATAAAAATAAAATACTATATATACTATGTTAGTAATTGGCAACCTGACCACTCCCACCATCTAAATTTAAATTTACCTTTGATGCCCGATATTTCGAACCGTTACGCTTCATCTTCAAGAACTAAACTTATTTTGTTTATTTTTTTTTAGTAGTAATTTCCATTTCTGATTTTTCGAGGGTGATTATAAACGAGCACAGTCTCTGACTATGATTAGATTAGTATAGTAGATTATTGTATGGAACACTGTAAACCGTAAAAATGATTGTATAGAATACTGTAATAAATATAATAATGAAAACTTTCGAATAAGGTGTAAAATTGTATAATCACTTTACAAATCGTATTTAATTGAAATACTGCAATTCCTGCTTCGTTATAATAAAAAATATTACCTATAGTATATTGCAAGGGCAAAGGAATTTTCTTAGCTTCCTTGAATTACCTAACAAATTTCATCTGTTAAAGAAAATTATAATTCTTCTTTGGCTAACGTTTTGTAATTGGTACGGTAACGCCGCCCCATTGACTTTAAGCGCGATTATTCGAAATCAAGATGACAATTTTTGCTGAATATCATTTGTACGCGGAAACAAATATTTCACATCAAATATCGATGCCAATTCATACCGCTTTGCGACGTTGCTGCAATTCGCATATTATTATTTTAAGATCTGTATATCAGATTGCGGCATTGACAGGCATAGAGAATAGCTAGCACGCGACGAGAAAAGAACATTGTTCTTAAGAATAATCTAATAGAACTGCTCAATGAAAAAGAACAGTGTAAAAAAATTATTAAATTTATAGACACCATAAATCTACGCAACCATGTATAATTATAGCTATAATATAATATAGAATATGTAATATAATATAATATATAATATGTAATACAAATATAATATGTAACTGTATACTTGTATAAAAGTGTAACCAGAGTCGCTAATATCCAACAAGGGGAATGCGACTATAAATAAATAAAAAAAACATTGCTGTTGTTTTTTTAATATTTCATTTTATAATTACGCAATTAATATTATGAAATTTAAAAAATAATCCTTGGGAAATTGTCTAGATTTTAGAGAAGGCTTTCTTATCTTCATTTTATTTCGTAAGACGAGTCATGCGGACAAAAATCTTCATAAAAAAACAGTAATTGTTAAACAATACCGTGAAAAACCAACCCTTCTACCCCAAAATTTAACTGATCTTACTGTAAATAAAATTTCATAATTTTCTCGAATTTTCATCTCTTTTGTTCGACAAATTGTCGTCTGTTACTACTTAAATCGCATTCACTGTAATATTTCATAAATTAAGAATTTGATCATTTCTAAAAATGTATAATTTTTTATTACATTTTAAACTGACGTAACTGAAGCAGATATACAGCTTTATCGTAACTTGATATAAAAAGCATTTGTCACAGACAGATAAACTTCGTTAAATGATACTATTTCAGCATAGTAATTTACTCGTAAAAAGAAACTGCTTATCAAATTTTATCTTGTTTCTAAATGTTAAGAAAAAGTATTGCATATAGATAACAGCAAAGCAAAAAATCTTCTTAGCCTCGATCTCGAATGGCAGAACAAATGTAATGACAACTTGAAAAAAATGCAGCTCGATGTATAATTATATATATATATATATATATATATATATATATATATATATATATATATATATATATATATAGTGAAAGCTCCAACTTCGTCATAAAGTATATATATATATATATATATATATATATATATATATATATATATGATATCGGTAGGTGGGTGTCAGGGAAAAAATTAGCCCAAAAGGTCAACGTAACCCTCTTATATATATATATATATAATATACATGCAGGTAGAACGATCAACCACGCGATATATCTGGAAATAAAGGAAGCCGTGCGGCGAGCGAGCGAGCCAGGCAATCAAGATCCAAAAGTCCGCGCGCAGCTCTCCCGCGCAGGCGGCCACGGCGATAAACTATCCGCCTTTACCTGGACTGTGATATGTATATAAATGTATATATATATATATATATATATATATATATATATATATATATATATAAGCGCTGGGGGCGCGCTCTCCTTTTTACAAATCCTCTCTTTTTAAAAAAACACTCCGCACGTGTACAGGACGAGGAGGGTTCTCGGCGGGAGGAGGGACGATTCCACGCCCCGGGGCGCGTTTTTAAGGGTAGATGAAGAAAACGTTTCGGCAGTTTCTCTCCTCGTGCGGGGATTGAAGTGAGGAGTTTAAAGAGCAGAAAAAAAGAGCAGCGACTGACCGGGCCGGGACGTGACCTCGATTCGCGTAATATTTCGCGGTAGCCTCGCAAGCGAACATGACAGTTATATATATATATATATATATATATAGATCGCAATCCCGCAGTCACGCGACATGTCTATCCCAAGTCTAACAACTGAGCCATATCGACACTTGTTCTATGTAGTCCTATCGTCCGGCACCCCGTTCACGCAACGGCATACCTTATACAGATGGGCTCTATAGGTTTTCCCGTGTCCGTCTTGATGCCAATATCTGTTTATGATGGATACGCGACGTGGCTCTCTGTTTTTCACGAACGAATACCATTCCCCGACAGTCATTGCTGGTTACGTAATTGCTTATGTTTTGTATTCTTTGTTTTTCATTTTTTTTTAACTTATTTATTTTCTTTTTATTCAATTTGCTTCATTTGAATGAAATTATTTTTAGCTCCGTCGATTGTCCTTCCCTGCGTAAATGAATATTTATGAGATTTTTTTGGATTTTCGCGATGCGAGATTTTATCAGCTATTATTATCTCTCTTATAATTTTTTATATTATTTTAATTACAGAATCAACAATAAAGCTTTGTCATATAAATAAATAAATAGGTACATTGATAGATATTGCATGTATAAAGATGTTCTTACAATAATTTAGCATAAACAGGACTTGTGTAAACTACAGAAAATATTGAAGCCACGGATAGCTTGAATAATAATTTTAAAAAATTGCTATGATTTTCTTATTGAATTAAAAGTATAATTTTTAAGAGTTTTCATTTGATCTTGATGATCATCGTTATACAACAGTATTTATTTATATGATTAGAAGACCCACGAATAATATTTATTATCTGTTTAATATACTTATTTCAACACATAACTATGTCATGTAATACTGTAGTTCATTGTAAAGAGTTAAAAGAAACGACTATATTACATTGAGACAAATAGTACGTATTATGCAACATGGTCGTAAAATGCGAATTTACACGTGTTTTCTTATAGTATCACCTTATTTTTTAAATTTTACATTCGATGAGCCTATGTAATTAGTTAATAAAAAATATATTTTTAACTGTTTTCTATGAATTTTCCCCCGTTCTTGCTATAGTAACATTAATATTTAAACCTTTAACTCGGGTGCGCTCGCAGGCTATACTTCATCAACAAGGATAGTGAAAAAAAAACGTATTCCTCGTCAGTCGAAGGGGTAACCAGGAAAAATTGAACTAATTGAAAGAATATTCGTTGCGCACAAAGTTAAATTTGCTGTATAAATTATAAAAAGAACTTAAGAACTAAAAAATAAAATTTTTTAAATATTATTAAATATCGGCTATCTCGCTGTGTGTTCTAACTTCTTGAAGCGGCTCTCCGTCTTTAAAAATACTTCTTCATTAGTTTCAAGTTACTGTAGCTGTAAGCCCGAAGGACAGAACGGGTTCATCGATTGCTCGATAAATAAATCATGCAAGGTATAACCGTTTCATGGATTTGCCATTCAAAGCCGATCAGGCGAGATTGTATCGGTAGTAATTTCAGCATCAATAATGGATATTATTATCCATTTTTTGGGGTTGAAATTAATCGCATTTCTTTCGGTTTGATATTTACTATATTAATCTTTAATTGTAGAAGTATTTGTGGGGTCAATGAGGAAATGAAAATTTTATTTATCGATTATTTTTTTTATACATCTATTTTTAATTATGGACTTTAAATTTTCTTTTCTAAATATTTTCTATTGAATTAATGCTGCGAAATTTGTATTCTTCAATTACGATAAAACATGATAATTTAGCTTAATTATCTTTTGTATAAAGATATATTCTATAGTAGCATCACGTGAATCAAACGAAATATTAGTAAAATATTTAGTATTTCATGTTTAATTATAAAACTTAAATTCTTAGAAAAAGTGATGCATAGAGTTTGAAGAACAATCACATTATAAGAAACAATTATATAACAATCATTATTATATAATAATAGTATTTATCACAATTAATTATACTTTAACAATTAATTATATTAAAACAAGTGATTGTAACAATTATTATATAATAAGGTTAATTAGTACTTTGTATGTGTAACGGCTAACGAAAGCTAGTTTGTATCACTTACAATCTCGAAGATACGATTGAAGATATGCTATGCTGAAGTATATGATCGACATACTTCGACAGCCCTTCTTCGTTTGTACTACTTTGACTCTTAGTGTTAAAGAGGATTTAATTACCAAGATTCGGTTAAAAAATAAAACGTTTTGTTATTAAAACTGTATAAACTATACAATTATAAAATGTAAAGTTATCGCTATAAAAGTTCTTTTATTGACTAAAAACTAAAACTAAACTTCATGTTACGATTTTATTTTTATACTTTCCAATTTAGAAATTTAGAAATGTTTACTTTAATTTATTAGCCGTGTATATAATAATAACAATTTCTCTAACTCGCGTTTAGTTTACCATGAAAAAGGACTAATGAAAGAAGAGCCCGAAACGTTAAGTTTTTGAGATACCGCAATCTATCTTTCTGAACATCTAGATTAATTTAATCGCTTTTAAAGTGCATTTACTCCCATATACGTAATTAAAAAATGTTTCTATTAAATATCGTAAGCATAGCGTAAACGATCGATGCTAATCTTAACATTTCAATCGATCGCTGCGACAATAACAAAAAGTTTCCATTTACGGGCTAAATTTGTAGCAATGCCTTTTAATCTTCGAAACTTCACGATTCGCGTCGAACAAAGGCCGCGCGCGATCGTTGCGCGTTCCTCCCGCTTTAGAATTCAAGGCATTCGAAATTATCGAAATTCGAAAATATCCGAGTGCAGGAGAAAAAACTTGGTCTTCGGCAGCGTCAGTCCTCGAGCCCCTGCGCGCGAAATACGTGCTCTTTCGCTTTCGCGCACACAGACGCGTGCGCGCCAGAAGCCACGCAGCATGCACCGGCGTACGTGCGCAAAACTCACCGGTCACAACGGCAGGATCCCTTTGGTCGCGCGTACACGCCGCGCACGTGCACGCGCCTACGCGCCAGCTTCCGTAGAGATTTGTGTGTGTGTGTGTGTGTGTGTGCGTGCGTGTGCGTGCACACGCGCGCGTGTATGTGGTACTACTCGTGCCCGCGGCTTCCAGGTTTCGGAGGAGGGGAGTGGGGTCTAACTCCTCGCCGCTTTCTCGTAGGGGTCGCCAATGTGACCCCCTCCACTTGCCAATCGAATATGAAGCCTATATATATATATATATATATATATATATATATATATATATATATCTGTGTGTGGGCGTGTGTGTATCCGTTCAGCGAGGGTGGGCGCGAGAGAGAAAGACCGATAAGTCAGCGGCCCCTCGTGCTATCGCCATCTTTCCATTCAGCTGGCGTCAGCGGAGTGCACGAGCACTGATTTTTCTTTTCTCCCTCCGCATTTTTTTCGTTTATACGGAGCTTCATAATATTTTACTATTCTCGATCATCGGCCCGGAGGCGACCACTACATTTATACGTAGCTCTTGGCTCGATTGTACGTTACCGATGCCACCGAATCTCACTGCACCTTTCGTGTATACGTTGAATAATCATATATAATACAGGCACTGCAGGCAGCACCGATTACGCGCGCACGATTTGAAACTTTTTTTCAGCATACACGATTTCTTAATTATTTGTTAACCTTATTATGATTATTATTATTATTATTATTATTATTATTATTATTATTATTATTATTATTATTATTATTATGATTATTATTATTGAATTTTTTATCAAACTAATTTTTGGTACACTCACTTCTTATTGCACTAATGACATTGATGCACTGTACGACACTTGCTTTTATTTCCAGAAGATTGTTTGGACCTATCAGAATCGTTCTTAAACGATTTTTAACGTATACTTTTTTATATATAAATATGTATACGTATTTCTTTCTTGATTATCGAGCTGCCTACAAGCTTCTTTACCATTGATATTTTTTTCTTCTTAACTGAAATAACTCTATGCGACGACCGGACGTTTTCGTATATTTATGCATTAGAGGGTGGAGGACGAGTGTTTCTTATTCGAAACTGCAAGGATTTCTTAACCAGCGCGTCGATAAGCGTGGCCTAAATTTTTTCGGCAATAATACAAGCCTGCACGTGCTTTAAATATTGCTTCCCTTTTCCTTTTTCTTAATCAGACGCACTCCTCGGTAAACCTCCCGAGGGCGATCGCCGCAGCGTGTCCCGGTGCGCGTCCGACAGCGAGGTCGCTGGCCCGGATCGATGCTGCTCTCGCTCTCTCTTTCTCCCGCTTTTTCTCCGCCTTGGCTATCAGCGCGCGCGCGAAACGCCGCGCGAGACCACGTGGAGGGCGAGTATACGTATACAGCGGACGGAAACGCGGGGGGACCGAACGCGCGCGCCCGACGTGCACCCGCGGCGTGGGTCGTGCGTTACGTATTCGCGCGCGCGCGCGTCGTAGCGGGCGTCACGCGACTGACTACGACTGGTGAGAGAGAGAGTTCGACTCGGGTGGCAGGGCTGATGGGGGAGGACGGGGGGCGGGGGTGGTGGCGGCGAGGCCACCCTCTCAGCGCGCGCAGCACCGACCGAGACGAAGACCCCGCGCCGTTCGCCGCCACCCCCTCGGCCCTCGTGAGCGAGCCGAGTCTTCGTGACCCGCGCGATGCCGGAGGGCGGTGCGGGGCAGTGGCGTGGGCAACGCCGCCGGTTCTCGACGGAACTCTGTGCCGACGGGAGCATGTGTCGGAGATAGAGAGAGAGAGAGAGAGAGAGAGAGAGAGAGAGAGAGAGAGAGAGAAAGAGAAAGAGAGGGAGATGAAATGCGAAAATCGAGTTTGGCTCTTCTTCGATGCTTATTGGATTCGAAGGGGTGCGGGGGTTGACGAAAGGGGGATGTCGGAGAAGATCGGAGACGGTGCTATTCAGTTTTCAACCTATGGTTTGGATTCCGTCCCGATGAATGCGATTAACTTCTCACTTTTCAGAGTTCGATCGCAGCAGCTACTTTTGGACACTCGTTTCAGTCTGCGCTGTTCGATTAACTTGACAGTAAGCGAGTAAAAAATTTTGTCAGATTCCTTCAAATATTATGCAGTATTTTTGTATTTTTATTTCAATATGCACAGCACGTAATCCAAATGCATTTTCAATGTTAATAAAATGATATAAGATTTGCTCGAGTGAGAATGGTACCAGACGATATTCGTGAAAAAAAATAGAAATTTTCATTTCAACGTGATTCAATCCAGACGAAGGAAATTCAATCCTAGTATATGTATTTATATCACAAGAGATTGGATTCTATGTAATATTATTAAAAATTAATAGAATATAAATAATAAATGTCATTACTGCCGTGGGAATTGATTCTTTACCTCGCGGGGGAGATTGGTTACGAGCGAACCGAGGGAGGTAAATCTCACGAGATAAATAATTAATTTCCAGACTAATCTTCGACAATCCTGTTTTACATCACGAGAGCCAAATAGATAAAATTAATGCATTTTTAATTTTTTTATTTTAAATACCAAAGATAATGTTAGGAATAATTATTTTACGATCGATTCAGTTTTAAACATACGTGAATCCTTTCTCCATACTCACATGAACTGGATGATAAAATAATAATAAAATAAGCACGAAATTATTAAGCCTTGAAATATTGATTTCCAGTATAAAAGATCCCACGAGACAAAGCAACGCCTCCGCTGCTTACGACATTGTGCGCTTAAATTTTGCGATCGCCATTTAGATAGGCTGCAGGTGGTAGGGTGAAGAAAAGAATCACAACAAAAGGATAAAAATAATACTATACTATTTAATTATTTATTATACGTTCTGTAATGTAATTGAACGTAGAGATTATTTTTATTAAATTAGTTTAGATATTATATACGTAGAGATTTTTTTTTAGAAAATTTAAACATCTGTATAAAACAATCTCAGTTTTTAAATTTAGATCAATCTGCTATTGATTATAGTGATAAGAATTTCTGTCCATCAATTCCTAAAAAATTACAACAGATTCGGAAACGATAAAGCGCGTGCCAGTTTCAGCCGCAGTTACACAAACATATATATATATATATATATATATACGCGCGCGCGAGCGCGAAAAGTCGTGCTGAAAACGCAACACGACAGTCGTATCGCAGAGCTTATTTAAAGCTACAAGAGAGAGGTAAAACGTAGCCCTTTACCCCCACTGTATGTACGTAAACTTTCGCCTCCTATCGCGGTAAGCCAGGCGCGCGTGCTCGGTGCTAACCCACCCGTCCCCCCGAGATTACGGCGGGGGCTCGGTGCTCAGCCCCCCCGTCCCACACTCCCTAGCCAGGAATTCACCGCATCACCGCGTTTTTTCAGCCTCAAATTCAGGGGCGCGATGATGAATCGTGTACATCAGGTGCGCGGTTCGTGTATCTGTTATATTATATACTGTTATTGTTATACAGGTCCTTGTCGATTGTAATTATGCTATTCTGATATACACGAGCTTGGGCGCAATGACCGGGTGATATCGGGATGATATGTGTCGGAACAATCGGAACAATACTCTGTTATTGACTCCCTCCATTGAGTATGTTTCATTTTGTTAAATCAATAAATTAATTATAAAGCATTACATTAATTACAAAATTATTAATAAAAAGATTACCGAAATAATGGAATTTGCGCATAAAGATGTTGAAAGTTTCATTCGAAAATTTGATTTGGATACTACTTCAAAACTTTGTAAAATTTGCACATCATGCGCCAATTATGAAAATATACTTTTATTTGGAATGGTATAATTTATATAGATTTATGATATGCCAAATTGAATTCCGATAAATTGCGATGATAGCTTCAATAATAGAGAAACAAATTTGTGTATAAATCTGTGAAGCAGATGGTTATCGAAGTAAATCTAAGACTTTAGAAGTAAATATAGTCTATGATAAGATAAATTTTACTTAAAATATAGCATAAAAGTTCATCTATTATTGGTCTTATACTACACAGATAAAAGCAGTATATAGTCATATGATATTACTACTCAAATTAATCGAGACATGTTCTGCTTCGTCTTGTGTGACAGAAAAATTTCAGTTCTTTATCCCGATTCAAAACTTATGAAGACGCACATTGTTGCAAGAAGGCCTAAGAATAATTTAGCATTTTGTCATGTGCACAAGAATATTGTAGATAAAGTTAACCCAAATAAATTAATGAGGCACTTTATTATGAATAAGCTGTACAAAAAGACTGCATTGGGGAAAATAAAAAATATTGATTTTTAATAGACAAAATTAGTCTTCTCCTACGTTTTAGGTACTCTTATACCCTCTAGTAGAGATTAATTGCAGCGACATTATACGGGACTTTGTTCCGCTGCGCAAATTTCGAAATGCGCATCGTCCGATTCGTAACTAATATATAAACGCGAAAAGAATACTTTGAGCCTGCGAGAATCGGTCGTGCGCAAGTGTGCGTGCACGCACATATATTTACAGCATGCAGAGATCCAACAATAACGATAACAAGTAACGTGCTCGTATGTAGCACAATTATTATTATTACATTGTTACGCGATCCTGTAATTTTACAATCGGGACTGCCAATGCGGATTTTTAATCACTGCATACATATCTTGCGAATTAATTAGTTGATAAAAATAATATTTTCTGCCGATCCAGGTAAAAATTTATCGATTTTTTTCTTAGAAAGTTTATAAAAATGTTCGCGATTAATTTTCTGATTAAATGATGTATAAGAAAATAAAATCGACATTTTATTAAATTCTTTTAATCGTTCCGAGACAATTTCAAAGGTATTGCTTACGCAGACAGTTTAATAACTGGACGAATTAATTATTCATAGATGCTTAAATACGTTGAAGCGAAAATTATGAAATAATATAGTGTCTTCACGATCGAGGTACGCGCAAATAATGGACAATGCCAAAAGTAATTAATCATGTATTAGGGACATAAGCAAAAAAAAACTGTTATTACGACTCAGCTCGGATCAGTCAATTTCGCCTAACAACTCATTTCCACGATCCTTTCTATGGACGGGCGGAAAGACGGCCGAGTCCGATTGTAACGTTAACAATAAAGTACACGATAGCGCGCAAAATAGTTATAAAGCCGAGGCTCTTGGCGCATCCGCTTGAAAAAAGAGCCAAATATATATATATATATATATATATATATATATATATATATATATAATGAAGGGCTTGTATTCCCCAAGCTCGTCGTACATATCATGGCGCCTGCCCTCGGTGCCCCGAAGAACGGTAGTTCTCCTACTTCCAATCAGCCTTCATTTCGCCCACACATGCGGTGCGTGGGGCGCGATCTCCTGTATGCGCTCTCTCTCCCTCTCTCTCTCTCTCTCTCTCTCTCTCTCTTTCTTTCTCTCTGTCTCTCTGCCGTTTTTTTCTCCACTCCATTGCGTACACGCATAGACGCGCTCGTACCCCAGTTAGCGTCGTTGTACCCTTGGTCGTTACATTAAGCTCCCCGGGCGCCGAGTGCAATATATATATATATATATGTACGCGTTGTTGCGGCGGGGACGGACTTGGTCCTGCCCGCCCTCCTGACCCCCAACAGCCTCTTTATTATTCGTTTTTATTTCCCCTATTCTGTCGCTATTTTTCACGTTCTTCACTAGTACTCATGATATTATATTACTAGCATCCTCCATTTTGGCTTTCCCCGAAATGATAATTTAACCGATTTCTTAAGGGGGCATCTTTAGTCTTTTTGCATACTTTTTCAAGATTTTTTTCTTGCAGTGTACTTTATTATCACATTACAATTTTTTTATATTAAAAAATACATATTGAAGTCTGCAAAAAATTTTTTTTTTTTCATTTTTCATCCAATATGGCCCAGATATGGCTGCCACAACGAAGCTTGCTTTTTTTTGGCTGACATCATATCTTGACACAGGAAGCTCTGAAATGAAAAATTCAAAAAGCATATTAAAGTATAAGAAAGTGGCTATAGCCACTAGCTAGAGTCAGAGAATTGTTCGGGCGCTAGTGAATCTGAAAATGCCCGTGCAACACTGGGACGTATGGTTGGTGCACATTTTAAGCGCGCGACTAAATTCGGAATCACGAAAGTTATGGGCGTCCGAGCTAAGCGCAAAGGAGAGGGCCATAATATCGAATCTATCTGCAGAGAATAATGACTCCGATATAGCATCGCGATTCCCAACATCTAATGAATTAGCCGCCTTCCTCGAAAAACGCGCTCACGCCTTAAGCATGATTGGTGTCGAGAATAAGCCGGAAAGAAAGGTTGTTCCGATCAGTAAACCAATCCCGGGAACGCGGAAAATTCTTCATGCTCGTACGACACGACAGGTCAAAGGGAGTTCGGCCAAATGTCCCTTATGCCCCGCGCTTCATGCTCTCGCGAAATGTCAATTATTTTTAGCGAAGGGACCTTACGAGAGTCGCTTAGACGTACGTCATCTACGTCTTTGTTTCAATTGTTTTGGACGGCATACATACAGAGATTGCACCTCGAACGGCAGATGCGCGAAATGTAGAGATAAGCACCACACACTTCTCCATTTCGATGGTAAACTACGAGCGCCGCTACAATCATCTAGTATGGAGCATAAACCTCGGGACGAAAACGATAGAGATGGCAACTCCGCGGCAATAAACGTGCACACCGTTAATGCTTCTACCTCAAGATGCTCGGTAATTCTAGCTACCGTGCGGATCATTATAGTAGGTCCCCACGGCAGGCACACCTGCGTGCGGGCCTTATTAGACCAAGGGTCGGAGGGTTCGTTCGTGAGCGAGGCGACGGCCCAATTGCTCGGTCTTGAACGACATTGTGTTTATATACCGCTCTCCGTAGTCGGAGAAAATGCTGTCGGTGCAGCGCGTGCAAAGACGCGTTTCTCTATAGGTTCGATATGGATCCGAAAATTAAAGTCGAGATAGAAGCGCTCATCCTTCCACGTCTAACCTCTCAACTACCTGCGCGTAATGTAGTCGAACTGGATATACGATGGTTCAATGGGATAAATCTTGCAGATCCATATTTTAACGTCCCCGGCGCGATCGACGTTATATTAGGGGCCGACGTATATGGGCGGTTGCTACTACCCGGACTCCAGCGTTTTCCCCCATCCCAACTAATCGCTCAGAATACGACATTGGGTTAGGCAATCTCCGGATCAACGGGAAATATGCCGTCACGGCGGGCGGAACCGAACCTTCGCGTTCCTATTCAAGTTTTATATAGTGTCTCGGGACATGAGGATCTGCACAATACTTTGGAGCATTTCTGGATCATCGAAGAATTACCGCGCGTAAGCTCTACCCTATCGCCGGACGATGAATGGTGCGAGCGACAATTTGTGAATACACACGTGCGCGCGGCCGACGGCCGTTTCGAAGTTCGCCTTCCGATCAGAGGAGAATTACCTGGGGTCGGAATTGAAACTCGTCGACTGTCCTTAGGCGCGTTGAGGCACATGCATCGGCGTTTTAAATCCGACACTTCTCTAGGCGAAAATTACAGGAAGTTCATGAGCACGTACGAACGACTAGGACATATGTCTCGCGTTCCGAACTCCGAATGCGCCGACCCTCGCGCATGGTATTTGCCGCACCACGCGGTTACGAATAATGGTAAAATACGGGTTGTATTCGACGCTTCTCGGCGAACGCGCGATCAACACTATTTAAACAAGTTTTTGCTCTCCGGGCCTCCGCTTCAAAGGGATTTGTCTTTAATTTTGTTAAATTGGTGTCGCTACAAGTTTGTGTTTACGACGGATATAATAAAAATGTTTAGACAAATCCGCGATTTCGCCGTCGGATCGCTATTATCAGAGAATCTTATGGGCACCTAGCGAGGAAGAGCCGCCAGCAGAATATCGCCAGAACACGGTAACGTACGGGACAGCATGTGCCCCTTTTTTGGCGATACGCACGTTGACACAGCTAACGCGGGACGAGCGCGAGAAATTCCCCCTTGGCGCGCAGTGTTTGGAAACATGCACGTACGTAGATGACACATTTGCCGGAGCTGACGATCTTTCTTTGGCAATCCGAATACGCGAAGAGCTTGTCGAGCTTCTGATAACAGCTGGAATTGAGCTCGACAAATGGTCAGCCAATAACTGGGAAATACTTCCGCAAGAAGCGCGTCAGAGCGATGCGACCGCCCTCATAACGATCGACCGCGATGATTCCTGGAAAACTCTAGGAGTTTATTCGAACGCAGTCGCTGATGAATTTAGTTTCAGGGTTTTGGAAATGAATAATAAAGCGGGAAGTATCACGAAACGGAGCATACTGTCAAACATCGCGCGACTGTTTGATCCTCTGGGATGGCTCTCTCCGGTGACGGTCGTAGCGAAAATATTAATGCAGGATCTGTGGATTTTAAAGAATGAATGGGATGCTCCACTGCCTGAGGAAATTTGCGTACGCTGGAGGAACTATTGCGACTCGCTATTAGCCTTGCCGACGATTTCGATAAGCCGATGGCTGGGGACTTGCGGGGATCAAGCGTGTCAGATCCACGGTTTTTCAGACGTTTCCGCGCGCGCGTATGCGGCTGTCGTCTACCTGCGGGTATCTGAGAGCAACGGATCCGTACGAGTTCGCTTGCTAGCCGCGAAAACAAAGGTCGCCCCGGTAAAGACGATCAGCATCCCCAACCTAGAACTTTGCGCAGCCACCTTGCTTACAAAACTCGTCTGCCGTCTTCGATCTTTAGATTTCTTGAAAGATTTTCCGATTTTTCTTTGGTCCGACAGCGAAATCGTGTTGAAGTGGCTGGGTAAGCACCCCTGTCATTGGAAAACTTTTGTGGCAAATCGAGTGTCGCAAATCCAGACAGGGCTACCAGCTGTATATTGGGCTCACGTGCCCACCAAGGAAAATCCCGCAGATATTGCTACTCGCGGAGCGTCTCCGGACGATTTGCGCGAATCAAATTTGTGGTGGCACGGGCCCACATGGCTTGCGCGGTCGCCTGAGATTTGGCCTCAGCGGGAAAATCCCATAAAAATGATGCATGCTCAAACAAAAGAAAGCGAACCGGAGATTTTCACGCGCTTTTCGAACTTATCGCGATTAATACGCGTTGTAGCCTTTTGCCTGCGGCCGTTGGTAAAATTACGTAGGCGCAAGGAAGGTATGAGTTTGTCGTCTGTCTCTCTTTCTGTATACGAGTTAAGTAACGCTCGAACACGACTTATACGTTTCGCGCAAAATCATGCGTTCGCGTTGGCGCTCCGATTATTGCGAAATGGCAAACAGGTGCCTAATACCAGCTCCTTGCGTAAACTCAACCCTTTCGTGTGCGAGAAGGATAATTTGTTACGTGTAGGAGGACGGCTCTCGCACGCCGATTTACCGTTCGATCGCAAGCATCCGCCGGTGTGACCGAAAGATTCGAGCCTTAGCCGCTTATGGATAAAACACGCGCACGCACTCGCTCTGCACGGTGGACCGATGTTAACATCTACGATTGTAATGAAACAGGCATGGATTTTAGGTAGGAATAGACTAGTTAAAACTATCATTCGAAATGGTGTAAGATGCCAGCGCATCAAGCCTCAATTGGCACACCAGATCATGGGAGACTTTCCTGCTAGTCGAGTCGTACCTGCACGCCCGTTTACTACGAGCGGTGTGGATTATGCGGGCCCCTTTCAGGTCCGTACAACAAAGGGGCGGGGGCATCGAGCTTATAAAGGATACGTGGCACTTTTCGTCTGTTTCAAAACACGGGCCATACATCTCGAGCTGGTGAGTGACCTGACGACCGCTTCATTTTTGTCCGCTTATCGTCGCTTCACAAGTAGGAGACGAATTTGTCGCCACCTCTATACCGACAACTCTACTACCTTCAGAGGAGCAGACACCGAATTACAAACGATGTTCCGCGCGGCTTCAAAGTTTTATGAGACTGTCGCTGCCACGCTGGCGAATGAAGGTACGACCTGGTCATTCATTCCGCCCACTACTCCACATTACGGTGGGATTTGGTAGGCCGGGGTAAAATCCACAAAATACCACCTAAAGAGAGCTGTCGGCGACCACGCCCTTACCTTTGAGGAGCTCTCTACCGTTCTCACGGAAATAGAGGCGTGTCTCAACTCCAGGCCTCTGTGCGCTCTTAATAACGATACAGAGGATTTAAATGATCTAACACCGGCACATTTCTTGATCGGTGACGCTCCTGCACTAATTCCGGATGAAGAGCTACCTGGTATTCCTGAAAACCGCTTGAACTCTTTCAATTGCTGCAGCGAATAAGAAATCAATTTTGGAAGCGGTGGGCGGACGAATACCTGCAAACATTACAGGAACGTGGGAAATGGCGCCGAGCAGTAGAGAATCTCGAAATTGGCCAGCTCGTCCTTTTATGCGACGACTGCTATCCTCCCGCGAACTGGCCTTTGGGCCGAGTCGTCGACACCCACCCTGGACCGGATGGCCTTGTGAGAGTCGTCACCGTAAGAACAGTCTCTAACACCTTTCGACGACACGTTGCCCATTTGGCGCCACTGCCCGTGAAGGAAGATAGGAGAGACGAATGACTAGAATGTAATAAACCTGGATTCGTCCTACGGCCGAATGCGGGCGGAAATGTTCGGGCCATCCGGCCTCCAGGGGCGCCATAAAAAAGGGGGTGCGCATATGGTAGAAAACGTGCGCTTTCCCGAACCAGAAAATATACGTAGCTAAACCGTCGGTGAGAAACTTTGTTTTCTCGTGGGCGCTTCGCCAGGACGCAATAAAATTTAGCGTGTCTGCCGCCAGAAAGGGTCCATCAGGGCCCAGGTGCTACATCTCGTGCGTTCCGCCAAGGATCGGTGCGCGATGAGAATTTGACCGTCTGCGGACACTTCGCGTGCGCAGTTCGACGAGCAAGGACGAGTTCCCCTGTGAGTGTTCTCTGCGTGTGTTCATATCGTTTTTTACGTGTATTAGTTGTAATTCATTACGTATTATATAGTGTCACCTTTGCGTGTATTATTTGTCATTCACTGTGTGTTTATAGTGTTACTTTGCGTGTATTATTTGTCATTCGCTGTGTGTTTATAGTGTTTCTTTTGCGTGTATTATTTGTAACTCGCTGTGTGTTTTATAGTGTTACCTTTGCGTGTATTATCTGTAGTTTCTGTGTGTGTTTTCTACCTGTGTTCTCGCGCGTTTGTACTTGTGTGTCGGAATATTAAGTAACATTAAGGGCAAGTGAGTAAGATTTGAGATTCCCCGGGCCAAGGCATTTGGACTTGGAGCGATCGCCCGTGCCGCGATCGTTGAGGTTGCTCCTGGCGGACATTCGTGCCCGGTGGCTGCCGTTACGGCAAGGGCTATTCCCGTACCCAGGAGCTTGGGGCCGTAACGCAGAGTAGGAGGTTCAGCGGAGCACACCTTTCCGTTACGACCTCTCTAACCACGTAAGGAGTACTCCGTGAATACGTTGATACGAAAAGGTACGAAAGGGTGAAGTGTGTTTTATGCGTGCGTTGGTTATTATTTGTATTATTTTCGGCTTTTTCCTCGACTCATGAAGTGGAGGTTTTTTATGCCTTGCGGCGTCTCTATGAATATATCGAATTCGATGTTACTTAATTAATGTGCTACATTTATTTATAAACACGTACACGCATTCCTCTTCCTTATTTAAACTCCGATTTGCTAGTTAATGAACATACAACTTTGAAAAAAAATGTTTTTTTTTTACATTTTTCCAAAGTAAATATATTCAAGAATGTTTCGAAAGTAAATATATTCAAGAATCAAAATTTTAGAAAGATTCAGGTAGTCTATTTATACTTTTTCACCTTTCGAACGCACTTACCTGAGCGCGCTATTCTTACCCGCCCAGTGCACGCGCCGGATAAGCCATCTACCTAGCCTTGTTCGCTGCAACAGCTGTTCCCTATTGTAAATCAAACGTGCAAGTGATGCGAACAAAATTTTAACTCAAAGGAGAAAAGCTGAGACTGCAAAACTGAAGGCCGGAGAAAAAAAAGAAAAAAGTAGCTGCACCGAAGAAAGTTGTGAAGAAACCAAAAGTCGTGATTAAAAAAGTGAAGACTACTGATCTAAGTATCAAATTAATGAAGGAGTTATCTAAGAACTACAGTCTTGCAATTGAAAGGAATTCAAATTCAGTAAAAGGCATGCAAAACGAAATCTGGGCCGGCTATTACCACAAAATCTCAACAGCCTCCAAACCATAGCATACGTACTGTTCAGACAGCTGGTGCAAGTATAAGAAAGCCGAAGCAAACAATGCTTTAAAAAATTCTAAACATCGTCCTGCTCTTGCTAGTGACGTACAAGAGGTGCTGAAACTGATCTACAAAGATCTAACAAAAACGGAATTGCTGGAGAGATGCTTGGGCAGAAACACTCAAAATAACAATGAGTGTTTCAACTTAACAGTTTGGGCTATGGCACCGAAGAATGTCTAGAATGGAAAAAAAAATTTTAAATTGCATGCCTCACTCCTACCTGAATTTTTAATGAACGATTCAGCCCACTTTTGAAAATAATGGAAATTATGGGCCTGAAAATCGGCCAAACCGCCATGCAGTTCGCCAATATGCGCGACCAACAGCGCATCGTTCGAGAGAACCGCCGCTCGACTAAGGCTTCTAAGGAGAGCCGAACTGAAAAAAAGCAAGCTAAATTAGATGAAAATACTCGCCAGGAACATGTTGAAGGCATATTGTATGGCCCAGGCATCGCTGATTGAGCGTAAGATAATTTTTTCTACGATTTTTCACTTACAAAAACTTTAAACGCGTTTTTCTCAAAACAGCGTTTTCAAGTACCGTGGTCGTGAAAACTAAAAAACTACTGAACCGATCCTTATGAAATTTTGAACACATATTCTATATGTTTGTATCAACCGTCCTAACTACAATCAACTTAAAATTTTAATTCTAACTATATTTTTATTGCAAAAAAAGATGGTAAAAAGCCTTTTTTTTCTTTCGTATTTTAGCCGCCATTTTGTTGATTTTGCACGTACATAAAATATTCTAGTTATATCGGTTTCTGGAGTCATACTAAATATACAACTATTTGGTTTTTTGTTTCAGACCATCCGTCGGCAAGATTTTACGACCACGACAACATTACCTACTTTTTGAGATGTTGGCTTTGATCATACTTAACATGTATAAAAAATGTATAAAATAAATAAAAAAAATTCTTTTATGTACTTCGAGAGTGTATTTCTTAAGCATTTAAATCCTACATCCATATCTTCAATAGTATTCTCAGAAAAATTTCACAAAAACAGCGTTTTTTTCGAGGGTCTAAAGTAGAATAAATTATACTGCCTTAATTTAACCACAAAAGAGGGAGAGAGTTCATAGGACTTACGAGAGAGAAAAAGCATAAGACATCCTCACAATTTGAAATCATTAGGGAATAGGCTTCGACCGCAAAGGATGAATCAACCTCCCTAAAGGTAACCTTCCTAAAGGTAACCTCCCCCCAAGTAGAAGGACATAAAGATCAGATCTCCCAACAGGGAAAGACGGTCAAAATGGTTCACTCTAGGGAGGAGGAGGATAAAACTTGCCGGCAAGGATCGAGTCGCCAGAGGAGTTTCAGATAGCCGTCATAAATGGAAATGATCGGGATGTCAGGATAAACTCCAAAGGTGGCTGGAAGTGGAATCGAGAATTTTGCAAGCTATCACGAACGTAAAAGGCAACTGTCTACACAGAGAGCCAAACTGCTTTAAAAGCCCTAGGGCTAAAATTGATTAGATCGAAGTCAGTGAAGAGCTGTCGGGAGGTGCTATCATGGATCCGGAACGACGAAGTCAGACTCTAGCAAAGCTAGTGATGGATAAAAGCAATGTCGAAGCAGAGTTATACATGGCCATCTATCAATACGATTAAAAAGAGTATATACGAGACGATCAAATCAAAACATAGTAAACGATGGAAGATAAGAAACGCCTGCCTTACATCCAAGAAGCTATGGCCTGCGATTAATGAAACAAGAACTAGTGACCTTTTAAGGCACAAAAAAGTAACCATTGTCATGATTAAAGGGATAGTCACGGGACATTGTGGAACAGGCGTCAAACTCAAAAGATGGGGTAATGCGTCTGATGATTCCTGTAGACCATGCAACACGGAGGAAGAAACCCACTTGGTATGCCGATGCCCAGTCCTAGCAAGCAAAAGGTTCACAATGTTCAGACAAAGCTTCATGAAGGATCTGGAAGATGCATCAAGTGTGGATATTGGAATATTAGCTAAATTTGCGAGAGACTGTAAATGTTTCTCTGAAAAGAAATAGGTTATGGTTCTACCCTTCAGGAAGTATAGGGCATCGCAATTTGCCTAAGGCCACCGAACACAAGTGCAATGTCCGACTAAGACAGACCACAAGCCCTTACAATCTAACTTAACCTTATATTATATATACTAATTACTGACTTTGAAATTATATAGATGTAGTTTTAGGGGGGTGTTAAGCTATAAATGTATGAAAACTCAACATCCCGTTACAATAAGGGCATTATGGATGTCAGAACATTAACCGAATTTGGAAAATGTCTGAGGCAGTACCGTAATGACATTACTTGCACTGCCATATTAGTTCTTTCATTTACAAGAGTGTGAATGAGTTTTGTAATTATTTATAAAATTTTTAGTATCTTTTTGTACATGATACAAGAAAGGTCGCGCAGAGTTCTCTTAATTATATATATATTGCACCTTTGTAATAAGATATTTTTAAACACATTCTATTATTAAACTTTATGAACCTACATTAATAGTTTATGGGACTAGATTAAGTTTTTTTTTTTTTTTTAAAATACGTGTTTGTATAATTTTTTCTTATAAAGTTTTATATCAAAGTTTGAAAAACGGAGTCCGCGAATTTTAAAATTGAAAAGTTACGTAGTGAAAATAATTGGCTTCAGTGGTGTTTTCTTATGCTTAATTTATTAGAAGAACATGAAAATTTATTAGATGTATGTGAAGGATCATTGAGTCGTCCAGTAGAAGTTTCTGTAAATTTTGAAGGCAAACAAGCAAGATATTTAAGGGCAGATAAAACAGCAAGGAGGATGATCGTTACATCAGTAGAGAAGAAAGCTTTGAATCTAATTTCAAGCGGTTTCAGTGCAAATGTTATGTCGAAAAAATTCTGCGTTTGATATATGGTCAAATGAGTATTTGTGTATTGTTGAGAAGCAATTTTTTAATTTTGAAATGGGAGAATAGTGAAGGTCTCATGCACAATTGATCGAAGCTAGAGCAATTGTGGACAAAAATGAAGAATCTCGTCGGAAAAGACATAGAAAAAATTCTAGCAAGAATATAAGTTTATAATCAACTTCATAATGCGTAGGATTCCATGGACGATAAGAAACGTACGCTTGAAAATTTGAAAGAAACGCGGATACGCATAAATACAAAGAAGGAAAATAACCTGAGATTCGAGCAGAATAAAATTATTGAAGAAAATAATCGAAAGCATCGGAATACCTGCTTAAATTGTGACAAGTAAGTCATGAGAGAAAATACTACGTCGACTGTTACACATACGGTACAAAAAATGGCAATTAAGCAGGAACTGACATAAAAATAAAAGAAAACGACATTTTCAAAGTGGCCGAGAAGGCCCAATCATGGCAGTGGAAAAATCATTATTCGCAAGATGATCGAGATATGGAGCACTCTGATCAACAGGATTCACCGCGGAAGCTGGCCTAATGGGAAGCAGCAGTACTGAGGATAACGATTGCTGGCTTATCGATTCGGGAGGGTCAGATTATATGATGTACCATAAAGAATGGTTCTTGTGTTTGTTTTTGTGAACTGTTTGTCCGTCCATCCGTTGTCCATCCGTTGTCCAGAACGAGAGGCGCCGAGCAGAGTTCCATCGATGTCCAGATGAGCTAGTAGAGTAAGGCCCGGTTTCATTTGTATTTGTGCGGGAATGTAGCGTTTGCGAACGGGTTATTGCCGGGTGAGGTCGATCGAGCCGAGGACTCTCGGGATTTTGCAGCCGTGTTAAGCGAGCGAATAGCAGAGTTAACGTCGATGGTCGAGTCGGAACCCCCTTTTGTAAGAAAGAATATCCTATTATAATGCGCGTGAGGAAATGTAAGAGTATGTAATTATATTATTTGGATGTATTTGTATTAAAGAAGAATTAGATTCTACATTAAAAGATGCAACTCCTCAGTTTCATAACATTCAACTATTAAACAGTGGGTTGCAGAATTTAAGAAAGGTTGCACAAGCACTGCTGATGAAGCTCATTTAAAACGCTCTGTTGATGTCATAAAACACAAAAGAATTGAAAATATTTACAAAATTGTGGTAGCGGACAGTATATTAAAAGTATGTGAAATAACTAAGATTAGCAAGATACCAAAAAAAACGAGTACGTAATATTTTACATGAAAATTTGATTATGGAGTAGCTCTGTGCTCAGTGGGTGCCGCCTTTGCTAATACTCGATCAAAAACTGACTCGGAAAGCTGTTTCTAGCGAAAATTTGGTGTTTTACAAACAGAACTCCAGCGATATTTTACGTCGATTTACTACTGTAAATGAAACCTAAATTTGTCAATACACTACTTCCACTAAGACAATCAAAACAATGGTTTGATCAGATGAACCACGCCTAAAAAAGGTAAAAACAATGTTATCGACGAACAAAGTTCTGACCATTGTTTTTGGGATGGGAAATGAATGAAATTCATTGATTATCTGGAAAAGGGTAAAACTATAATATAGATAGTCAGTTGTTGTTTTGGATAAAACTAACGAATTAGGATTCAAATTACTTCTCCATCGACCATATTTATCAGAGTTAGCCCCCAGTGACTATCATCGGGACTTGAGAACTCGGATTGTACAAATAGTATAACTTCATTAGAACATCGTTATACACGAAGCATCACCATTACTTATGCTACATTATTTGCATCGATATAAATAACTCACTAATGTAGTATTTAGGACATAGGTAATAACACAAACTATAATTTATTTAGAAAAACAAAATATATTAAAAGTACAAGTATATTATACACGATATGTCAGCACATCTTACTTAAACCATCGTTCTCAACAGACTGTCCGCTCTTTAACGGCACCGAACCTTTTTGCTTCTGCACGCATACTTGAACCCCAATAAATCTCATTAAAGGTTTTTCTAACTGACGCCTCTTGCATCGCATCTGCCGACCAAATCACGACTGTGTTGGGTAGTAATAAAACAATTAAAGCTTTCCGTCCATGAAATCCGTTCGACTCTTTCTCGATTTCTAACTTAAGCTTGACATCAATACTATAATAAATAAACGGCGCATATCGATGCTACATTAATAAAATTTTAATTCATTGCATTTTAATTGAAACATTTATTATAATATTCAATTTAATTTTGAGACCACATTTTTTACAAATCTTGTAAAGTATAAGAATAACATTATTAATCCTTCAATTATTAGTAAAAAAATAATATATGCTATAAATCTTGTAAAATAAAAAATTCTAATAATTATGAAGCTTAGAAGAATCATAAAATGAAGGAAAAAAAGATGTAAAAATTTCCTATTTATGGGTATAAGTCAAATAAATAAAATATTTATTGAAAATAAAATTAATAATAAAATCTTTTTTTCATATTAAAAATAGTTTACTTAAAATATTAGTAGTTTTAAAATTTGCAAAAAGTTAGCTATAGCATTCAGTAATTATTTCTCTGTTAACAAAATTTTTCTCAGTTATTTAGCTGAAATGTATGTGGTGTATGCGTAATCTAAAATAAGTACTGCATTGATGGCTCATAATAGTATACTGATTGGCCTCTTTTGCGTCGGATAAGTGCGAATTTCTGATACGGAGTACTATATAAAATAATTTATTTGTTTCCGTGCATTTAAAAACTATTATGTTTATCATATACTACCGAGTACGTAAGTTTGAGGGAATGGGAAAAAGTGAACAGGATTCGAAATAAAAAGACGATAATGTCGCGTTATATAAAAAGAAAAACTGCTTAATTTGGTGTATCCCTTCAGATTACAGGGAAAAGCATAATGAAGCTTTGAAGATTTGTTTATTTTAAACTTTAAACCAATTATTTACAATGTGAAAAATAATAAAGATAAAGAAAATTATAAGCAGGGCATATCAAATACAAGAAAATAACACGCACGCACTTAGTAGTCTAGTACTTACAACATTTCACACAATAAATAGAGTATACTCGGATCTCTGTGCCGACAGTAATTGAACTTGCTGTTGTGTTCCAGACAAGATTCTTACAGCAAGCGGGATGCCAGGTTAACGCGACACAGTACTCCGACGTCAGTACTCACAAGGAATTGTGCGCATCAGCACAATTCCTTGTGAGGCTCAACGTAAACAGCGCTCCTGCCTGTCTGGTTCACTGTAACCTGTGCAAATTAGCACGTACCCGTTTGCGCACGCGAAATTTTGAACTAGCGCAACCTATAGAGAATATTTGTTTTACATGGTCTTACAATGAAAACTGAAACACGCGCCGAAGGAAAAACGGATGTTCACTCTCTGAGTGTTCTGTTACCATTATTTTTCAAATCTCCCCAAAAAAGTCTGAACCGATCTGTCTTTGATAAGGTCAATCTGTACCCTTCCCAAGACGGGTCACTCGTATCGAGCTCAGCAATGAGGGCTGCCCGCCCTAACATTTGGATTATTCGCTCATTAATGCGAAGGTAGTAAAATAATATAAATGCTAATTGTCGTCTTTTTATACTTCTTCCTGAAATGCAGCTGTCGTTTATTATTAGCTATTCACTACATTTTTTGAATAAATAAAATATCCTTGATTTCTCTTGCGAACGTACAGTACGCGAACAAATATAGAAAAAATTATAAAAATTAATTTTTCCTAATTTTAATTATTTTCTTCGAACGGTTACCTTCTTATAAATATGATCGTGGTGTGATTATAAAATTTTCCATGCGCTCTTTTGACGTTGTTTATACCAATCGACAAAAGTCAAGCGCGCACAGTTACATACTGTTAGAATCACAAATTCAAACAAGTATTTATCCTCATACTTGAACCTTGTGTTTAATGTAGTACTACTATCTTTCTTAACATAATATTATTTTAAAATAAATCATTTTACAAATAAATAAATAAAAGAATGTCGGTGGATGAAGATAAATTATTTTGAAAGTTCTTTGATGCATTTTGAAAAGCAAATCCGCATGTATCGGATCAGTTATATCAACAAAAAGTAATTACAGAGTGAAACCAATTTTAAGTAAAATATTTAAAAAATCGAGATGAATTTGTAAAAACTATTAATTTTAGAATTAACAATATCAACGAACAATTATTAAAAAGAAAATCAAGTATGTTATTGTATTTTTCTAAAAATATACGACTTTCGATCGTATATAAATATATCACCAGAAGTGATGACAAGGAATTCCAAAATAAATATAAAATACGTTTACAAAAAACAGTTACATACACGTTTAACTAAATTGGTTATAAAAAATCTTGAAGCGTTATTTATTTGCAACTTATACCAAGATGCTCTTTATCACTTGAAAATAAAAGGCACATTAGAAAAATGTACTTGTGAAATTGTGCAGGACTTAAAACGATCTACATAAGTCGTTTTGCCAGTCATTTTTGTAATGCATATATACGCTATGCTGAATCTTTGACGTCACTTTTGGGGCCAAAATAGGTAAGTTTTATTTTGCAAGATGATAAAGCTCACGTCCCAATAGATATGACTGCAGTTGTTCTTGACTAAATGGAAATTTTAAATAATCACCTGTTCTGAAATTTCAATAAATAATTTATTATTTAATTACAACTTACCTAATAGAAAGCCAATGGAAAAGAGCGCCCATGTAGGCACTCTTTATAGTTACGAGTGTACCGGGTCGGACAATCACATGGAAAGAAGAATGGCACCACTCAATAAACAACTTTTAGGTTTTATTTTTCGGCATGACGTATATGGTATGCACTGGTATGCATTCAGATTTAAAGGGGCAAACTATTGACTCTGAATTAGAATATAAAAACTTTGAAAGTGCTGGGAAAGCATTCCTTATCTCTTCATAGCTGAAGTTTGAAACGAATTAATAATCGATGGCTATCCAGTAATAGCTGAATATAAAAAGTCGATAAATATTGACAATACGTTATTATATTGACTATATTATATTAATTTTATACGAAATTTTGAACAAAATAAAGGTGGATTTCTTTAATAAAAATATATTTATTATTTATAAATTTTGATAAATCTAATTTATGATTTTGCTTATCTAAAAATCTAAAATCTTACGTAATAAGAGGGCAGAGGTTATTTGTTTATTATAGTTTTTTTACTGAGGGGGGGGGCGAAAAAATCATACATATACTTAATAAATAATTGAAAATTTTTACTTCATATATTTTTTTATAACAATTTGAATTTCTTTAAATTTAAAACATTAATAAGATAATAATTCTAAATGATGTAGGCTTCATATTCATAATTCAATTTCATTATATCAAAATATAAAATATTATTTCATTATTTATCTCTTCTTGAATATTAATTAATTTTAATGTGAATGAAATATTATTATCATATTGACATTTATACATTTTTTATAAGTATTTTAATTTTAAGAAAAGAAATACATAGTTAATAAAAGTAAATAATTTGTGAAATACTTATAAAAATAAAAATATAATTATTTAAATTATTTTCTTAAAACATATACAGTAATTTTTTGATATTCTTCAATTAAAATGGTATTTTTATGTGTTTTCTTCTTTTTCATTTATTTAAGCTTATCTAGTTACCATTTAGGCCTATAAAGCTATATTTTTATATGTCACTTATAGTAAATTTAAAATAATTTAATTAATATCTTCGTGATTCAATTAAAAAGCTATATGGATGTCTTTTATTTCATGTACGAAAAATGTTACATAAATATTTCTAAACTTCTGTAAATAAGTTATATATACAGAATTTACATTTTCTTCTTTTTAATAAATTGTTATATTTACATAAAATTATATTTATTATTTCAATTTTGTAAATTGCATTTTATTATTTAAATAACAAATTGTTTTAAGTTAAAAAATTAACATTACTTTTGTTCTTTTTTAATATCACTTTTTAGGGGTTTGTGGTGTACTTGTAGCTTTGAAAACTAATGGATTTGAGACTCTAAATATACTTGGTAGCATTGTAGCTAAAGTACCAAAAACATCCTCAGACATACCCTAAAATAGATTTTGTCAGTTTTACAAATAATTTTTATATATTAATGTAAAGATCATTGCTTACCTTTGGAACTAAAAATTGTAAATTCTTTAGTTCAGCTCCTCCCCACGAAGCCATCTCTATCATAAAACCTTTTACACACTTAAATACAAGCTCTGCTCGTTTTGTACACCATGCTACTGTCATATCCTACAATAATTATTAACATAAGGATTAAATAATAAATTAATTAAAATATATAGTTTTTTACCTCACTCATTTCATGTACTAAAAGAACAGGTATTGTTAAAGTAGTAACATCATTGCAGCATGCTGTTTTTAGAATATTTCTTAATCCTAAAATAGCTGGATGTCTTGAGTTTATATCACCTAAAATGTTAATTTAAATATTTTGATAAAGAATGCAACGAAATTAAATAATTAAATTATTTATGTGCAAATATAAAATCAATATTTTACCTGATCTTAAAGAATCATTTACAACCATGTGAAAAACTACATGAACTTGAGCCAAATTTGAATGTCTCGTAATAAATACATCTCCTGTTTGTAAAGTTTTACTTGATGTTGATTTTTTTAGTTGCTGTTTAAATATAAAATGAAATTAATGTAAAGAACATCTTATATTTTACAATTAACAAACCTGTAAATCGCTATCTTCTTTATGATGTGTTTGTCTCCAAGCGACAGCATCTTTTACATCGTCTCGTATTTTTTCAAGTTGATCTTCAATTGATGGAAAGTGAAATTCTGTAGTTAACTGAGATATCGAAACAAGTTCTGAAAAGCAATTAAATTAAAAATCTAACTTCATCTTTGAAAATGTTTAATAAAGTAAACAGGAATAGATTTGAAACCTTTTGTTACACCAGAATAGCTGCCCAAATGATTATCACTTAATAATACCAAACCACATAAATCATTTGAATATAGACCTAGAGCAGTCTGTAATCTTTGTGGAGTAGGATCTAAACTTCTGCAATAGAAACATAATTTAATAATTACAATGATTATTAGCTTCAAAAAAATAATTTTGCATACTCTGAATCACAATTTTTTATTCTACAGAAATCAAGAACATCGCCAGTGAGTATTCTAATATTATGCATTTGCTTCATTTGTGAACCTAGATGAATAGTGAAACTTTCCTCAAGTTGTTGATAATCAGTTGTACTTTTCTCATCACTATTTACAAAATTATCAAATCCTGGACCAAGTGGTGGCATAGGAACCAAAGGTGATTCTCTGAAGAAATATATATATATATATATATTTATTTTAATCTTTTTTTCCAATCATTTCAAAAATTAAAAGGTAAAATAACAATTTTTTAATAAAAAGTATTTTACACAGGTGTAGGTAGCATGTTTGTCTGCTGTTCTTCTAATAGTCTCATTATCCAATTTCTATATTGTCTTCTTTGTTCCAATTTTAAGGCATCGACTTTAGATCCCCAATGACCTTGTAACAAACTTTGTTCCTCAAAATGACGTCCAGCCATATCATTGATTGACTTTTCAGTTGATCCAGCTTCTAAAGTTTCTACAGCTAAACACATTTCATCAGTTTGCCTAAAGTTGCAAAATATTTTGAATTACAAATAATTCAATTAAATGAAATTAAATAGTTTAGTTCATAACATATTTGTAAGCATTGTAAAACATATTTACTTTTGAGTAAGTTTATTATAGTCTTTATCTCTCATTTTAATGACTTCTGTAACATCTTTTCCAAATTTATGTTCAGCCTGTAAAATTGGTTTTAAGGAAGGTGAGTGCACAAGTCTATGATAAGCTGCTGCAAATAATTCTTCATCTGAAGTTCCAATGGGTTCTGCATATTCTACTGTTTTATCTTTGTAAATTTTTTCCCATTTCTTAATTATTTCTTCTACATCTAGATCTCCTTGCTTAGCAGCATTAATAAACTTGTCTGATTTTTGGTCATGAAATTTTGACGTCCAATGTTTTATATTACATTCCAAAGAATTCAATAAATCAGCTTCAACATAACACGGTAGTTTAAAAGAAGACATTATTCGATACATTAATTCTTTTATTGATCCTTGAAAAGGAATTTTCAAAGGAACTTCTAATATATACTCTTGATTTGATGTGCATGTTGGAAACTTAAATATAAATATTTCTTCACTATATTCTTCTTCCATATTAATATTTATTTGTTCTTATAATAATCATTAATATATGATTTACTCAAGTTAGAAAGTAAATAGTTTATAATTGTCATGGTTTTGAATACTAATTTATACCATTACATTATTTATACAACCTTTTTAATTCAACAAAAAGGAAGTTTCAAAAATTCTCTTACAGTAATTAGATAATTCTAATTTTATAAATATTATCAATAATATTTACTACTGTACTATATTGAAGTAAATATGACATAAAAAAAATTTTAAACAAAATATCTTCTTACAATAAAAAAAGAGTCAAATGTATGAAATATCAATTGTAATAAAAATACAAAATATCAGTAATAAAATTTTAAATAGTGTAAAAGATAGGAAAAATAAATGATAATAATAAAGAAAATTGTTCTACTCTGCACTAAACTAAAGCATTGTTATATTTGAATTCACATTTGCTAGGTTAGTTTCTTTTAAAATATATTATTTATTTGTGTACGTTTATTTTATTAATAAATTTAATGTTATAGTTTATATTTTTATTATACATAAAGTATTATTTTTATATAATTATAAAGAAACATTTTTACAAAGATACGCCCCCAGCTTTCGAACATATTATAACCCCCCAACAAGAATAAATTGTATAGTTACGAATATACGAACTGAACTTGATGAGTTTAAAAACGATGTAACCTGATGTAAGTAAGCAAAGTAGAACTGGTAAGGATTTCAAATAGTTCAAAGTTCAGGCTTGATTTCGACCTGACATCGTTTATGGGCTGTGCATTGAATATAAAATATAAATAATTTTATAAATACGACATGCTTTCATTTTGAAATTTCAATAGGTCAAATTTTACATAAGTATCGTAATGTTCTTCTATAAAAGAGAAAGAGAATTTACAATAAAAACTAAATATTTTAAACATTAAATTTAATTTTAGATTTGTACTAATAAAATTGTTTTATACATTTGACCTTGATACAATAGGTCTTTAAAGATAACAAAGTTATAGGCCAAGGTCAACTTTTCGTAAAAAAGTCCTAGTATTTATGAAATTCTTATATAAATTTAGTAAATATGTCACATATTACAATTGTTATTGCTAGTTATATATATATATATATATATATATATATATATATATATATATATATATATATTTATTATTGTTCCTTTGGGATTTGAATTTCTCTCTACAGTTCTTACATTTACCATTCATTGCAAATTACAGCATATTTAAAGTCTGCTCTGTCAGGTTCTATTAACATTATCAGACATTATATTTCAATAAGTATATGATGCATTTGAAATATTCCCGCTCGATAGTTCGATCTGATTCGATACCAATCGATACAAGGTCGCTATCAGAAGATACCATAAACGCATTTTACTGTTTCAACGACATCTTCAATTCAGTCCGTGGTTCAGTAATCAGCACTCAGCACAAGCACTTCAGCAGTCTCAAACTAGCTCAAGCTCAAACTCGAATCGATTCGTAAGATCATAAGTGAAGTAAAGTTTATTTAAAAATAAGTTTGCAAAAAAGTATCACTAACTCTTTTACATATTCAGATATCATAAAATGGTGGACCAAAAAAATAATGCAGAATTAACAGATGCGGAAGCTGAATTATATGATAGGCAAATTCGGCTATGGGGTCTTGAATCGCAGAAACGGTAGACTTAATAAATAACCTAAAATTTAGCCGGTTTCATTTAGGATATTCAATTCACTTTAAAATTTTGTTGAAACCAATATTTATTTTTAATCTTATTAAATAGTAACAGCAGTCACAAAATCTTTTTTATTCTTTTAATTTAGAGAAAATAAAATTTTTCGAACAATAATCTCATTTTTTGTATTAATTTTATATGATATAAAATACCGTATAAATTATAAATATTACAGAACAAAATTTTATTAACTCTATGTTTTCAAACAATTTTAAAAAATGATACAGGTTCTTTATTGAAATATAGTTTTGAAAACGATTATAATATACAAGTTTATGTTTTCAAAAACTTATTTTTGCAGATAAAGATTATTATTTATATAATATATTTTACAGGCTTAGAGCTGCACATATTTTATTAGTAGGATTAAATGGATATGGTGCTGAAGTAGCAAAAAATATTATTCTTGCTGGTGTAAAATCAGTTACATTTTTAGATCATCGTCCATTAACTGCTCAAGATGAATGCTCCCAATTTTTTGCACCTAAAGATCAGATTGGTAAAAATGTAAGTTAATCAATAATGAAATAACTAGTTAATTTAAATTAACAAATTCATTTTTATATTACTTACGTTAATTATCATTAATATTATTTCTAAATCTTGTATTTTAGCGAGCTGAAGCATCATTACAGAGGGCTCAAAATTTAAATCCAATGGTGAAAGTTGTTGCAGATCCAGCTAATGTAGATGATAAGCCAGAGGAATTTTTCAAAGATTTTGATGTAGTCTGTGTTACTGAGTGTACAATAGAACAAATGAAAAGAATTAATGATGCCTGCCGTAAATACAATAAAAAGTTTTTTGCAGGTGATGTTTGGGGAACATTTGGATACACATTTGCAGATCTTATTACTCATGAGTTTGCAGAGTAAGATATAAAATATTTTGAAATAATACTCAATTTTCTATGTATTATAATTAATCATTATTATATCAATTATTACGTTAATTTTTAACATATTATATTATTTTAAAATGTATTCAATTTTAATATTATTTATTTAGAGATGTAGTTCAAACAAAGAAAACACGAATGTTAGAAGCTGGTGAACCTATTGGAAAAGAAAAATTTGAAAAAGTTACAGTTACCATAAAAAGTTTTGAAAAATATGTTCCATTTGAGAAAGTTTTAGATACAAAAACTTTACCAAAGGATTCTGAAGTATATTATTTAATGCTCAGTAAGAAATACGAGTTTTCATTTTATAAATAAAACGTTAAAAAATATTTTTCAAATTTACACAAAATTTATGACTTTACAGTTTTATTGAATTTTCGTCAGAAGCACAAGAGGGATCCATTGCCAAATGAAAGAAGTATAAATATTCTAAATGATGAAGCTAAAGCAGTTATTGAAAAATATGATCTTGGTAAAAAATTAGATCATTTAATAAGGTATATAAGGAGTTTTTTTTTTTAAAGTTACCTGTATTAATTTAAAACAAAGATGGATAATAGTTTCAAATTCTTTTCAGTGGTGATCTATATGCTCAAATAAGTCCTGTATGTGCCATTGTTGGAGGAGTTATGGGTCAAGAAATTATTAAGACTGTTTCACAGAAGGAGCGCCCACATAATAATTTATTTATTTTTAATCCTGATACACTTTGTGGTCAAGTTATGCGACTATCTTAATTTTAGTGATGTATTTTTTTTTTAAATTAGCTTAATTATTATACTAGTGTATTTTATTACTGAAGTCTGATTTGTGAAAACGTTTAGATTACTGTCGATCAGATAATCATAATTTAAATTGAATGAAAAGTAAATGTGAATATATTGATTTAAGAACTATATAACATAAGTATTATTTGAAAGCTTTGTAATCAATTAAATAGATTTTCTACATAATCATATTTTGTTTATTTTATACTTTTTTCTATTTTTTAAATATTGTTTGTCTCTTAACTAATATAATACTTTGCTTAAATTATTAAAAAATATATATTTTGTACAAACATATAATGTAATAAATAAGGTGAAGTGGTTTAAAAAAGGATTTAATTACTAATCTAATTAATTAATTTATTATTTATATTATGTAATAATAGTTCATTCTAGTTTATTTAAAAATAATTTGATTTAAAAAGTTTCTCTTGATAAATATTTCAAATAATTTGAAAGTTTTGATTTCACAATAGTCCAACCATATTTTAATGTGATTTATCGGCTCTTATGATGTAAAATATAGTTGAAAATATATTAACGTGTATAGGTTAGTTTTTAACTTCTTTTATACCTGCTATACATCTCTCAAGTTGATAAACTACCACCTCATTTGAGGGTAAACTGTCTCGCGAGGTAAATAATAAACTTCCATACGCGCACGCGATTTGAAATTTACTCTTTTCTTATTATTTTTTCTATTAGCATATTCTTCTCAATAAATATATAATATATTTAATAGAAATTTCTATTTTAATTTAATAATACGTTATTAAAGTTTTCCTTAAAATATGATAATTATAAAATTATTAAAAAATAATTTTTACAGAGGTGCTGATTTATATAAGAAAACTTATCTATGTACTTAAAATATTTTAATATAAATAATCTTAAATATACAGAATTGATTGATAATTAAATGTACACTTGATGAAGTATAATATAATAATTCCTCTAATAATTATAAAATATTAATATTGATATTAAAAAAAATCATTTGGATCATTTCACAGAAATTACTTTATTTATAAGCAACCGTTTCTGTTAGCCAGTTTATCTTTCATCAACATTCTAACAATTCTGAAATATATTTATAAAATACACTTTTTACTAAATGTTTTAAAAAAATTTAATTTTTGACAAGAATAATCAAAAATGTTATAGAAAAAATAAAATCCAACCATATGAATATGTAAATAGTAAATTTTGTCAGAATTGATGAATTAATAAAATTAATTATAAAAGATATAATATATATAGGCTTGGATTAAAATATTCTATAGTCTTTGTGGGCCGTCTATGGGGATATAAAATCATTGTTTAAAAATGATTTCGTGTATAATATTTACACTATTGTAGAACAATAAACTTTATATATTAAAAATTATAATCTTAGATTTGAAACTTAATACAAATCTATACATATTAAATTTTGTAAATAACAAAATCATCTATTTCTCATTTTATTTTATAAGCTTGTCATCAAAATTGAAACATAACGATTAGTTATATATATTAACATTGATAACTTTATTAAAATCAAAATAAACTTTCGCTTCGTTTTTTAGCATGATTGTAGTAGTGCGCTTCAGCACTTATTTTTTCTCAAGGAAAGCGGGGAAAATGACGAAGAAAATTATCTTTCCCCAAAACTTTAACTACTTTTGGATTGTGTTCTATTAAAACGTGTGCTAAATTAGTTAAAATAAAATTTATTTTTAGCATTCGTTTGACTGTTTAAATACAAACAATTATCTATAATAACTTTCTTTTATGATATGATAAGAAAATCATAGTTTGCGTATCATTTGCTTACCATTTGCTATTGCAATGCTATTTTAATTCATTTAATTTATAATACGGAATTTTTTTGAAATTCTGAAACAATAAAACTAATATAAAAGTAAATTTGATTTTATCTATTTCAAACATATTGAAATTGATGAATAATTCAATTAATTCAAGCTAATATTTCTGCATTCAGAAGTTTCTGAATTAGCTCCATTAATAGAATATGCCCTGTGGTGAATGTCTTGAGTAAATAACTACACCCTACACGATCCCCTCGGATCGAGGGCCTCGAAAAAAGCCCTTTGATCAATCGAATGGAGAGAATAGAATCTCAACGGAACTCTTGAGTTTTTTACTGGACTTGAAATTTGGAGCCGCTCTTGCATAGGAATATCGCAATAAGAAGCACTGCATGGTACCAAAGAAGATAGACGCTTATAAAAGAATACAAGTAATAGGGCAATGGTACCAAATGAGTACCAAAAATTTTTAGCTGTTAGATGGTGTTATCGTGGCAGTCGGACGCGGCAAGCAGCTGAGTGGACGATGCGATGCGCAAGCGTGCATGAACGGCCAGGGCAGGCCAGCTGTACTCGTACAGGAGTGGCATAAGTCGATTTTTTTTCGATTTTCTTGAAAGTGATTTAAACTGATTTTAAATGGTTTTCAAATGACTTCTGTAGGAGAGTCCAATGATTTCATAGATTGAACAGGTCTCCGGTGTAATTTCATATGAGTAGGTATTTTTGAAAAAACAAATGAAATCATTTAGTATCTACAAGTCCCTTGTTTACCAAAAAACTTTTCAAAGACGGGCCCGCAAGTATATGTCAAAATAATTTTTAAATTAGATTTTCATAGTACTGTATTGCAGCGTTATAAATAAATGAGCGCATAGGTAAACTTTTAATAAACAAGTTTTTTATTGAATAATAATAAGTAATAATTTTGAAACTTACACGAATTGGTACTCATAGATATTTACATATACTGACTATGTAAAAATGGATTTCAATACTTTCTTTCGTTTAAATTCGTAATAATTCAATATAATCCTGAAATGTGATTTTATTACTATCTAAGGCTAACTTTTGTTTTAAGCATGAATAATCTTTACGTGTAACTGTGAAGTTTAATTAAGAAAAATATCATTTATATAAATACAACACATTATAGAGAAGAGCTTTTAAATGATTAGAATGTCCAATAAACCATACTTGCCTTATTTTATAGTTTTGTATAAAGTAATTTTAAAGTAATGCACAAGATAATTTATAACGCTAATCAATTTTTTCTTCCCAGCAGTTTGTTTTACAAGTCCAGTCTATTTGTACCAGACGTGTTTTTGCTGAACTTCAACTTTTTTATGTAAACCAATAGTTAGTTTGTTATTTAAATACTTTTATATATGATGGTTTATATATATATGTATATATACACACACTAGCATCCCCCGTCTCGGCTTCGCCCAAGATAATAATTTAACCGATTTCATAAACAATTTAATAATATCTAAGTAAAAAGTACTCTATATATACAAATATATATTTCTATAAATAATTGACCGTAATTTACCTATCGTCGCTTCTGTATAAAAAGCTGCTTCAATATAGCGTCCACTTCAAAAAATTGATATTTTGCCGACCATTTTATACAATATATATATGCATATTAAATCTGGTTTCGATGGAGAAAATTGTACTTTCGAGATCAAGCGGTAGAAAAAGATGTCGAAGCGTCTCGAGACGACATTTTTGGAAAGTATCATGTTCGGACTATAGGAAATGTCTTGGGACAACTGCTATAGAGAGTTTTGTATTAGAGAGATAGAATACAATGTCCAGGTATTCCGGGACGACTCTTACTGGGAGTGTGCGTGTTCGAATGATAGAATACGAATATTTTCATAAAAGTCGTACTGACATACTTGGACATTGTTTCCCACCAACTATACACGAAATTCCTCGTAGAAGTCGTTTAAAAACACCTGAAAATCGCATTCTATCATCCGAACACGAAACTCCCCGTAGAAGTTGTCCCGACATACCTGAACATCATTTTCTACGAACTAAACACGATACTCCCCATAGAAATCGTCTCGCCATACTTGGACATCATCTTCTACCGTCCGAATTTGAAACTCCCTGTAGAAGTCGTTCCATAACACCTGGAAATCGCATTCTATCATCCGATCACGAAACTCCCCGTAGAAGTAAATATAGTAAATATCGTTTCCTACCAACTAAACATGATAGACCCAGTAGAAATCGTTCTGAGAAAGCTAGCATCGCTTCCAAACGACTAAACACGATACTCCCCGTAGAAGTCGTTCGGAAAGACCTAAATATCGTATATTAGCGTCTCAACACGAATCTTCCCATAGAAGCTGATTTCTTCATACCTGGATCACGTTTTCTGTCAACTAAATATAATATTCCCCGTAGAAATCGCCCAGAGACGCCTGGACATTGCATTCTATCATGCGAAAACACAACTGCCTACAGAAATCGTCTTGAGGCAACGGGATATCGTAATCAACCACCCGTACACGCCAATACAATATTTATCAGTATAGAAACCGTATTTAAAATGTGTATATATAATATGTATAATATAATATACATACGATATTATATATATATATATAGACGCGCCGAGCAGATTGAACTCAGCACTCGGTGAGTGAAGCCAATAATATTCACTCTTCGAGTATTTAGAAAATGCTATAGTGAACTATCAAGTCACTATCAAGAAACGCCAAGAAGAAGAAGAGACGTCAGCGTGAGAAGAGAAGAAAAAGACGAGCCAGGTCCCAAGGTCGTACGCTCGACCTTGCCAGCTCGACCGACGGAACAAGCGAGCTACACAGCCAGAACACAAATATACGAAACACACGCACACACACACATACACACACACACAGTCTTTCATATATTTCTGTTTTTTAATAAAATATCGTGAACATTTTAGTAGTGATGTCAACTGAAAATAAAGCAAAATGATAGTCTGCGAATAGTAAATATTGCCTTTTCATGCAGAAGTGAAGATGTATTATATATATATATATATATATATATATATATATATATATATATATTTATATATAATATTCTGGCGGTTTTTCCTGTAATACTTGCTTTAAACGAATAAGTTGGGTTCGATGCAATGGTCTTTTGATGGTTTGATGACTTGGAAGCAGTTCGTAGTATACGACACCCTTTTGATCCCACCATATACAGAGCATAACCTTATTTACGTGAATATTTCGTTTCGGCGTAGATTGAGCAGGCCCGCTGTACTTTGTACATGATTTTCTGCATTTAGGATTATCATAATAAATTCATTTTTGATCACCAGTGACAATACAATGCCAAAATGATTTATTTTTATACCGCTGCAGCAAAATTTCGAATATGAAAAATCGCCATTTGACGTCGCCCGGCTTCAATTCGTACGGCATCTAGAACCCCAATGCTTTTAGGTGCAGAAAAATGGTTTATTGTGTAACGCCAAATGATGTAGAAAGCGAATCTGACGCGGATACACATCCAGCAAAATGTCTCATTTCTCGTCTTCAAAACTTTTTGACTATTCGAAATGATCTTTATCTTTAATGTCAAAATCGCCAATAACATTCCGCTCCATATTAACGATTAGAAGCAGTGCTTTTTTCAAATGACGTTTATTTAGCTGGAAACTTGCCACGAGTTTGCTAGATAAAGTAAACGACCCCAAAAGAAATTCTCAAATACAATGCTTCAAAGTTGATGACTGGTACACAACTTACAAATATAACACATGAGTTCCGACGTTTCTGCCCGAAATCTACTTGTGACGCCATTTTTTGACAAACGCTCTAAACTAATACTTTGAAATTGAAATATGCTTTAGAAAATGGTTGTCCCTTATATTAGATAAATAGTAAGTCAATAAAAATATATGTAAGGAACAACATACCAATTTTGTGCGTCAAAAAAAATGGAAGGTTGATATGCCTGGTATGTATTAATCGGAATGTACAATATAAATCTTTCTACTTATTATTTGTTTAATGAACCTTTGGAAGCATTTATGTGTTGAGTTTTAGACATTTGTTCATTTTCATAGTTTCTCAGTAAAAATATAAGAAAATATAATAATTTATTTAAAATAACATCCCTGGGTGTTAAACAAAAGATAAAAAGGCATTTCATATACATTTACTTAAGACTCAAGATCAACTTTATCATTAAATAGGAGGCTTATTTCCTATACTTAACCTTCTTCGTCAATTTCTACAAATTAAGATAATCTGCAAATTGATGCTATGTCACAATGTTAACATCATTGGGTAATACGTTAAAACTTCCATAACTTTAAAAAATCAGTACCTGCTATGACGTATAACGCAAATTGAAGTATCCTAATTTATTTATTACTTTCACCATGAGAAAATCCAGTCGAGCGCGGTATTTTGAGCTACTAATAAATTATCCTCAAATGTTTTGAGACCGGACCGTAGGAGTTGACAGAAGACATCGGCGCCTATCAAAAGATCTACTTTGTTAGTCAAGTAAAAATCTGGATCTGCAAGGAAGAGATTATTAATTTGTCTGAGATCTAGTTCGACACGGTTTCGAGACGATTATTCCGACATGAGTTGCGCCAGTACGAAAGCATAAATTTCGATATTAATGTTCGCGTGAGTGTGACTGCATAGTGATTGAAGTGGCATACCTAACTACCTCAAATTCATAGCCTCAAACTCCACTTCAATTAATTTCAACACAAACTTCTAGTGGTTTCAGTAGTTATACAAGCGACTCCGAAACAAACGTCGCTTCAGAACCTTGCCCTAGAAGCGCGTGTACTCGAGTTTGTGCGCCGTGTGGCCCGACAATAGTCACTTGAGTCGTTGCAAGGAGAATCGAGCATTTGCTTGTAGACATGCGCGCTGTGCAACTATTAACTGAAACTTTACTGCCACCGTTGGGTCTAGCTATGTGTGATTTTCAAAGTTATACAGACGTTTTAGCTTTACCTACTGTGGTTTTTTTAGAAATTCCGCGCTATTGACTCGTAACGTTTATAATGCAACATAGTATGGTGTTGTTCCTTATAGATCCTGTAGCAATGGGTCGACGTACAATTATAGCTTTGGTGTCCACCGAAGCAATTAAAACAGAGCCTCAAATACCGCACATCGTATTGACAATCATACCTGCTTTTTTAGCAACGATAGCAGAATACCGAGTAATAAAATGGGATCCCGAGCAGAGTGCGCATTTCGATACGATAACAGGTTGCAATGTCAGAAACCAATGAGTTCTACGTCAACTAGAATTTATGCTAGTGGAGTCAATGGATTTCTTATCATCACTATCCGCCTGAATCATTAACAATGATTGAGTTCATTTCTTTGCAAAGACTACTAGATCGACATAATTAGGGAATTGAGATACTTCATTCGGTACACCGCCGGATGAAAGAACAGTCATTTGGTGATCCCTGCGGATCAAATATGCCTCCGCCATTTTTCGCGACTTCTGCATATTCCAGTATTCAATGGAGGTACAGAAGCTGGAACCTACACGGCTCACTCGGATAGTGGGCCCTTTGATCAATCGAATGAAGATAACTAATGCTCGACTGAACTCCGAGATTTTCACTGGACTCGGTGAAATTTAGAGGCATTCGTGCATAGAAAAATCGCGATAAGAAGCACTGAATGGTGCTGCCTAATTTCCTAGTACAGGAGGCTAAATAACATCGAAAGTAACATTTGCACTTATCACTCAGCCATTTAATTATAGAATACATTTTATGAAAACTTTATTTGTTATTATCAGAGGAATAAAGACTAACGCAATACAATAATTTTTAACATCTTCGCCCCTATGTAAATTTATACATGTGCTACCTTTCACAATCGTCAACAACTAATATGAGAATTTCCCTCGATTGGTTACTTTTTATCGGTAATGGAACTGCATATTATAACAGTGATTAAGTATATATAACTATCAAAACATTTAGAATATATACTATGTTTATTCAGACAACGCTGATTTTTTGTAAAAATAGTTTGAGTGACTATGTGATAATCCCTTCAGATTAAGGCTCCTCCAAAATCCTCTGCCTTTCAAAACAATATTATTATATAGAAGGCACTAGGAGAAACTAAATACTATCGATCTGTAAATAGTACAGTAAATCAAATGATGTTATTTTTACTAGTCTAGTTGTAGGGTTAATTGCTTTTATTTCCACAAAGTTATTACAGCCTCAATCATTAATAAAGGTTAAACTTTAAAGCATGTTAATATTGATGAGAATGCATTTAAATATATTTTCATACCGAAAAAGGTATATTAAAAATGTGATCTGCCTGAACGTTCTATAATATCTATGATGGGTTTAATGCTTTTTCTTCTAAATTTGACCAAATTAACAGAAATTACCATAATTTTATATATTCAATACGCAACAATAATTCTGCTGTTTTTCTTTTTTTTCTTTAAATTGATAAATTAAATTTAACAACAATTAAAAATTTATACGACATTACGCAGTCTCATATAAATAAAAAATTTAAAAGAAGATATTGAAAGACAAATAAGTAAATGTAACTACTTTCAACTGGAATGCTAAAATAATATTAATTTTATGTATGTTGTATTTTAAGAAAGTGAAATAAAAAGTTCCATAGTTATCCTATTTAGTGATAACAATTTCCTTATCAAGTCATATAAATTAAGGGGGATCACCCTGTTTTCTGACTCAAATTAATATTGAGTTTCTTAAGATACCGTCTCTATATAAATCAATATAATTTGATCATGTATAACAAACTTGAAGGTATTTCGATTTATAAATTTTATCATTATATAATTTACTTTAGGTTTTACGACTTTTATGCTTCAGTGAAGTTTTATGATTTAAGCAAATAAAATCTTATATATTTAAAGTCCCCAGTTAGCACCAGCAATTGTCACCATCGAAAGTATTAAAGATAATTACAGCTTCAGTACGGTTCAATATCCATTTCACTAAATATATCATTTTGGTACGTATTTTCAGCAAGTATTCTATATTTTTTTTTCTAAAACTTTCTTTGAATAATTCTCATAAACATTATGAAGTTTAGCTAAACTGATTTCCTTCTTAATTCCACTGATTCGCGAAAAGAGTATTAGATTTTCTTAATAGTTTGTGATTTTCTGATGAAATTATAAAAACGGTTTAGATTATTTTATTTGTATTAAATTAAAAATATCGCGTGATGTATTAGATGACGCTAAATATTATGGAAAAAAGCATAAAACTTTGAATTAGATGAAAATATTAAATTTCAGCCTAGCAATTCAATATATAATACTTTGCAAATATATTAAGAAAAACTTTACGGAATTTCATTGAATTGTAAAAATATTGTATTTATAAGATTTTTGTATTGAAACATTTTATGTAGTTATGAACATCCATTTTAAACTACAGTGTTTACTGTTAAAAATGTACATTATTACTTGTACATTCGACCTCAGAATATATTTTTGTTTCAGAGCCTTTTCATTTTTGAGAAAACTGCTTATAACGCTTTCAGAAAATGGTAAACTGTAAGTAAATGATCGAATTTTCTTAATATTTTATATTTTCTATAGATCCTTTATAATGCATCTTTTTGTTTACTATAATAAAATGATCTTAAGCATTTGAAAATTATTTTTTGAATTTATTCTGCCGACGAAGATAAACTATGATTTTGAGTAAAATAAATGACAAATGCTTTTTTAACTGTTAAATCAAGATTTTAGCAAAATCCTACAATGTCTAATGATATTATTAGAATGTATTAGTCAGGAAAGTTATTGCCAATGAAATTAATCTGATTGATTTACTATTTATAATAAATAATAATAATATTAATGATTTCTTGATATTAATATAAAAATAATAATATTAACGATTTTACTTATGAATTAGCATATTCTTCTTTTAAATTAATCGTTTTGATCGTGGCTTCGATCGTATGCATTGCGGCAATGTCTGCAGGAGAAAAACTTAGAGAAGATTCGGGTATGTCTAAATTTATATTGGTAATGCAATAGTTAAACTAATATATTGTGAATATATGTAAAATAAGATACTTGCCCTGTTTTTTAGGGAATAGTAAAATAGATAAAATTCCACCTCAGAATCCGTAAGTAAAGCAATATAAGACTCGCAAATTCTACAGGTCTCTTCTGTAAAATTCTGTATACAACAAATGAATTAAAATTATTCATATCATACTATTTTAGATGTAAATACGATGGAGACGCTTGCGATCGTTATCAAGTAAACGATCACTGCTGCAATAATACCTATTGCTATTGTAATGGTGCATTTGAAAACAGCGGTTTCGCTAAGTAAGTATCCTGGAAAACTGTTTTAACTATAACTGGAAAACTATACTAATAGTGTCGCAAGTTCATATATTAGAAAGGCATTTGGACGCCTGTACGTTTTACTTTAATATAGAAAATAGAATATGAATTTACAAGTCGTTATACAACAATTTTACTTGATGCATAATTACTTAACATTGGAAAATTTCTATATTTTTTTTATTTTGTTATTTCTATTAAAAAAATGCAATATTGTTGTTAAAAAGACGCGTCGGTCGTAGTGACTAATGCGCCCCATCTAAAGGCAGTTTAACATTAATTTATCAGACATAGTTTTTTGCTATATACCATAAATTGGCAGGGTGAATAAGATTCATTTTGCGAATAGTTCAGAAAAAGAAATGACTCATACTAGTGCTGATTTTTCTTACGTTCGACTTATCATCTGCGCTTCACTCGTCAGTTAACTCTCTTCGCTAACATAATCAGCTAGCAGAGTCTTATTAAATTGTCCTGTATTTATTTATCTATAGTAGATAATATGAAATTCAAAGCTAATAGTTTAATTATGATTCATCTGTATTGAAAAGTTTTTCATGATTTATATTTTTACAGATTAGACAGTATATGCGCATGTCGGACAAATTAAGTCACGTGCAGTTTGAGCATTGGAAAACGTTCTGTCCATCACCGCATGATTGCAGAATGATACCCAGTGAAAATGGAGAAAATAATTTAGTATGTTTATCTGTTTTTCCCTGATAAATAGTATTGTTCTAGAGCTTGAGAATAAACTTTTAAATAAATAAATCTCTGTATTTGTGCATTTATCTTTTTGATCCTGGCAACCCATGTTGTACAATAAGTATTTGGAAACTGGCCGAAAATATTTATTTTTATCAATTTATTGAATGGACCAAAGACATGGTCTGTATACAGATATACATCTTAAATGTAAAAAGAATTTGAACCTATAATTCGTTAAATAGTTTATATATAAAAGAAATCCAACTGAATATTTTTGTAAGTCATTATTAATCTCTATCTCCCGCACTTATACATCAGTCACTTATCCTTTTGTGTTCACGTAAAAAACATCATGAGTAATAAATTAATAAATAGTTTTATCCGTCTTCCAGTCTTTATACTACAATATATTTAAGTAAAATAATGATAGACACACTGACCTGTTTCATGATTCCGCCCGAAGAATCTGGAATAGAAAATACTATTAAAAATAAACTTCAATTAGATTAAAAATTAATAATAATAAAAATAAGAAAAATAAATTATATTCTATGCTTACAAAGGACAACCTGACTGCCCCGCCTTCACTACGTTAAACTTAAATCTACCTTCGATGACCGACGTTGCGAACCGATAGGGTTCATTTTCAACGACCCAACAGTTTAGACTAACCAGATCGGAAAACTGTACGTGAAAATAGGCCTTAAAAAGAATTGCTAGTAGAAGATTTTTACGTTACTATATAGATATTTAGAATAAAATAAACGTTTTATTTTAAAAAATGTATTTTTCACTTTACGGAGTTGAGTTTCTATGTGTTGTTTATAGTTTATTGATTATCAATATTAATTTCTAGATAACACAACTTTTATGGGGATTGATTTCACTCTCGTCATGTCTTTCCTTTATTTGAAATAGTTTGCAATAAACTGTTTGCTTCTGCTCTAGGACTCTTAGTTTTGGTTTTAAAAAAATCGTTTCATATTTTAAGATATTGCCTTTTAGTTTCCATGAAATATCATAATCTTTTATTTTTTCAAAGAGATTTTGAAGATCTGATTGAATAGTGTCGACTTTTTCTCCTGACACGTATATTATTAGACCATGTACGAAGGCTATAGATTTTTTGTGTGTTAACGAGTTTAGATTAAGCAGATTAAAATAAAGTCGTTACTTTATATGTATATTGAAGAGTATTGGACAGTTTACTGATCCTTGCTAAAGATGATTTTTTATGTAAAATTTTTTAGATACTGTGAGCACATGATCCCTCATAATAAAGCAGTTATTAGAAATCATATTCTAAACTATTCCTATTAAATATTTGGGAAAATTTCTCTTAATCATTTTGTAAATAAGACCTAACGCCCATAATAAGAAAATCATAGTCGGCCTGTCATTTGCTTATCATTTGATATTGAAATGCTATTTCTATTAATTTAATTTAATAATATTGATGAGAATATAAAAATAAAATTTTGCTAGGCTCTACGGAATTTTTTTTTAAATTTTGAAATGACCAAACTATATTGAAACAGTAAATTTGATTTCATCTATCTCAAACCTAATGAAATAGATGAATATAACAGTCCATTCAAGCTTGTATTCAAAAGTTCGTACTTACGTGCAAGGAATGTATGTTCGGCGGTACATAAAAATCGCAAGATGAATTCTATATGTTGTAAAATGAATTTATTAAAAGAAAAATAAGGGCATAAAAAACCTTCACTCAGTGAGTGGAGGAAAAAGCTGAAATTAATGGTAAGTAAACAGTGTTATTTATTAAGATAGTGAGGTTTGATCACGAGATCAGCCGATCGCTATATATTTACAAACGAAAGTAATAATAAACAAATAGGTAATAGCTAACGCTTATAAAAGACTAAATATGTTAACATATTTTTACGTTATAAAAATAGATCCGCTAAGAATCGCTTAATATAAACTCACGAGGAAGAGATGCTCCGCGAATACCTCCTACTCTGCGTTGCGGCCCCGACGTCTCGGGCACGGTTTTACTCCTAACCGCAATGGCAGCCAACGGGCACAAAGCCGCCGGGAGCACTCTCGGATTTCCGTACCAAATGGAATTTCTACAAGGGCAAGGTCCCTTGTCCCACTGATGCGCCAATTTTACACTTCAAATGCCTAGCTGTGCACAAACACACACGCACACATATACATATACACACAACACAGATAAAGTCTTACAAATTAATATTAAAACTAAAAAGCGTGAATCAAACTAACAAATAGTTCTTGAGCTCGAACGGTAGCTTCGAATCGCGACGACGGCCGAACACAAAGTGGTCTTCCTTCGCTTAACAAAAGTCCGGGAAGCGATGCGACATAGCGAGGATATCAAAAGAGCAATCCATGATTTCTAAAGGCGGGGCTCGACGCCAGGTAAGCTTTTCCACACTAGAAAGGCCTTGGAGAATGGCCCTATGGCCTCTCGAGATGGTCATCCGTCGCACGTGTACAACACCCGCGCGCCCATTCGGACCCAAAACGCTTTACTTAAAAGGCCCCATTCATAGATTTCATTAATGGCCCTAGTAAAGTCATTAAGAACCTTTGCTCATTTAGACGAGTAAGAGCAAGAGCGACGGAGAGAGCGAGAGAGAGAGAGAGAGAGAGAGAGAGAGAGAGAGAGAGAGAGAGAGAGAGAGAGAGAGCTAAAGTGAGAGCGACGGACAGTATCGAGAGAGAGAAAGAAAGAGGATAGCGGTCACTTAGCCAGCCTGAGCCATCACAGTTCTGCTTCGATGGTAGATGCGCGACACATGTTCGCATGGCTCGAACAAAGCTAATATTTCTGCATTTAGAAGTTTCGGAATTAGCTCCATTAATAGTGCTTAAAATTCAGGAATAATATTAGGTTGTCAAATATCTCCCTTCCGCCTTTTTGTCTTATGAATTTCGCAGCTATGTACAAAGTGCTATAGAGCTCGTATCTGGCAATACTATACATCATTTGAAAGGTCTTGACATAACGTATAAAACGACGCTATGCATGATTAGTTTGGATATTGCGTCCAAAAGTTATAGACGAGTAAACATGGAGTTCACCAACGTCGAAATTCGTGCTATTTTAAAATTTTTCTTCGTCAAAGGCAAATCCGCTAGAGAAACGTTCCGTTAATAGTGTTTTGGGGGATGGCACGCTATGACTTCGAACCGCAGAGGAATGGTTACGACGATTCAGAGCCGGTGAAAACGACCCCATGGATAAGCCAGTCGGCAGAAGACCTGTGACGACGAATACCGATCAAATCAAGGAATTTATCGAGTTATACCGACATGTGACATCGCCTAGGAGATGAAAGTTAGTCACCAAATCATTTTAAATCATTTGCAGAAGGGTGGATACAAAAATAGCTTGTTTGGGTGCCGCATGATTTGACGCAAAAAAAACCTTCTGGACCAAATCAACGCCTGCGATGTGCTGCTGAAACGAAACAACTCGACACATTTTTGAAGCGGATGGTGACGGGCGACGAAAAATAGATCACATACGACAATATCAAGCGAAAGCGGTCGTGGTCTAAGGCTAGTGGACCGTCCCAATTAGTGGCCAAGCCGGGATGGATGGCCAGGAAGGTTTTGCTGTGTGCTTGGTGGGTTTGGAAGGGGATCATCCACTATGAGCTGCTTCTATATGACCAGACGCTTAATTCTACCATTTACTATGAACAACTGGACCGCTTGAAGCAGGCTATTGAGAAGAGAGAGAAGCGTCCACAATTGGCCAACAGGAAGGGTGTAGTGTTCCACCAGGACAACGTCAGACCACACAGTTTGTTGATGAGTCGTCAGAAGCTACAGAGTTTGGATAGGAGGTTTTATCGCATCCACCATATAGCCCGGACATAGCGTCAAGTGATTATCACCTGTTCCTGTCTATGTTGAACGCCCTTGGTGGTGTAAATTTGGACTCAAAAGAGGCTTGTGAAAAGTGGCTGTCCGAATACTTCGCAAATAAGGAGAGGGGTTTTATGAGAGGGGTATTATGTAGTTGCTGTCTAGATGGAAATAGATTATCCAACAAAACGGCGCATATTTGAAGTAAATCCGACCACTGTAACACTTTTTATAAAGCATTGAATAAAGAGCAAAAAAGCGGAAGGGAGATATTTGACAACCTAATCTATATATATATATATATATATATATATATATATATATATATATTATGACGGGGTCACAGGGAAGGCTGCAAACGCATTCGCGTGCGCAGTAAGCAGTCTATATTTCGGACATCGCCGGTCTCTGAGCGGAGGAAGAACGCGCGCATGCGAAGAAGGCCTTTCCCCCTCTGCTGCGCACGTGTGGACCATTTGAGGAGCAGCGACGCCCCGACGAAGCGGGACGAGGCCCGAAACGCGGCGTATCGCCGACGAGAGAGGGAGAGAGAGAGAGAGGAGAGAGAGAGAACGAGAGAGAGGGAGAGTGCGCGTTGCGTGAGAGCGTAGGGGGTTTATATGCGTGTATCAGTGGGTGTAAGGAGTAGCGTGCGTGCGTACATGCGTGTGCGAGGTATGTGTGGGTGTGTATATGCTTGTGTACTTGTATCGTATGTAGGTTGTGTATGTGTGTGTGTAGTGTGGCCGTCAATGTGCGTATGCGTATGTGCGTATGTGTATGTGTAGCGTGCGTGTGTACTCGTGTGAGTGTGGTATGTGTATTGTAGTGTGATGGGTGAACGTATGTGGCGTATGTGTAATCAAGTAGTGTGATCAGTATGCGAGCGGTATGTGGATTGGCGGGTTCGCGCCGTCAACAGCGCCTCGATTACTAAGTATGAAAAAGCGGGGAAAAAGGTTTTGCGACAGTGCTGTGTGGAGTGTGGTGCCGAATAGTTGGTGGGTGAGCGAGTGGGTCGTGAGTGGGTCGTGTAGAGAGTCGAGGGCTTTGTAGTTGGTGGGTGAAAATAAACGGGTGCTTTGTTGTGCGCACCGGGCGGGTGTTAGCCTGTTTGCTCGGCGTGCGTCAACGAGTGGGAATTAGAGTGATAGATAGCGGGTAAGCGCCATCCCGTGGCTGCATCATCGAGGTCTGTTCTTGGTATCGTCGGAGAGCGATACCCCCTAACAGCCAGCTGGATTCCCGGATCCAGGAGGGATCACGTGGACGTCGAGGCCATCGATCCGCGGCATCCCGTCGTCCAGGACGAGAGCCGCCTGGGAGGACTTCATCGGCGCCGGCGAGAGCGGTGACAGTAAGGCCCGGTTTCCTTTCCATTTGTATATCGTGCAGCGTATAATAGCGAATTCGCGTCATTGTTGCGAGTCAGACTGTATGTCGGGATCGGTTGAGCCGGTGGTTCCCGAAATTTTAGTAGTCGAGGCGAGGAAGCGGATAAGAGTGATAGCGTGAATGATAAGGTGTAATCGCGGTAAATATCGTGCCAATTCCCGGGGACGATCGCTAGGCGGATCCCCTTTTGTCGAGAAGAATATCCGATTACGAAAAGAGAATGTAAGAGTGTATAATTATATTGATTGAAAGTATGATTACGTAATAAATTGTGCCCGTGGTACGGGATTCTGCTTTCCAACTTATGTGTTTTTATTTTATAGCAAATACCACGTCACAATATATATATATATATATATATATATATATATATATATATATATATTTATATAGGTAAATATTCTTAAATTTTAATTGATTTAGGCGAGTGATTCATACTTAAATAAATAAATTAGGATTTTTTAAGAGAAAGGAATTTTAATTAGCAATCAAAACATTACAGTATTTATCCGGCATAGAACACCCCAGTCAAATGTAGGGCAAAAGCCAATACATACTACAATATGAATTATTATCTTACAATAATTATTATCAAATATATTTTTTTACAAATTTAAAATTCGTAAATGAAGCATTTATCAGGATGTATATATACGCTAAATGAAGCGTTTACCAGGATGTATATATACGCTACCAGGATGACATACACATACATACGTGCGCGCACGCATACACACATACGCGCGCGCGCACACACACGCATACACACGCAGAACGAGTAGGAATAATGTAGGGTCCTACGATGACGTGAAGAAACATGTTGCCCAATCGTTTTAGGCGTACCGTGGAGCTTCTCTCCGGACTTACAACGATGGACACATCTGCTGCTCAGTCTCTTGCACGTTTGTAGGCGCGGGCCCAAGGGGATGAGCGTCACTCCTATAGTAAAGAAGGAAAGTAGGCTCCAGTCTACAAAAAAAATATCGCTCAGTTATGTTTTATTACAAACACTTACCCGAAGTTTATTTATAGGCCAATTGTATTCCATATATTCTCTTTATGTTCCAGTTCTTTTATTTTATAGTGCATATCTGTATATCATTGTGACGTTTGGTGGACTAAAGCCGAATTATCTTGGAGATCGTTTGGATTTTATAATCCTGTTTAATTTGTTGAGTATTAGAGATTCTAGGGCTTTGCCTAATGTCGACAATAGAGATATGGGCCTGTAGGGGCCTTACGCTCCTTGTGTTCCCCTTTCCTAATTGTAACCAATTGACCAATTTTCCACTCGTTAGGGAAAACCGAAAACCTCAAGCACGAGTTGTAAATGTTGATCAGGTCCTGCCCGATAGCAGTGCAGATCGAATAACGGCCAAGTCGAAGCTGTCTGGGCCAGGGCCTTACCTAGCTTCATATTGGCCAAGACGTGATCCAACTCTGCGTGATTAAATTCAACCTCGTATCCCATGGAGGGAGGTGTTTTGGACATTTGTTTTATTGCTTTGTACTCTTTTGTCTCATTCTGTGCGTTGTCCGGAGAGAATAGGGTGTTTAGTACTGCTGTTGCTATGCTTATTTAATCTGTAGTGTAGATATCATTTACACGGACGTTGTATGCAATTTCCTTGATGGACATCTTACCTGCTTGGATTCGGTAAGCAAACGCCAGGGGTTTTCATTACCTGTTATTGTGATAAAATCACACCACTTGCTTTTTTAGTATGCCAGAGTTTACAGACATACTCATTTCTAGCCGTTTTGTACAGTTCTTTGAAGTGCTCCCGTATAACGGCATCACGATCTTTCTGGAATACTTGAAGATTTCAGGATTTGATTAGCGAACTTTCCTAACAGCTATCCTATTCCTCGGTGTGGCAATATTGTAGGCCTTCCAGAAAGCCGCTGTTAATGAGTGTATTTCCACGTAGTTATCGGTTTTACATACCCACTTTTAGCCTACATTCTTGTGTACTAGTAGGGATAGGGTTAGATAAGTGATACTCGCGACGCGAATTAAGTTTATGATCCCACAACGGATTTACCTTCCAAAATTCGTTACCAAGATCGGAGTGTAGGGACCAAAATGATAGAATTCTGTCAGGAGTGATACTCGTATCTTACCGCTTAAACGCTTAGATCCTGGTCAGTACCTTACCCAGAATCCAATCATACCATGGATACCCCGAACACTGCAGCAGAGAATTAATTATCACTAATATAAACAATAATACTCATTTTTTTCAATTTTATTAAAGTTTTCCTTTACAGCAAATGTATTCTACTATTATAAAACGCGGACCAAAATGGCGGTAGTCGACGTCCTCAGTACGCGGTGAGGCGACTTAGTAAGCGTTGGAAAGAGGAAAAACAGCGGTTGTAAACGGCTCTTTGTATAGCGAGGGCGTATTAATAAAAACTCAAACGCGAAGGGTCACTGCGTACCACTGGTCTAACGTCGATGACTAGGTCAGTTTACGCTTCCTGTAATATATACGTAGGTTTACCACTGAGAGCGCTCAGCCCGACGTTTTGTATACTAAGGAAATGCGAAGGGTGGCAGCGCCGAACTGACAGACCGCTCAAGGCGTCTTGTCAATTACTGGGGCCTTCGGCACAGACGTATACTGGGGTACAGTCTAAAGGGTTTTCCCAATATACCACGAATGATACGGAAAGGCACGCGGAGTCGCGATGTTTCAAATGCACTAGATATTGGTATATCGCTATAATAGCGCTCTACTCAACATGCCGATTACGTTTCAGAATACCACTGCGACAGATATAGCACTAATGCTTTCTCTGAGACAGTGCTTTTCCGGTGGGATCCCGAAACTGGGGTGCTGGTCGCGTTTTTCCACCTCTTTATATACAAAAAATCTAACATTGCGATTATGGAAAAGTCGTAAAAAACAATTTTGAACCAATAGGCTCATGATATCTCGTCTGCTTGCCCTCCCTTAATAATGTAGTTGCATTAGCCCTATGCACTCCTTGCAGCGGTGGGGGACGAATTACGATTTTTCCGAAGCATATGGGGGACGAGTACAGTGCGAGCTCGTACCCATTAGCTTTTCCAGTTCGATTTTCTGCTATATGATAAAAAACATATTCGCATATTTACCATGAATATGTTATATAGTTAATTTTGTTCGTTGAAAAATATGGTTAATTTACGTTTTTGAATCGTAATTATATCTTAAAAATAAAAGATGTTACAGCATTTATTTATAACATACTCATGTTTTACAAGGCTTAACATTAACTGAGTTTCTAGGCTGTTTACATATATTTAAATATTTAAATATTGTTTAAATATTTATTTCAAATAATATTTTCAATTATAATTACGATATTTTTCTATAATTGTAGTCAGAAGTTAGTTCACACATGTTGTTTAAGTATTTTAAATATATTATTGTTAGTAATTTAGATTCGTATAATAATTGATTAATCTAATTTTTAACGATTACAAGCTTAAAATTTGTAATTGTTTGAAAATAGTAATTAGGTAAAATAATTATTAATAATCGTAATGTAAAACTAAATAGGTTCTTTATTTATATTAGGTTCTTAGATTTTCATTAAATAACTCTTTCGATTATTAGTTAACCATAATAAGAATTCGTAATATTATTAATAATCATTATAAGAATAACGAGGATGACAATAATTATATTTATTATTATTAATATAAATACTGTAAGACCGCTAAGAATATTTATTAATTTAATATAATTAATTATGAATTATTATATTATTTCAATAATATTCCTTTTATTTTCCTTTTGGAATATAATGTAAACCTATATGAATATATACTCCTATACCGATATATACACACATACGCAGACAGAATCGTACACACATAACACATATATAGTATATATATATATATATTTTTGTGCGGGCGTGTGTACGTATACAAGTGCTGGTACATTATTTTCTTAATGTTCGTATACGCTTAGGAGAAAATAAGAAAAGGCAATGTGTCAAGGGCTTCTAGCGCGCACGTATATATATATATATATATATATATATTTACATATATATTTATATATTTACATATATATATATATATATATATATATATATATATTTATATATATTTACGAGTTGCACGTGTGTCCTCACTCGCCCCGCGCTCTCTCTTTTCCTGTAGGCGGAGTGCGCGTCTACGCAGTTCGTCACAAGTGAACTTTTTGATAGTCCACAATTTAAAGTCGGGAATTTCTTGACGGACTTCATTCCATTTTTTTTCAACAATAGCGCAGAAAGTACCCCAGTCGGCTTTAAGTGCGGAATATCGCTTTAATTTCTGACCTAGTTTTGCATCGACTGGTCTAGCAGTTATGCCTGCTCCATTAACGTGAAACGTGATCGTTCTATGATCACTCGAGATCTAATTCTTTTTAAGAGTCCATCGCGTGATGAGTAGTTCGAGATTCGTGGCGACAAGAGTAACGACCAGATTTCCATCTCTAACTTCGTTAGAGACTATCAATACTACCTGGCACATTAGTGATCCTGAGATTCCATTGCGCTATAAAATTCTCTAATTCTAACCCATTGCGGTCGGTGCGATCAGATCCCCACAGGGGGGACTCGGCATTGGAATCAACGCCGAAAAGTACCATCTTACCCCGAAGTGCGTGTAACACCTTATCCAATTGCATAAGATGCGCGACTCTAATCGACAGTACCTCCTTAAATCCTCCTTCGCGTAGACCCTTCGCGTAAACTCTTACGCTCTCATTGATTTGCTCGGCACATAAGGCGTCCCAATGGAGCGAAAATTCCGCTCGCCTTCATCCTCCACACTAACAGTCACACTATAAAATTAAGTTACTAGCTCTTGGTGTTTCGCCTGATTCTTTTGGGCTTCCGGGTGATCCAGCATTAGAAGCGCTAGACATGCTATGTGGCGACGAAATGTGTTGTTATCAGTTTTAGCTATGATGACGCGCACGAGACCATCTACACTGGGATGAGTTTTCAGAATGCTTCCAAAAGCCATTAAGACAGCGAATATTTATTATCTATTAATAAAACTAGTTGTTAGAAGGTAAATTTACGGATGCTTTACGCCACTTTTCTCTCTCTCTTGTAACTGCAAAATATACTCATTCGACCAGCGCTTCGAGAACTGATTCCGAATGCGTTGCAGAAGCTGAAATCGGTCGAGTCTATTCTCAGGGACTGGTGGCCAAAATAATACCTGAAACAGTGTTGATTCGAAAATGAGATCGTGTCAATACTTGCAAGTCGTCCAGATTTGCTTTGAACTCACATACTGGCCGTAAGTTGAGACATGTTTCAATCTCAGCCAGGACTATTCAAAACTCTTCGAATATCAGTGCCCTTTCTCCACTTTTCTTTAGTAACGCCTTCGTGGATTTGACCCTGGCCTTCCATAGTCCTCCATAGTGTGGCGTCTTGGGGACAGAGAGGACGAAATTCCATGAGTTACTATCATTGGTAATTTCTTCAGACACCTGATAATGATTTGATACGGCCCTAAACATTACACTTTATGATGCGTTTAATGCTTTTTCATCTCAATTTTATCAAATAAACAAAAATAACCATAATTTTGTATCTTCAATACGTAACATGTTCAACAAAAAACAATGTTCTTACTGTTTTTCTGTTTTTTCTTAAAATTCATAAGTAAAATTTAATACAAAGTAAAAATCTTTACTGTATTATACCGTCTCTGTAAATAAAAATTTTAATTCCACGGCTATCCTATATGATGTTAACAATTTCTTTATCACAGCATATAAATTAAAGGAAATCAACATATTTTCTGACTCGAATTAATATTGAGTGCCTTAATATACAGTCTCTCTATAAATCAATACAATTTAATCATCTATAACAATTTTAAAGGTATTTTGATTTATAAATTTTATGATTGTATAATTTACTTTCCCGCACTCGGAGCGCAAAATACGATTTTCTGCAGCTGCTTTGAGGGAGCAAAATACTAATTTTCCTCCCTAGGGAAAAAGCTGAATGAACGAAACCATGTAGTCTGGTAGGATTCTCAGTTTTCCGTGCCTGCGTAACATTTGGCATTTACGATATTTAGACTTATACGTGCCACTCGGACGCGGACTCGACCTTTTTTTTTGCACTTTGAGTTAGGTATTCGAGATTTTGAAAGAACATAAGATTTATATTCTATATGAAATTAATTATAAAAATTCTTATAATGTTTTTTAAGTATAAAAAATTATCTTTTTTTTAAATTAGTTTTAATTTTAAATTCTATTGATTATGCTATTAAATGTTAAAAATTTTAATTTAAGAATAGATTATTAACACAACTTCTAATCTTCAATTGATTAGTCTTATTTATTTTTAGAAAAGGGGCGGCTCCGCCCCCCAATCCCCACCTCCCAATCCTACATCTGTTCTTATAATACTTATTAATTTCCAGATCAGAGAAAATCATTTAATTTAATGTAATGAAATTCAAATAAATTTTAGGAATAACCTTTAGGAATAACATTTTTTCAAATTCAACGAATTATATTATATGTTAGAGCAATTTATTTCGGAGCGAGTATGATCTGTACTTTGAGATATTATACCTGCTCGCTATATCTAAGCATAACTAACACACGGGAGGGGGGATTTGACATTGTTTAATTCTGTGAGTTTGCCGTTCAATTTTTTGTGCATTTTCATGAGAAGAAAAGCGCCCTCGTATGGAAAAATAGTATGTGACACACAGGAGCAAAGGCGTTTTCGGACGAGGGTAATTTGATGCCCTCGCTTCACTATTTTACTCCCTTGTGTCACAATGTACTATTGTAAAATAAAACGTTATTTTCTACTAAATATCTGGATACTAACGTAAAAATCTTCTACTATCAATTCTTTATAAAGCCTATTTTCACGTACGGTTTTCCGATCTGGTTAGTATAAACTGTTTAGTCGATAAATCTGAACCGTAGCGGTTCGAAACGTCGGGCATTGAAGGTAAATTTCAACTTGAGGTGGTGGGATCGGGGCAGTAGGCTGTCCTTTGCAAGCATAGAATATAGGTTATTTTTCTTATTTTTATTATTATTAATTTTTAATCTAATTGAAGTTGATTTTTAATAGTAATTTCTATTTCAGATTCTTCCGATGGAATTATGAAACAGGCCAGTGTGACTGTCATTATTTTACTTAAATATATTGTAGTATAGTTCGAACGAAACAATCATAGTCGGAAATATTTTGTTTAAATTAATTTTAATTAATGCAAAAAATAAAAAAGCTTCTTATAAAAATATGAGATAATTAACTAAATTAGGCTAATTTTAAGTCTAACAAAATATAGATTCAAATTCTTTTTACATTTAAGATGTATATCTGTATACAGACCATGTCTTTGGTCCATTCAATAAATTGATAAAAATAAATATTTTCGGCCAGTTTCCAAATACTTATTGTACAACATGGGTTGCCAGGATCAAAAAGATAAATGCACAAATACAGAGATTTATTTATTTAAAAGTTTATTCTCAAGCTCTAGAACAATACTATTTATCAGGGAAAAACAGATAAACATACTAAATTATTTTCTCCATTTTCACTGGGTATCATTCTGCAATCATGCGGTGATGGACAGAACGTTTTCCAATGCTCAAACTGCACGTGACTTAATTTGTCCGACATGCGCATATACTGTCTAATCTGTAAAAATATAAATCATGAAAAACTTTTCAATACAGATGAATCATAATTAAACTATTAGCTTTGAATTTCATATTATCTACTATAGATAAATAAATACAGGACAATTTAATAAGACTCTGCTAGCTGATTATGTTAGCGAAGAGAGTTAACTGACGAGTGAAGCGCAGATGATAAGTCGAACGTAAGAAAAATCAGCACTAGTATGAGTCATTTCTTTTTCTGAACTATTCGCAAAATGAATCTTATTCACCCTGCCAATTTATGGTATATAGCAAAAAACTATGTCTGATAAATTAATGTTAAACTGCCTTTAGATGGGGCGCATTAGTCACTACGACCGACGCGTCTTTTTAACAACAATATTGCATTTTTTTAATAGAAATAACAAAATAAAAAAAATATAGAAATTTTCCAATGTTAAGTAATTATGCATCAAGTAAAATTGTTGTATAACGACTTGTAAATTCATATTCTATTTTCTATATTAAAGTAAAACGTACAGGCGTCCAAATGCCTTTCTAATATATGAACTTGCGACACTATTAGTATAGTTTTCCAGTTATAGTTAAAACAGTTTTCCAGGATACTTACTTAGCGAAACCGCTGTTTTCAAATGCACCATTACAATAGCAATAGGTATTATTGCAGCAGTGATCGTTTACTTGATAACGATCGCAAGCGTCTCCATCGTATTTACATCTAAAATAGTATGATATGAATAATTTTAATTCATTTGTTGTATACAGAATTTTACAGAAGAGACCTGTAGAATTTGCGAGTCTTATATTGCTTTACTTACGGATTCTGAGGTGGAATTTTATCTATTTTACTATTCCCTAAAAAACAGGGCAAGTATCTTATTTTACATATATTCACAATATATTAGTTTAACTATTGCATTACCAATATAAATTTAGACATACCCGAATCTTCTCTAAGTTTTTCTCCTGCAGACATTGCCGCAATGCATACGATCGAAGCCACGATCAAAACGATTAATTTAAAAGAAGAATATGCTAATTCATAAGTAAAATCGTTAATATTATTATTTTTATATTAATATCAAGAAATCATTAATATTATTATTATTTATTATAAATAGTAAATCAATCAGATTAATTTCATTGGCAATAACTTTCCTGACTAATACATTCTAATAATATCATTAGACATTGTAGGATTTTGCTAAAATCTTGATTTAACAGTTAAAAAAGCATTTGTCATTTATTTTACTCAAAATCATAGTTTATCTTCGTCGGCAGAATAAATTCAAAAAATAATTTTCAAATGCTTAAGATCATTTTATTATAGTAAACAAAAAGATGCATTATAAAGGATCTATAGAAAATATAAAATATTAAGAAAATTCGATCATTTACTTACAGTTTACCATTTTCTGAAAGCGTTATAAGCAGTTTTCTCAAAAATGAAAAGGCTCTGAAACAAAAATATATTCTGAGGTCGAATGTACAAGTAATAATGTACATTTTTAACAGTAAACACTGTAGTTTAAAATGGATGTTCATAACTACATAAAATGTTTCAACGCAAAAATCTTATAAATACAATATTTCTACAATTCAATGAAATTCCGTAAAGTTTTTCTTAATATATTTGCAAAGTATTATATATTGGATTGCTAGGTGAAATTTAATATTTTCATCTAATTCAAAGTTTTATGCTTTTTTCCATAATATTTAGCGTCATCTAATACATCACGCGATATTTTTAATTTAATACAAATAAAATAATCTAAACCGTTTTTATAATTTCATCAGAAAATCACAAACTATTAAGAAAATCTAATACTCTTTTCGCGAATCAGTGGAATTTAGAAAGAAATCTGCTTAACTAAACTTCATAATGTTTATGAGAATTATTCAAGGAAAATTTTAGAAAAAAAATGTAGAATACTTGCTTAAAATACGTACCAAAATGATATATTTAGTGAAATTGATATTGAACCGTACTGAAGCTGTAATTATCTTTAATACTTTCGATGGTGACAATTGCTGGTGCTAATTGGGGACTTTATATATGTATGAGACTTTATTAGCTTAAATCATAAAACTTCACTAAAGCGTCAAAGTCGTAAAACTTAATAGTATATTGTTACTATTTAATCTTCGCTCGGGCGGCAAACATACTCTCGTCAGAAAATGCCTTTGCTCCCGTGTGTCACATACTATTTTCCCATACGAAAAAAATGTACAAAAAATTGAACGACAAACTTACAGAATTAAACAATGTCAAATCTCCCCTCCCGTGTGTTAGTTATGCTTAGATATAGCGAGCAGGTATAATATCTAAAAGTCCAGATCATACTCGCTCTAAAATAAATTGCTCTAACATATAATATAATTCGTTGGATTGGAAAAAATGTTATTCCTAAAGGTTATTCCTAAACTTTATTTGAATTTCATAACATTAAATTAAATGATTTTCTCTGATCTGGAAATTAATAAGTATGTTAAGAACAGAAGTAGGATCGGGAGGTGGGGGTTTGGGGGGGGGCAGAGCCCCGTCTTTTCTAAAAGTAATTAAGACTAATCAATTGAATATTAGAAGTTTGTTAATAATTTACTCTTAAATTAAATTTTAAAAAATTTCAATAGTATAATAGATAGAATTGAAAATGAAAACTAATTAAAAAAAAGATATAGATGATATTTATTACTTAAAAAACATTATAAGAATTTATAACGAATTTCACATAGAATACAAATCTTATTTTATTTTAAAATCTCGATTACATAATTCAAAGTGCAACAAAAAAATAGGTCGAGCCTGCGGTGGAGTGGCGTATATTGATCTACACATCGTAAGTGCCAGATGTTACGCAGGCACGGAAATCTGAAAATCCTACCGAACTTTCGGTTTCGTTCATTTACTTTTCCTCCCAAGGGAGAACTTAAACTCTACTTTCAGATTCCCGACCAATCAGAAAGCATAATTTTACTTTTCCTTCCTTGGGAAGAAAAGCGAATGAACGGAACCGTGTAGTCCGGTAGGATTCTCAGTTTTCCGTGCCTGTGCAACATCTGGCATTTACGATGTTTAAACTTACGAGTATATGCGCCAGTCGACCGCGGGTTCGACCTTTTTTTTGCACTTTGAGTTAGGTATTTGAGATTTTTAAATGAAATAAGATTTATATTCTATCTGAAATTTATTATAAAAATTCTTATGTTTTTTAAGTATTACAAATTACCTATATCTTTTTTTTAATTAGTTTTAATTTAAAATTCTATTTATTATGCTATTTTAATTTGAGCGTAGATTATTAACAAACTTATAATCTTCAATTGATTAGTCTTATTTATTTATAGAAAAGGGGGGGCTCCGCCCCAACCCCCGGCGGGGGTTTCACCCCCTGCACCCCCACCACCCAATCCTACATCTCTTCTTAACATACTATATTCATTTCCAAATAAGAGAAAATTATTTAATTTAATTTTATTCAATTCAAATAAATTACACGTATAACCTTAAGAAAAAACCGATAATATTATATTTTTTTTAAACCCAACGAATTACATTTTATGTTAGGGCAATCTATTTCGGAGCGAGTATGATTTGGGCCTTTAGATTTTATACCTGCTTGTTCTATCTAAGCACGGCTAACACATGGAGGGGGGGGTTTGAATTCTTTAATTCTGTGAGTTTGCCGTTCAATTTTTTGTGCATTTCTTTGAGAAAAAAAGCGCACTCGTATGGGAAAATAGTATGTGACACACGTACAATTTTGAAAATGAAGTGAAAATGTACTATTTTTACTTTACGGAGTTGAGTTTCAACGTAGGTTGCTATTTATATTTTGAGCCTAATAATGAAAAGACAGTAATTTATTATTGAAAATGGCTTTCTTGTTTTTCGAAGTATTCGTGATGATCAATACACTTGCATGCGCTCGAACCAATTTTCGTAACATTTTTTCCACTCCGATTGAACTACCTTCAAAACATCGTTTATGAATGCATTAAAGTCTTCTTCAGGTGCCGAGAAACGATGACCACGCAATTTATTTTTGATGTGAGGGAATAAAAAGCAGTTATTAGATGCCAAATCAGGGCTATAAGGCGGAGTTTCAATTGAGCTTCGGTCCGAGTAAGACGTGTTTATAAACACTCGACTAGACGGTGTGATTTTGAAATAGTGCGATGGAATTGAAAACGCGAATTATAATATATCGTGAATGAATTTTATCGCCAAAATTCATTTTTGTATTTAAAAAGTTTTGGTAGTAGTATTACTACTATCAAAAAGATACACCATGAATGACTCTAATAATAGTGGCATTCAAACACAAAGTTTAGAAAGTACCCAAGTAAATGAATCAAATGTTTCCAAACCGACTTATGCAAATGTGACAGCACAAGTAGAATATCCAAAAAGAGAATGGGCAATAGTTACAGATGCAGTTGATGGAATTACAGTAAAAGAATACGCAATCGCCATTGGAAAAATCATTGGACCAGCAAATATTTTAGCTATTTCGAAAATTTCACACGGTAGAGTATGTGTTTACTTAAACTCTCAAGAAAATGCAGATATACTCACAGACACGCACAAAACTGTTATAATTAATAACTTTTCTCTTACGCTCCGACCACTAATTGCAAAAACAAAAAGAATTATTTTGTCAAATGTACATTTTGTAATTCCAAACACCGTCATAGAAAATAAGCTTACCGAGTATAATATTAAGCTAAAATCGCAGATTACGTATGTTAGAGCCGGCTTAAATGAACCAGGATACACACACATAGTCAGTTTTCGGCGACAAATATATATAGAGCAAGAAGATATACCCAAGCTCCCGGCTTCAATGCAAGTTGAATTCGAAAATACTGTTTACTGGATATATCTATCAGCGGAAAAACTTACTTGCTTTTTGTGTAAAGAGGAGGGACATTTAGCAAAATATTGCAAGAATAATGAAAATCACAGTCAATTAATTTCTGAAAATGTAATAAATAGTAAACAAACTCTCACAGAAATTCCGACAATGAAAATGACAAATATAGAGGAGACCTTATTAGTAAACAAGGAGCAACAAGATTTTCACACACATCAAACTCATTTGTCGCCAATCTGTAATGACGCTTTCAAGCTACCACAAACAGCCTGTATTAAACGAACTTTATCTACCTCATTGGCATCTAACAGTACAACAGAAACATTCGACTCACGTCAGATTGAAGAGAAACATACAGCTATGAATGAAAATGAACCAAAAAATAATGAAAAATCTACGAAATTGAAAAAAACTACGAAAAAACGAAAAGTTCAAGAAGAACCTGACGCGATCAAACTGAAACTAGAAAAAGCCAAACAATTATTTGAAAATAAAAACAAAAATTCTACCTCAATAATTGATCTTGATAATATATCGAAATTTCTCTCTGAATCGTACGGTAAGTCAAACCTTACAGGAATAGCCTTAAAATATTCCCCCGATATATCAACAATAATTGCTACGTTAAAAGAAGTATACAAATATATCGATGAAAAATCACTAAAAAGCCGTGTAACTAAAATTATTAACACATTGAATAAAACAGATGAAGAAAAATTGAGTTTAGACGAATACATAAACAGTAGTGACAATCAATCAGTTTTAGAAGACGAATAACAATTAAAAAATGGCAGATAAAATAAACAATAACTTCCATGAACTCAAAATGTTATTTTGGAATCCAAGAAGCTTAGTACCACGGCTGCAAGAAATATAAAAAATCTTAGTCGAATTAGACATCCTTATATGTGTAGAAACCTGGCTCACAGAAAGCAAAAACATATGCTTCGCGGGATTTAATCTCTATAGAAAGGATAGACCTGATCGCAAAGGCGGCGGACTATTAATTCTAATACGTAAGAATCTTAACTTTAAAGAAATTGCAAGTTTAAAAATACCAAACAACTCCGTTGAGCTATGCGGCATCGAACTAACAAATATTACCCCTTCCGTTCACTTAATAGTTTGTTATCGAACCCCTAGTGTAATACTAACGCAAGCAGAATGGGATATTATAATTAATAATATTAATGAAAATCAAAATGTTATACTAATGGGCGACTTTAACGCTCATAACGTTATGTGGAATTGCAAAAAAACAGATAGTAACGGCAGTAGATTTTACGCTTCTGTAGATAGTAAAAACTTATTTCTACACAACGAAAATTCTATTACATATTCAGATGAGCATAGAAATATCGAATCTAACCTTGACCTTATTTTTTCTACTAACAATATCGCAGATAAAATTAATGTTAAAGTTATTGACGAAACCTGGGGATCAGACCACTACCCTATTTATATATACTTTCAAACTACTAAAAGTGTTTATATTAAAAAATCTTTTAAAATTAAAACAGTACTTACGGATTGGTATACTTTTAATACATATTTAAATGAAACATATTCTCAGTTTTTGTCAAGCAATTATGTAGAGAAAACTCCTCGCGAACAATATGATTTTTTTGCACAAACGATTACAGAAGCATTGACGAAAAGTAATCCGCAATCAAATCAAAATAAAAAACAATATAGAAAAAACCATAAAAATCATAAAAATCCAGTCCCATGGTGGGACTCAGATTGCGAAAAAATTAAAAGACTACGTAGAGCCGCTTATGAAAAATTCAAATTCAGTCTGAAACTTGAAGACTTGATTAATTACAAAAAAACTTGTTCAATGGCTAGAAGAATTTTTAAACAAAAAAAATCCGAATGTTTTAAAAAATTTGTTAGTACTATTAATTTTTGAACTAATCAAGAATATGTTTGGGACAAATGCAAAATTTTTAAGAACAAATGGATTAAAATCTCTGAACATAAAGGTGAAATTGAAGCTAATGAAATAGAAAAATCGTTAAATAAGCTGAGTCCCCCGTGGGTGGAAACTAATCCAATGTGGCTACCGCTCACGTGTGAAAATGATTTTTTCGAAGATCGTTTTACATTTTCTGAATTTAATGTAGCACTAGAATCTAAACATTATAAATCGTCACCAGGAATGGATCGAATAGATTTCGAATCACTACAAAAAATGAATATTAAATTTAAGTTATTATTACTTGATATTTATAATAATATGTATGTAAATCATGACTATCCTGTAAGCTGGAAACGCTCTTTTATACATTTCATAAAGAAATCCAGCGGTCGAGGCCTGCGCCCCATCTTTCTAACATCTTGTCTTTGTAAATTATTTGAAACTCTTGTGAAGAATAGGCTACAATGGTGGGCTGAATTTAATAACATAATATCAAATACGCAAACCGGATTCAGGAAAGGGTTGTCTTGCGCCGATAATATTTTCAATTTAACATTAGCAGTCGATGAAGCCTTTTTAGAAAAAAAGAAGTCTTAGCTGCATTTTTGGATATAGAAAGCGCATTTGATAATATTGATATCAATATTTTATTAGAAAAGCTTGCCAGTATCGGTGTTTCCTCTAGACCCCTAAAATTTATACGATTTATTATGCAGAATAGACAACTTTATACTAAAAATTGTACAAATGAATACAAATTCGCCAATAAAGGAGTTCTGCAGGGCGGCGTCTTGAGCCCTTTATTATTTGTTATATATGTTTTAAATGTCATGAATGGAATACAAAAAAATGTAAAAGTATCTCAATTTGTGGACGATATTGCCGTTTATGTAAAATGTAAATCAGTAGAAAGAGGTAAAAAAATTATTAAGAAAGCGATCAATATTATAAATAGTAACTTGAAAGAACTAAGCCTTAATCTTACTGTTAGTAAAACAAATCTTGTTTACTTTAATAGAAAAGGCATAAAACCAGGTACGGTAGAAATTCAAATTAATGACAACTTAATTAAATCCAGTGAAGTTGTTCGCTTTCTTGGAATTTTTTTCGATTATAAACTTTCATTTACACCTGAAGTCGATTCCATTTACAAACGATGCTTGAAAGCTCTAAATATTACTCGATTTCTATGCGGCACATGGTGGGGAGCTGAGCCCGAAACTTTAATGCTACTCTACAAAAGTTATGTTCGATCTATAATAGACTACTGTTGCTTTATCTATTATCCATCTCGGAGAAAGATCCAGGATAAATTGGAATGATACAATATATAGCTATTAGAATCGCACTAGGATATCGTAAAACTACACCTACGAATATTCTTCTCGGTGAATCGAAAATAATAACAATACGAGACAGATGTCAACAGTTATGCGAAAACTTTCTTGTAAAAGCATTTTCCAATAAAAATAGTCTAACCATACAAAATATTACCAAATATTATAATATTCTGACTAAAACACATTATAATAGAGCAAATAGTGTTATAGTACAGAACCTTAAAGCGATACAACACTTTAGTAATCAAATTGACAAAAATGATAAATTCAACTTATACTGTTATCAATATAAAACAACGCTAACTTCGATTCCATATGATATAAAGTTGGGGGAAAAGCTCCAAAAAACATCTAACCCTGTAAGATGTTTCGAAGATTTCTTAAGTACTAATGAAGTCACTGCTATATACACCGATGGCTCAAAAATGAAAATGGGTAATAGCGTGGGATGCGCATGTGTATGCCCGGACCTTAACATTGAAATATGTGAATCTATTGATTGTAACTCATCCGTGTATAATGCTGAATGCGTCGCACTTCAGCGAGCAGTGGAAATAGTATTAAAATACGATAAATATAAATTTTTCATTTTTGCAGATTCACTAAGCGCTCTTCAAGCTCTTCAATCAACAAAGTTAAACTTAAAAACAAATCCAGTAATTCTAAATATAAAAGAAAAACTTAGCATTCATCTAAACAGAGTTAAATTTCTATGGATCCCTGCTCACTTTGGAATTCCTGGAAATGAACTTGCTGATCAATTAGCTGAAAATGCATCGCGTTACGAAAGTTTAAACCCTCGAAAGCTTCCTTACACAGAGTTTTACGAATCATTTAAAAAACAAGCACATCTTCGTACATCAAAAAAAAATTATGAAAGACGGTCAAATTAAAGGTGTACAATATTTTAATTTTTATTATAATCAGAATAAGAAACCTTGGTACTACAAAAAAAAGTTAAGCAGACATGTTATAGTTGCAATCAATAGATGCAGGTCGAATCACTATCACTTAGCTGCTTCATTAGCGCGCATGGGTATCGTCAATTCTGCGGGCTGTGAATGTGGTGAAGGTGATGAGGATCTCGATCACGTAATATGGAATTGTAAATTATATGATAAAAATAGAGCAAAATTGTTAACGCGACTTCAAGAAATAACTACTCTATCTACGAATATCTTCACTCTTATACGGAAACCTAATATAAGAGCTTGCCAATGCATATCTGCATTTTTAAAAGAAATAAACAAGAATGTATAATAATTGAAAAAGAAAAGCGATTATAATGTATATCCATATCTGTAAGCATGTATATTGTAGCTAAATAAACCTTATGAGAGGTTTAAAAGCTTAATAAAAAAAAAAAGAAAAAAAGGGCTATAAGGCGGATGACCCATTAATTCGATGTTTTGGCCTATCAAAAGTTCGCTGGTTGGAACCGATATGCAAGAGCTCGCATAGTCATAATGAAGAATGATCCTTCGTTGCCGGTTGTGCTTTCGTATTTTACACAGCACTTCTGGCAAACAAATGGTTATGTACCATTTAGAATTGACCGTTCTACGTTGGTCTAACGGCGCGACTGCCACATATCCAGTTATTCCGAAGAAACTGGGGATCATTTGCTTCGAGGTGCTTCGAGCACGAACCACTTTTGTCGGATGGATGTCGTCTTGAAAGACCCATACAATGGATTGCTGATTTGTTTCGGGCTCATAGGCATAGATCTAAGATTCGCCATCTGTTTAGATGTTATACACAGCTTTTGATGCACAGTGATTGTATTTCTTGAGCATTTCCTTGTACCAATTGACACGAGCGTCTTTCAAGCTTTTGTTAAATTATGCGGGATCTATCGTGAACAAATCTTTTGAATACCTAAATGGTCATGGTATCTTATTGATACTCATCATACTAATGGCCAAAGATGTCTCAATCTCACGGTATGTCGTATGACGATTTGGCTTTATTAGCTCGTGCATTAGTTTTGGTTTAAAAATAATCGTTTAGTATTTTAAGATATTGCCTTTTAGTTTTCATGAATTATAATAATCTTTTATTTTTTCAAAGAGATCTTGAAGATCTGATTGAATAGTGTTGACGTTACCTCCTGTGATGTATATTATTAGACCATCTACGTAGGCTATAGATTTCTTGTGTATTGACGAGTTTAGATTAAGCTGATTAATTCAATCGCTACTTATATGTATATTGAAGAGTATTGGAGAGTTTACTGATCCTTGCTCAAGACGATTTTTTATGTAACATGTTTTAGATACTATGAACACACTGTCCCTCACAATAAAGCAGTTATTAGAAATTATATTCGAGACAGTTCCTATTAAATATTTGGGAAAAATTTTCTTAATCATTTTGTAAATAAGACCTGACGTCCATACTGTATCAAAAGCCTTTTCGAGGTCTATTAGGCATGCGGCTTTTCGGTTTTGTGAATTTAGGGCCCAACAGCTATCGGAAGTCAGCTTATGTATTGCATGTACTGTATACTGTCTGTGATGGAAGGTAAGTTGATTTTCTGGTATTATGTTATATTTTTTGTAAAAGGAGTTGAAGTATTATTTAATATTAAGTATTATTTAATATTAATTAATATTTATAATTCATATAGAATCGTGCATGTTCCAGTTATTTACTCGAGGCATTCACTTCAAGGCATTTTCTATTAATGGAGCTAATTCAGAAACTTCTGAATGCAGAAATATTAGCTTGAATTAACTGAATTATTCATCAATTTCAATATGTTTGAAATAGATAAAATCAAATTTACTTTTATATTAGTTTTATCGTTTCAGAATTTCAAAAAAATTCCATATTACATAGCAATATTTTATTTTAATATCCTCATCAATGTTGATAAAATTAATTGAAGTAATTAAAATAGCATGGCTATATGAAATAATAAGCAAATGATACGCAAACTATGATTTTCTTATCATATCATAAAAGAAAGATATTATAGATAATTGTTTGTATTTAAACAGTCCAACGAATGCTAAAAATAAATTTTATTTTAACTAGTACATCACACGTTTTAATAGAACGCAATCCAAAAGTAATTAAAATTAATTGCTAATTTGTAAAATAGAGATTAAAATAGAGTTCGAGAATGAGTCTGAAATTTGCTTTGCTCATACAAACATATTTTTTACGAAAATAAACATTTTTTCCAATTGTACTTTTCCAGTCGTATAAATATATCTATGTGCCTACGTACGTGGAGAACGGAATTTTTATTAGGAGCATGTAATTGCATTCTTACGGATAAGCTAATTGAGATAAGTAAGAATGCAATTTTTTAAAATAATTTAGTGGCAATGTTAAATGTATGAGTTGTATCAAGAATTAGTTCGGGATAAGCAATTTAAGCATACCGGAATTTTACGCCGAACTATTTCAATAAAGGTGAATGTTTTGCTTCAGCAATCGCCGTGAAACATAAGATTCTTAGTAAATATATATATATCGGATTAAATGATCTGCGAAATATCACCTTTTTTAAGCGAAGGCTGCTTTGAAGCAGCTTTTTATACGGAAAAGACGATAGGTAAATCATCTATAGGAATTTAGATTTATACATAGAGCATTTTTTACATAGATATTATTGAATTGATTGAGAAATCGGATAAATTATTATCTCGGGCGAAGCCGAGACGGGGGATGCTCTTCTCCATTTGTAAGCGATCGCAAATCAAGATTAATCCGTTTCTATAATTGAGTTGAACTTTAACAAATGAACTCGCTTAATGCTCAAACACGCGTTAATATACGCACCCATCCGTGCTCAAACAATAGGCGTATAGTGCAGGTACATTACGCGAACACACATATACAGATTATACGGACACGCACACGGACGAAGTCGCGGAGAAGAATCCTAACGATATCGCCACGTGTTGTTCTCGCATGGCCGTCGAATTATCCGTTTGACATTTCCTCGGTCGGAACGCGCTCGTACATAACACACAGATGCACACACAGCCACGCGCACACATACATAGGGATAGATACTGCGGTACTCGAGCGCGTGCCACTCCTGGTGCAACCCCTCCCCACCCCCCTGCCATCCTCGCCTCGATCGTGATCCGCGCACGCTTCGAAAAGTGAGACTCTGTCAGTCTGCGCGGACATTGACGTTTCATTATTAATTCGCGGCAAGCGCGCTCGGCACGTGGCCACCGATTTTCCCTATCCGTCGTTCTCGCTCTTTCTCTCCCGTACATCTCGACCGCGTCGAATCGGCGCACGAAGAGATGCAACCCGAAGATAAACGACTGCCGGCCATCGGCTTTCTTTTTTTTTGTTGCTTCTTGCACTTAACGCATTGTGTGTACGCAGACGCGCATATACCTATAATACGGGGGCGGTCACCACTGTGGGATAGAAATAATTGAGTCCCCGAGATCTGATCTCGACTTGATCTCACGAGTTGTCAATGCACGCGCGCGCGCGCGCGCTCTAGCGGCTATATGTTATATTAATGTAGAAGCGCACGGCGAACGCGCGATCTTTTACGCTGATTTTCGTAAGCACGTACGACGCTCGTCGTTTGCATGGGAAATTCGTTTTCACGCCCTCTCACTTTTATTGTTATTAGTTTCGTTTTTGTCACCCAAGTGGCGGGGAATACATACAGTGATTGTATATAGGATGGCACGGTTTTGATACGATATCATTTGTTACATTTACAATTTTCAATATCAAATCCTTTAGCCGGCTCCAGTTGTTTATTTAATTAACACGATATTTGGAATTTGTAGTTTTTTAATTATTTTACATTTTTTTAAAATCTTTTTATTTTCTATAATGCTCAAAGAGGAATAGCACAATTTAGCTATTGAATTATTGTACTAACGCTAAATAAAATTTTTTTGCAGTTGCCTAATTTTTTATCTATAAATGAAGCTCTTCGAAAGAACTCTTTATTTTATCAATTTTTTGGGAATTTGGAGGGAAATTTTTGGGGAATGCATATATGTACTTATTCAGCCATTAAAAATAAAAATTATATTTGTTATAAGCAATTGGGTTATTGTTCAAAACATGTTTTGATTTGATTAAAGTTAGGGTAGTAACTAGCTTCCTATAATTTATTTTTTTAATTAAAGCTTCCGAATTTTAACTAAGAAATTTTTTTTTTATAAAAAGCAATTGCATCATAGGGTAAGTAACATTTAATGAAAGAACAATGTATTGGATGTGACCTATTTTTTCTCTTTATTCTCGATTGTGTTCTATAATGTTATTGTTTTTTCATATTTCAAAAAAGCTCTTAATCTAAAATTCATACATTTCAATTTTAAAAAATTGGATTGTAGCACGCAAGCCATCGTTCATTGTAAAATCTAAGAATCTGGAGAGGTGTCCTTTGTTATCTTTCAAGTAAAATTGTTATTTTTTTTTGCAGAAGCGAGACAATGTCTTATGAAATCAAAATTTATTAATGTATATTTTAGATACTTCTTGCATTTTAATTTTGATTAATATTGTATAACAAGATAGTCTTCAATCTATGCGAATTAATTTTAAACTTGAGATTGAAATTTTCTTATTTTTTTTATATCTAATATAATATGTCATAAAATTATATACGAATCCTCTTGATGAGGAATTGTAAATTTTGAAGTTGCATAAATATCAACCTAATTATGGTAAAACACAACGACCAAAAATTGTACATTGTCCTGATTCTTTGAATGTATATAAAGAATACTTTTAACTGTTATTTTTTATCATAAATTATAATTGTTTAGTACAATATGATGTAATTATTATCGCTTTCAAATGACTACTCTAATATGAAAAGCACACAGAGACCTCGTCAACTTATGGAGTTTTTCCATTGAGACATTTGGTTCCGGATTGCTACTTGTGAAATTATACAATGCAAAAGAAAGCGACTACACTGATACGTCATAAAGTAACTTGCAAGTTGCCGTGTCGCTAAATATTATTCAAGGCTTCCAGACTTTTAAGCAAACTTTTATGCCTTCAATGTAAATTAAATCACCCAATTCTGTGAATCGCCAGCCCGAGCATTCCATCTGATTTCTCGGGCTTTACTGGCGCTCGCCTTCTATAGTCACGCGATATGAGCCAGGAAAAAAGCCGCCCTCCTCGATATAGCGTTGTAAATATATCGTAAGTAAATAACAAAAAAAAAAAAAAAAAACAAAACCCAGAAAAGCTAACGGAAGTACCCGAAAAAAAACAACGTCTGCCAGCGAGCTTTCGTCTCGTCACGCGAACACTCGCCTCGCGAGCATTAAGCAGCGCCCAGACGAGAATGAAAAAACCGCGCCAACGTGTAAGTTCCAGTCGGGTGAGTCAGGTGAGAGTTTAGCCGCGATAAAGGGCCCTCTTGACGCCTTCATTTTTTTCTCTCTCTTTTTTTTTTTCATTGGTCGCTATACCTCGCGCGCACCTGTTTACCGAATCGATAATGAAACGTCTCGATTCTGTAGTGCTTGGCAAACAATCGAGTCGACGGTTTAATATATAAATTTTTCACTTATTTTGCTATTCGTGCTGTACTTTGATTATATATATATATATATATATATATATATATATATATATATATATATATATATATCGTTGTGTACAAAGCTGCAAAAGAGGAATATTTGAAAAGATTGAATAATCAAATAGACAGCTGCAATTATAACGAATAGTCTGTTTTTTCGTTCGTAATTACTTTAGCTGTTCCTGCAAAATTATGTTCGCGTCTTTTTAACTAAAACATTGACAATGCCTTTTAAAATAATTAAATGACTATATAATGTATATATGTGTACGCATTCTCAGGAAGCGCATAAAAGATTTGTAGTAGGCTCGGTAATCTTAAATTATTTTACATGGATTAAAAATTGAATTCAACTTTAATCCTTCCGTTAAAATTTGCAAAAGCATTTGACGCAGCATAGTGCCTAGTATACGTTAAAAAATAGCGCGTTGTTGTCACTGTATATTTCGGAGCAGAGGAAGTGTTTATTTTTTTTTTATTTCGAGGAACATTATTATACGTATCTGTAAATATAAGAACAATCAGTTTCGATTTTTTCAGCAGTTCTCAATTACTCTTACGTATTAAAATGCATACATTTCAATTCAAATACTAATTATTTTCGAAATTTTTTATATGAAATTGATTTCATCGTCTTCGATTTAGGAATTCCGACTTCAGATTCGTAATCAGTGATTTTGAAAATCTTTATATGGTAAATTTATTTAAATTTGTTTAATTTGTCATAAATCGTTATTTTTTTCCCGATTTCAACCAACGCTTTAATTGCGCTATATTGTATTTCAACTCGTTGTATACCATATAATTTAGGTGATATATCATTTAGGTGATGTATTTCAAACCAAATATAGAGATTATCATTCTATGTTAACAGCCTCATCTTAAAATTTACGATGGTTTTATGCCAAATTGTTTAAAAAAATACTGTAGACTAACATTTGCAAAAATTTAACGAATTTGAATGGTTTCGCGATTCAGTAATGAATTATTGGTTTTATTACGAAAAATCAAAGATAAGACGGTTCTTGAGAGACATTTAACAATTTGTTTAGCTAAATACCATTTAATATGTAAATTAAATTATATTTTTTTCCTAGAAACCTTTAATATCGTATGCCTGTACAAATATAGCAATAAAGTTAACACCGACCCTCTTTCTAGATTATTATAATACCACAGGCATATTACACACACACACACACACACACACACACACACACACACACACACACACACACACACACACACACACACATATATATATATATATGCGACAGATACACCCATGTGTGTGTGTGTGTGTGTGTGTGTGTGTGTGTGTGTGTGTGTGTATACACGCATCGCGTAGCATGTCTCGTGAGCCGAAATTAGTTATGATTTACGGGGTGCGACAAAAATTATCGCCGACGTTAAAGCGCAGCCGCCTCCGCGGGTCCGCAACGAGCATCGCCAGAGCCTTTCAGAACGCGAGTCCAGGCTTTCGTACACACAAACGTACTCGCTAGATACGGCGGAGTGCGTCTGCGCGTATGATGAAAAGGGAGAGAGAGCGATCTTTGAGTGTCGGGTAGTAAAGTCCGCGCGGTTAGCCGAGGGTCGGGGGGGGTGACTTACGAGGTACTGGACCCTGATCTTTGAATGGCTTGGCGAACGTTTAGGCTCTGTAAAATTCATTACGTCCTCTCTCTCTCTCTCTCTCTCTCTCTCTCTCTCTCTCTCTCTTTCCGTCTTTGGCGTCTTTCGAGGGTTTCCCTCTTGACCCGAGAGCGTTAACATCATCGGCCCTTTCTGCCGCGCGCCAATTTCGCCCGTATGATGCACGTTTAATCCCCACCCCTCCGAAAGTTTCAACGCCCCTTTTCGATGATTAGATTAGGTTGAGTGCAGTAAATAATAATTTTTGACTTTTACTGCCGGCTAAATTTTGCGTTTTAAAGTATATGTACATGTATACCTGATTAAACAGTCTTAACTTTTGCTCCAGATCTTATACATCGTTCTTCGAAACATTTTACAACGTTGACGAGATTATTTTTATTCAACATAAAAATATAATTATTTTCAAGGAGATAAAGAAAATCAAGCAATATTGTTATATACCTAAGCCGCTAAAGTGGATAATGTACAATTGTGGTATGGTACAAAGAGACCCTGGCATCTAAAAATTCAAAAAATCAATCATAAGTAACAATCTATTAAATTTATTGTAGGTTAAAAAATTGAAAATTTTTTTACATTAATTTAAATAAAGTGAACAAAAATGTGATGTGATTTATAGGTAAGATAATCTTTGCACACCTTTATGAATTTTAAATTTTAAAAAGCCAATAAATCCAGATAAAAAAAAATTTTATTTGTTTTCGGAATATTTAATTAGTATATATATATATATATATATATATATATATATATATATATATATATATATTTATACGATATTATCGTGAAAGCATATAAAGCTTATTTAAATCTATAGAACAAAATTTACATTTCAGTACATTTCAAAACTTACATTTCAATGTTTGGCTATGATCCTTGTAATTATTTAGTGTATGTGCGTCAAATGTCAAATGATTTTTATATACTTTTATATGTTTTTATGTATTTTTATGTATTTTAATATGTAAGTAAATAAATAATATAAGTATCTTAGAACTACCCACAAAAAATCATGAGAATAGTATGAATAATTATAATCATAATCCTAATAGAACGAATAGTATGAAGAATTTTCTTAAAACCATCAACTCTTCCATCGCTTTTGCAATAATTTATGTATCCGGACTCTATACTTCTATAGAGACAGCACCTAACAGCATGTCTATATTCAAATTTATACACGCGCAGTGACTCCCATACTTATGCTATCAAAGAACTTTAAGCCAAGGTATATTGGACCATAAACCAGCGCAGCCATTAATTAACTCCTCAATTTAGAGTTACCCTCGAATTAGTTTACACGGTATTACGCCCGGTTGTCCGTTCAATATTGCCATACGGCACGAGACGAGCGGAGGGGGGTTGAGGAATTCTTAACTGCACCGGGCGGTACATCGAGGAAATCACGTCGGTGCAAGAATCCCCATACGTACGTGAGAAAAATACGGCCTCCGAATTCAGATGGGCAGCCGGCAGAGTAAGAGGGAGAGAGAGGATGAGAAAGAAGAGAAAAAGAAGAAGGAATGTGAGAGAGAGATAGAGAGAGAGAGAATGAGAGAGAAAGCGCGGCGATTACCAAAAAATGCGTCTTCTTATCAGTATACCTTATTGTCCGTGGGGCTTTACACGTGTATCTATACGGTGCTGCTTACGCATTGAGCGCTACTGTATATATATATATATATATATATATATATATATATATATATATGTATATATATACATACATACACACATCGGACATTCGCATAGTTTCGATGTGCATGTTTGCGCAAAGTACGGGAGCGCGCTCGACTCCTTTATTAACTTTTTTCTTTTCCCAACTCGGTAACGAACGTACGAACGAATGAACGAACGCGAAAACGCTTTGGCCTCTATATATATATAAAGCCAGAGGGCGCCGGCGGAGGACGAGGACGCGGGAATGAGAATCGCGCGCAGAAAATACCGCAACCGGATAAATGCCTGGAATTCGTCGGTGGGTGCGGGGGACACAGGGGGGTTGGGTACAAAGAATCGCGAAATAGAGGGAAAGCGCGCGCGCACGGCGAGCACACCCCGGTTGAGCCCCGGTGGCTTTGTGCAGGGATATTTCCCGGTGGCGCTTAACGAATACTCTTTTTTTCTCCTCTTATTCCTATCTCTTCGTCCTTGTCTCTTAGCTCCCTGTCTCTCTTCCGCGCAGCGGCTCTGATTTCTTTTCATCTCTTTCTTCTGTCTGCTGACTTTTGCTCTCCTCTGTCGCTTTCTCACTCACTCTCACTCTCTGTCTTTCTCTTCCCCCCGCTCTTTCCCATCTTCCATGAAAGAGCCGGGGACGAGGCGAGGCGGGACGAGTGCAAATGAAAACGATCGGGGTTTCGAGAAATTTATAAAGACGGCCCGGTGCCGGGCTTTAACAATGCGCGATGCGGATGATGCGGGACTTTGTTCGGGGCTTGCGAAGAGTTAATTATCGATAATGAAAAAGAATCCGGTAAGCTCAGGTGCATTATTTTATGCTCCTTTAATAAGTCCATATATATATATATACGTGTATATATATGAGGGAGTAGTCTGAGAAAGAGATTGGCAAGGATTTTTATCTCGCACATGGAACCTTTTTGTTTACCGACGATCAACGAACGAGCCGTTCGCGATCTCAAAGAGTTATTCGAATTTTGAAAAAAAGTTGTTGGCGAAGTTTTGCAAAAGTCAGTAGATTGCAAAGACGGTCCTTGTTCTGCTGATGTTGCGATGGCCCAGTTCACGGCAATAAAGATCAGAAGTAAATCAACGTAATATAATAACTCGATCAACAAAAGATACGAGTAATGAGGACTATAAAATTTCGAAATAATTTTAATTTACATTAACTCTGTTTTTATCAGTAAAACATTATGTGCTCAATAGTTACGATTTATCCTACATTAGAAATGATTGAATAGCCAATCTATCCAAGCCAAAAATTCTCTTCTTCGAATTCTGAAAAGTTGTGTTTATAGTTGGCAGGTTCATTGACAAAAAAAAAAATCGTTGCTCCTATTTTCGACACCGTCCTGAACAAAAACATTTATTCAGCATATATATATATATATATATCCTCCATCAAAGCCTCCTGCCATCTATCTTTTTGATTAAAAATTCCACCACCCACGAAACATTTCCCTCAGTCGTAAAATATTTCGCGCTATCAACAGCCGGAAAAATCTCGACGCGCGCGCCTCGAGGGCTCTAAAAAATTTCTATTCCCGAGCACGCGCGCTACACGTCCGCATAGAGCCGCGGCGCAAATGCACAAGTCTTTCGACTCCTATCCTCCCCCCCCCCAACCGACCACCCGAAAGAATTCGCCCCTCTCGCGTCGCGGATCGCGTGCTGAGAAAAATGTTCGCCTAGGCGTACACGCGCTGTATGCGATGTATAAAATAAACCGAGACGAACGCGTGTATTATAATAAAGATTCGACACGACTCGAACGACTGGGCGGGATGTAAAATCTTTCATGGCGCGACATCTAGACCTCATAACATACGGGCTTCAATCCCAATGAGATTAAGATTTAGCCTAAACTAAAAAAAAATTAAAAAAAAAATAATAATAATAAAAAATCTTCGAGAACGATCTTAGGATGTGAGTGTTACATTTAATATTGAAAATATCAAATAAAAAATTTCTCAATAATTTTTCTCAAATGCCATTCGTATAAAAATCATTCGTGCCTTTAAATGATAAGCTTTCGATAAGTACCCACATCCAGTTGAGGTTTATATTTTCTTTCTTGAATGCTGATTATGAATATCATGCCGTTTTTTGGTGGATATTGAATTTTCATAGTGATATTCATAAAAAACCATATATTATATATATATATATATATATATATATATATATATATCTTGGTTTTTGAAGGTCTGTTCGAACATTAGAAAATTTTTAATACATTTTTTATGATACCTAGATATTTATTCTAGAACCAATAGTTTCTGAGAAAAATTACGAACAAAAAACACAATTTGGCGTAATTTCCATAGTACCATCTGGTAATGCTTACATTTTATTCCATTTAACTTAAAAAATATAAGTGTAAGAGAAAAAAAGACATATTTTAAAGTTTTTCCTACATTCTAAAATAATTTTGAAATGACGATAGATGAAACTATCACAGGAAAAGCTACTACAATATTCGTAATCAGTATCCGATAAACATAAGTGTATAAATTTTCATCAAACTAAGAAGTGGATACTTTTTGAAAGTCCAGCCTTTAAAAAATTTTACATTGAGAGTTCATTCAACTTTCTTTATATTTTTCTTATTAATATCATTAGCTACGGCTTAACGTTAGAGATTAATTTTTTATATTAAAAAACTATCAACCATCAACATACTTAGAAGCATAACGTACATATTGTGTGCTTCTAAAAATTCACATTTCAGATATAAAATTATACATAAAATTATATAATAAAAGCTGCCTGGAATTTACTATTTATTGAATTTATTGTTAAATTTAGAATTTATTTTTACGTAGTAGAATAAATGACTCGCGGAATAAACAAACTTTATTCAGATATCATTGAAAAATAAAGTTTAATAAGAATTAACTTGAACGAAAATAAACTCATTCTACATGAAATCTCAATCTTATTGAGATTTCTACAATACAAATCGCGCTTCGACAGCGGCACTTGTCCTCTGGCCCTCTGGCTCTCGCGGAGCGCAGTAGATGCGCATTAACAAAATAATGTAATAAAATTCGAGTACCGTGCACGCTAACCACTATTTCTCGCTCTCCCTCTCTCTCTCTCTCTCTTTCTCGAATACTCCCACGCGGGCTTACGGCAAAAAGACGGCCAGAACAGACATCGCGATAATGAGCAAAAGACTAAGAAGGGGGTATATATAACGGCAACGCTCACGCGCAGGGCGCCCCTCGTAAACAACGGACACAGTATATACTATATATGAAACGAATACGCCCCTGCTAAAATGGTTTTATTATATATATATATATATATATATATATATATATATATATATATATATCCGTCATGTGGGTAGTTACTGGCTGCGTTGCTGCACGCGAGGCTGGCCTCGAAGGATCGACCCCGTTAAAAAGTATCCGCGAGCTGGGTTACATACACACATACACACACATAGCGCGCGCAAAAGCTTTCGAGCGTCCGGTGTCCGCGAAGCTCGGGCCAGGGGGAAGGTGGCGGGGGCGGGGGAGGGCGGATAGCAAGCCTTTTGCGCACGGGATTCTCCGCCCTTATCTAGAGCGCGAGTCGTGTTTTATTGGCGCGCTTTTTATCGGGGCTTCCGTGCGTGCACGATACCGACCACGGGATACCGCCGCACATATAAGACATTAGAATGGTAAGCGAAGTTTATGCTTAGTCGTCGGGTTATTAGGCGAGTGTTCTATAATATATATATATATATATATATATATATATATATATATATATATATATATATATACTAATGCGTGGGCGTATAGTATGCGAGTTACGTGCACACCGGACGTTGTATTCTATACATACTGCTTCTTAAATGAATACAGGTTTGAATGTAACGATGGCGGTGTGGTTGACCGGGGGAAACGGAAGGTTGGCGAGGTGAAGGGGCGCTGGTCTTTATTCGTAAGAGCTTTTTAAAATGTATAAGTAAATACACAGATAGCTGCTGGATAATAAAGCCTAATTTAAAAGAGAGCCGAGAGGGCGAGTGTTCATGTTCAGATTGTATTATATAAAGTCCGATGCTTATGTCGTATTGGTAATTTTATCATGTGAAGCGATTTAAAAAGCTTATTAAGATTAAAAATACGGATGAATAATTAATAGAGTAAGAATAAGTTGTATTAAAAAACAAGTACTTCTGGTCTTGTCCATTTGGGAATCGAAAACAGAGATCTTCCCACCCCCTCCCTCACGTATCAGTGCCAAAGCTCGTTTATATAGCTTAGTTGTCCTCTTACAGTCGTGATACTGATGTTTCAATTCGTTCGGCCCAAGTGAAATTTTTTTATAAAAAATTAATGGAAAGAATTAGAATTTGTTGATTTCTAATAAGGAGACAGTTTATACTGGTATTACAAATTATCACATTATCATATCTTACCAAATCCGTAACGAGCCGGGGAAATCGAATATAAAGGTCCATTCTAGATACTTGTAAATAGTTGTTGCGCTACGCGTCAATGTTCATCGGCCAGCGGGGATGCGATACTTGGGCTGTCGATCGAGGATCGCGGAGATTGTGATGTAATACGAAGCATAATAGGAGGGGCCGTGTTTATTTACAAATACAGATATCTTGAATTTCAGATCTAGATTTCTAAAGCATCAAAAGCCTGTCTATGCTGTCGTCTGTTTATTAGTCGCAGGCTTACGAACGCGATTTGTAAAATCAACTTCGAATGAACAACTAAAGCTTTTCTCGGCAGACTCCTTCCGTTGTTCTTTGGATAATCGATAAAGTCTCCGCCTGTCTTGCCTCGCTCATCACGATTCCGGTAGTATAAACAATCATATTTGAAACACCCTGTATATATATATATATATATATATATATATATATATATATATAGGGTTAACAGAATATCACTGTATATTCCTAGTCTTACAGACGACGATCTTATCACGCGCCATTAACTAATTTCAGCTTTGTCCCCTGCACCCGCCCCTTCTACCATCTTACGGAAACAACCCTGGGCGGCGAAATCTCTTCTCGGCGAACACGCAGAGAGAGAGAGAGAGAGAGAGAGAGAGAGAGAGAGAGAGAGAGGGAGGGTTGAGAGAGGGAGGGGAGCGAGAAAACTTAGCGCGCTACGTTATCAATTTGGTCGGGCGGTCGACACGCGAACAGCAGCGCGGGTGCGCGCGCTCGCCCACCCCCCTCGCCGCCCGCCATTCCCTAACAATTAATTTGTCGGCGGTCGCGCCGAGAGCCGCGAGGGAAACGAGACGCGGAAACGGCTCTACGGACGGGGCGGTGTGCGACGGGAGGGGGGGGGGTCAGCAGCGTCTTAGTTCTCTTCCGACGCGCCGCGAATCCGCGCGGAGGGTGAGAAATTGACGACCGAGAGAATAAGGGAGAGAGGTGGAGAAGGTCCCGAATGCAAGCGGAAGAAACAAGTCCATTGGAAATTCCATCTCCTGTTCTCCTTTCTCTTCACTCCCATCCCTTTCCCCGCTTTCTCTCTCTCTCGTTATGCTTAATAGAGTTGCGCGGCTGGGCGCCGTGTACAAAGCGTCGGAGTGCACGACTGTCCGCGCAGTTACAAGGAGCGTAAGATGCCGAAGGGAGGGGAGGGTGTTGAAAAGGAAGGACAGTCGAGACACGAAACGCGCCGGAGGATTTGTAAATCGATTGTAAGGAACGCGACTCGCACACATCGCATGTGCTCGGCTTATATATATATATATATATATATATATATATATATATATATATATATCTACATTGGCCGTCGGCCTGCTGGACTTCTTATTTACATACGCATAAACACATTATACGTGTATATTAACACGAAGTGTGCTAATGTCAAGTAAAGGAGGGGGGCGGTGGGTCCGACAATACACGAACCGTATCGCTCGTTTATGCGAAAGAAATGCAAATTGCGCCCCGGGCGCATGGCAGGTAACTACATTATATCGTCAGCCTGGATCGTGGCGATTTATGAATTCGCATTTTTTTTTTTTTTTTTTTTTAATTTATTTATTATAGGGTCGCATCCCCTGGAAGATATAAGCGACCAATACAAATTTAAATATAATATTTACATTACTTATATTACATTAAACATTATATTTTACATGAATAATATTTTATATAGATTTTTTAAATCTTAGTTTATCGAATAAATTTATGACTTTTTTACACTGTTCGGATTCTTACAGTAATTTTTTGATGCAGCTTCCTAGTAGTTTTATCTCTCTTCTTATAATTAATGATTTATTACATTCAAATAGAATGTGCTTTACATTTAGGGGTGTATTACAGAATTGGCACATGTTAATGGATAATTTACTCATAAGACATTGGTGAGTGATTTGAGTGTGGCCGATACGTAATCTAGTGATGAGTATTTGATCTGGTCGATTTAAAATTAGCATATTCTTATATACTATCTCACATTCAATATATAAAAATAGTTAATTAAGTACACTGAATAACATTTTGTTTATAAAGATATGAATATAAAAAATGCACTATCAATCTGCGTTAATGCTATTAATATTATATATTATCGCTGATCAACAATGATCCGTATCCTACAGAAATATACGATCTGAGCGAATTCGAAGCTTTAGCGCATGTTTCTGCAGCGGGGCTTGTGAAAATGTTAAAATTAAACGGATTTCATCGTCAATTGTAAGAGGCCCTTGCTCGAACAAAAAGCCAGGATAATGAAAAGGCACGGCGGAGCCAGCTCGAAACGCGGAAGAATGACGCACTTTTTGCACGCGATTCCGGTAAAACGGTAATGGAGTGCGCGTTACGCGCGTGCCTGTCTTTCCTTGCTTGCTTCGCTGTGCTTTTTTTTTTCTCTTCTTTCCGTGGACGTCGAGAGAGACAGGCAGATAGATAGATAGAGATAGAGAGGGAGAGAGAGAGAGAGAGAGAGAGAGAGAGATATCGGAAGTGTATCATAAGTTACCGAAGGTCGCGCCGCTCAAGAAGCGCGCGCCAGTCCATATTTCATGCTTTTGTTCGATTCTGTCGAGCATTATTTTAGTTTATGTCGAGAAATGCTTTTCGCCGTCGCGGTTTCACCCACGACGCCGTTCCTTTTTCGCGGCTCTCGCAAAGAAATATGTTTCGTTTCCTGTCATTTACCTTCTCTCTTTTATTTCCATCTCTTTATCTCTCTTTCATTCTCTTTCTCACTCTCTTCTTCTCTATTATATGCTACTTTAACTGAAATTATAAGGATAACTTTTTTACTGGCAGTATTTTAATGCAATATTAATGTAAGATATTTGTTTGTTCGTGAATAATTTAATATAATTATTTATTTCTTGACAATATTTGTTTCCTAATCTCATATTTTTCATATATAATTTTTTTTGCTATTATATTTAAAGTCATCCGCTTTACACATATAAAATACCGCGTTTGATGAGGTTGGGGATAGACGGTATACAAAATTTGACTTTTAATTTATGAGAATCTCAAAAATTTTCGTAAAACATAATTATGAACAACGGCCAGTTACACTTAATTTAATTTAATTTGCTTACATATATATCAGAGAAAAAGACTTCCTATTACAAAAAATAGTGTATGTTTTATTAATATAGAGACAAACTTGAATTGTGAGAATTTTTACTAGATTTGAATATCTCATCAGAGAAAAAAATTAAATTAAAAGAAGACCGTCAAACATAATATAAATTAATATAAAGTTGAATGTATATTATGTTGTGCGTTTCGTTATTTTTAATTTTTTTTTATCTGAGCAATTCGATGAAACTTTGCAAAACGAAAATAAAAGATTTCTTATTCTATTATAAACAGAAGGCCTAGAATAGGGTTGTAATATTTTTAATTTTCCATGTTATTTAGCTATATTAATAATTCTTAGAATTCTAAATATAATTATAAAAATTAGTATATATTTAGATTATATTTATTAATATAACTATAGTCAAATTTCTTACAAGTCAAGCAGTTTGCCTCACGATTAATTGAATGTTACTTGGTTACTTTCGATTGAAAATTTTTATCCCTTTCGATATATGAAGAATTGTAAACAAAACAAAGTGATATATGAAACAGAAAAGTAGATGCGCGAACTACTTTTTTTTCTTATTAAATCAAAAGTACGCAGATATTTTAAATTTTTATGTCAAATAATACGTGACGGATGCTGTTATTGTAATCAGATGGTTACGCATGATTAATCGCACGATAATATACACCGTCAATAATTACAACTGAAGAATCTACCAATCTGTCTCTCCGGCTTTAGGCGCATACATACAAATGCACCTTTCATCCTCGCCTCTTGTCGCGAAACAACGGAATGCACGAAAATGATGGGGGGGGGGGTGGCGGAAGGAGTATGAGGAAGGTTCCTCCTTGCATTCCCCCCTCCCTTCCATGCTTCTCGATATGTATACTCGAGTCGAGAGAAAGCCAGAGCCAGTAGTCATTGTTGCCCGCGAGCTGCATCGCTCGTCTCCGGCTGCAGTTGTTCTGTACATACTCGCGTCGGGGGTGAGTGAGCGATAGAGCGGGAGAGGAAGAGATAGAGAGAGAGAGAGAGAGAGAGAGAGAGAGAGAGCGTGAGAGAGAGGGGGGAGAGAAGGAGCGAGCGAGGAACAATGCATTGTACAAACAGAGCCTAATTGGCAGACTTCTGCCAATCTCTTGCCCGTGGTTCTTCAATTAAACTCCCGAAAGGTACGCGTTTACCGCGCGTACCCGCGGGGCGACCGTGCTGGCGAGCGGATGGTTGAGAGTGGGAGGGGGTAGGGGGAGAGGGTTAAGGGTATACGGACGAGGTCCTCGCTGAATTAGGAGCTTCCGCCTTATTTCGGAAAGTACGCGCGCCCTGGCTGCCTGGTTTCCGTGTCGCTGTTACGCGCGCCTCTTCTCGACCGGCGACGGGGTGCGGCGGAAAGCGAATATTATATATATATATATATATATATATAAAGGAACCAGAGCGACTACACCGTCCGCTCTGTTTACGACCGCGGGCTCGTATTGCCTTTTTACGCTCTCTCTCTCTCTCTCTCTCTCTCTCTTTCTCTCTTTCACCCATTCGACGACTGCTTATTATTGTTTTAATTCGATGCACCGAGAGTTACCCAGGGTTTACATGTATAATATGAAAACTTTAAACGGATCTATTTGTTCGCTCCGGCGTACTTTAGACGGCATTGTTATTTCCGGGTAAATATGCACGAATCGCACGGGGATCCGGCAAATATCTGGATATTTTTCAGTTTTATCACTGTAACAAGTACAGAGAGAGAGAGAGAGAGAGAGAGAGAGAGAGAGAGACAGACGAAGACTGCTCGCTGCCACTTGTTACACGTATACAGTAAAATTTCTATTAAAATCTCATATTATCATTTCAATTGGAAATAATTAAATGAAATGCTACGTTGGTGAATATAATAAAAATTAAAGAATGTACAAATTAATATTTAGCAAAATTTTTTTTGTATATTATTTCCATCATATTTCTTATTCTATATTTATGTTAATATGTATTTGCTACCTTTTTGGTAATTTCCGCGTGATGATAACCTCTATTTTCGTCCATTATTAATTAGTAGCTTCACGGTTTTGTTTGAATTTGAATTTGTATTTTTTGTTCTTCCACTTTATACGAACTCTTATTTGATTAAAAAATTCGAGGTCGATGATACAGAAATGTGAGAGTTGTTTTGTTCAAAAGCTTTTGCTCGAACGGATAAAACAAATTTATTTTTAATTGTTGCTTTCTCTTATATGATTAACTCGGTTTCAGTTTAGATCGGTGATTTTCGTCCTAACAAAAACAACTATTCAATGGCAATTCTCTTTTGCTAAAATGAAATCGACAAATCATAGGTCGAATAACGTTCGGTACATATGTATATTGACAAAACGCCATTTTTACTATGCAAATTGCCTGTTCCCGTAAATAAATTCGCGTATATATCTATACATTTCACTTAATTCACCCGAAAGCGAAAGACACACGCAGAAGTAGAAAATCCATTTTCCGGTCCGGCGAGCATTTAAAGCCCCGGCGATAAAACATCGTCTTATACACGAAGGAGTGTAGGAGCAACGCAGCAGCGGCAGCGGCGAGACCCAACGACGATCCGCGAGACGAACGATCGCGCGCATATAAGAGAATTCTCCGAGTTTTCCTATACATAAACCCTCCTATATATCCTTCTATAGATATAGATATATATATATATATATATATATATATATATATATACGTGATACTCGAATGGAAAGAGAGAGAGAGAAAGGGAATGGAGAGGTCTAGAGGAGCTTATAAAGCGTCTCAATATATCTGTAGGTATAATGCACGGACCGGCGTGCGCGCGTATATGCGGGCGCGGGAGCGCTGAGTGGCACTTTAAAGTATTTTTGGTAATATAACGTTGACTTATGGCTCTCTCTCTCTCTCTCTCTCTCTCTCTCTCTCTCTCTCTCTCTCTCTCTCTTTCTTCTCTCATGCGCGCGCGTCCGCGCACAGGGGGGCGATATTCCCCCGGGAGGACGAGGACGACGGCGCGGGTAGCGGCGGCGGTGGCGACGAGCGCCCAGCATATACACCCCCGATGGATTCGCTATCCGCTTTTCAGCGGCGGTATACGCGCGCGAGACCCGCCGTCGGCCCGCGTATATATACCTTCGCCCGTTCCTTTCTCTCTCTCTCTCTCTCTCTCTCTCTCCGGCAGCCTCCGCCGAAGCTCGCGAGTATTGTGTTTTCTTTCGGGGCAAATGATTTACCGCGTTTCCCCTTGGTATTGCCGCGAGCGAGCGAGCGCGGCCACCGACGAACCTACGCGAAAACACGTAAGGGGTTGCCGGGCCCGCGCGCGCTCGCAGAAAGAGACGCGAGGAGAGAAATAGATGTTTAGTCAGACGTGAAGGAAAGGAGGAGCGTGGGGCGAGAGGGTTTAGAGAGCGGGCGGTGGGAGGAGGTGAGGTGGAGGGGTAGTAGCAGCCACTGCAACGGCGGAGGAGGAGTGGGACGTCGACTCGATATGGGAAGTATTACATATTTATGGGCCTCTGGTAACAACAGCGGCAAGGTGGGTGAGCGGATTGGGGAGGGGGGCAACGAATTTCAGGCAAATCTGAGCGCGGAATAACATTAGACTATGTACGCCCCGTGTGTGGGAGCGCGCGCGCGACGGGCGTCACGACGCGACGCGCTGCTCTCGCGCACACGACGGACGCGAATATATATATATATATATATATATATATATATATATATATGTATATGCATATTGTTTTGTCCCCGGGGCGGTGGCGGGGGTGGGGGTTCGGTGGTCGCTCCTGCGTATGAGAAAGCACAAGGCGCTTTATATACATATTGCCTGACTTTTTCTCTTCTCGGCTTTCTTTCTGCCTTTCTGTCTCTCTCTCTCTCTCTCTCTCTCTCTCTCCCTCTCTCGCTCTTTTTTGTTTCTCCGCCGAAATTGTTTCTCTCGTCATTTTCGAGGAAGCCTTTCGTGCGTGGGTAATGCGATTATAAAAATTCCCGGGCTTTGCCCGCCGTTCCTTCATATGTGTTCTCTTTATGCTCGGCAATAGGATTTTCCCGGCGTTTCTTTTTCTTCAAATTTAGCAGAATGATTGGATACTTTGTATAGCCCCATAGGTTGCGCAGTAATACGCTATTTATTTTGCGGGAGGAAATGAAGAATGTGCAGATGTTTATAAAGAATGGTTCCACGCACGTTTGCTCAAATATGTACTTTTTTGTTTGCTTGCAAATATTAAAAATGACAATTGCACTTTTGTGGGCTGTTTTGAATTAAACTAACAATTATTTTTAGCGATCTTACAGTGTTTATAAAATAATATAATTATAATGATAGTTAGACTGTCCTTGTTTAGAATACCTCTGTGGGATCCGAAATATTAATAATACTACTAATAAATAATAAGAAGAAAGAAAGTATGCTATTGTTAGCATCTGGCCTTCTCATTGTCCGCACTGATAAATTTACCGAACTTATGTATCTGCTTTGCCCAATAGTTCAAGCATTTACGACTACTATGGAGAAGTCAATAAGAGTATAATTATAATTCTTATCATTATTATTTTATTATAGTGTTCTTGGCATAATAGAAATATTTATTAGTATTACTTGCAGAAAAAATATTGCTTATCACATGGACGCTTTAAATTTTAAAATCTTATTAATACGAAATATTTTATGTATAAAAGTTTCATAATATTTGCATCAATGGTTGGATTTTTTGGTAAATGGCAAATAATATTTTTTGCCAATATTAATAAATGAAAATAATATGTAAAAAATACATAGCGTCAAAGTTGGGGAAAAATTTTTTATTTAAATGTAATTGAATAACAAGTTTGAAATTAAAGAAATATGTAAAAGTGAATTAAAAGAAAGTAAACCATTTTTATAAACATAATATGACATATTTTGTAAAAAATTTACATATAAGACTATATTTATTGAACCCCTCATAAATCATTTCAATTAGAATTATGAAAATAATGTAGCATATTATAGCATAATTAATAATAATAACATTATTAATAACATTTAATTTCACTAAATTTACATAAAACATGAAATTTCTGAAGAATTTTTCTGAAATTGACAAAGCATTTCGAAAATTAATAAAACTTCTTACGTAATTTATGATAATATATAGTAATTTACAAAACATTATTGTTTCATTATAAAATAAAAATGCACAATATTGCATGCTCCTATGAATTCTACGAATTAATTTCAAAAGAGTAAACATTGATCATCTTGAAATACGGGCTCCGGCTTGTGGCTCCACCTATCGTTTATCGGTGTAATCGAGACATTCAAACTTATACATGCGTCTGTAACTTTCGAGCTAAATCAGTAGAATAAATGTCGAAAAGCGACAATTCATGAAAATTTTTCATGTCTTTAGTTGTACATATTGTTACGAACATTCGATGACATATTGGTATAATGAAACTTTTATAAAGCACATTAGAATATGAATTGCTACTGGCTTTTCTATACATTTATCTTACGTCAATGAAATCAACGAATCTTCCACTCCAGCTTGACATTACATAGATGCGATCGACAGTTTATCGGAATATCCGAATTTTGAGAATAAGCATGCGATCCCGATTGTTTCGCGTAAAAAAAAACTTTCCATCCGTATCTATATATATAAACGCCCCTCTGTATAACGTAAGATCGTTCGCTCGCGCGCCTCTACGCCGTTCGATCGGCCGCGCAACTCGTCGGTCCCTCTCCAGCTTTGCTTTTTCGCCCGTGGCTCATGATGCCGCTCGCGTAACCACTTATGCCGAGATAACAAAACAAGAGCCTTTCTGTGCGAAAGGAGAGCGCCGCCGCCGCGCCGCCGTCGTTGGTCGTCGCCCGGCTGCGCGCACATAATGTACACTGCGCTTTTGCAGTGATTCAAACTATATATATATATATATATATATGCATACAGACTCGGTAAACCGAGGGAATCGCAGAGCACACACACCAACGTGCCCGCTCCGCTTCCCCCTTATCGCCGCGAGTCGCGAGTGCATCGTTGTTGGCGGCGTCGTCTAAATATATAACGTATACGAACGCGCCAGCGGGGGCGCCATCCGCGGCTATCACGAGACGCTCATAAAGTTTCGCCGAATCTCAGATTGTTTCCGACCCCTGTGCCCTTATCTGCGGACCTGGGCTACCGTACGAAAGGAGGGGGGGGGGAGAAAAGGAAATAAAAGGAATGCCCTCGCCTTCGAGCGAGAATTTCTTGTTCGTCTGATTTATACTCAATGAGGAAGTCAGCGAAAGCTGGTAAATATTATTATTTTCTCAAAGAGATTTACGGATGCTGGCCGCAAAGAACAGAGTCGCTTATTTGGGTCTTTGGATTTGGGTGGATTTGTAACTCACACCATATATTCTAATGTAGACAAATAGGACATTTTTGCGGCCGTTGCTTCCAATGCCCCTTTCGACCAAGGATTTCGGAAATTAGAATTTCAGGCGATTACGTACTTCAATAAATCATTTTAAGCTCCTCAAACAGACTGTCTCATCCGACTTTACGCGATAAGTAAAACAAGGAGGCAAAAATTTTTATAAGGTGAACTTAAATTTTTGTATGTCGATAATATAGCCATAAATGGAAATTTGTACACGATTGAAGAAGCTTCAGTTCATTATTTTTCAAACTTTCATTATTCATTTTATCAATGAATTTCATGTGCAACGGATATGCAGATTGTAGACACACCGTAGCATCTACCTCAACAGATAATCGTACATTTCAGCGAGTCTTTTTATAAGATCTCGGTGACATTGAAAACTACTGTAGAAATTAATTATATGTTTAATTAAAAAGCATGAAAAATAAATAAACCACAATATTAATAGAATTCCAAGACTTATTTGTAATTTTAACAACCTAAAATTAAAAAAACAAGAGCCGAGGACTATAGTATTTAAATGACACGCATTATAAAGTCTCGGTTGCAATAGCTTGGCACAAACGCCTTTGTAAACAATGAAAGGAGCTTCGTTTACAAAAGCATTGTAGGTCTTCGACGCAAATAATTAGCGCCATTATTAAAAATGTAAATTAGTACAAAGTTAAACATAGTCAAAAAAGGGTTAACAATCCTTGCAATAAAAATTAAAGTAATAGTGTATCAAGATAATACTGTCACTTTTTTTTTAAATTTTGTCTGTGAGCTCAATCGAATAATGACAAATTTATTGTAAGTATCTTGTTCTTCAATTTATATTATGTTAATGCATTAGCTGATTTTAATCGCAAAGAAATTTAATTCGTACGAAATCTCGAGTGTTAAAAATTCATATTATATTTTGTTATTTATAAATTTTTAAGAAAAGTCATATAATTGTTTTTGTCTCACAGGACATTTAGATTTAAGACCATTTTATGAAATTTTGATAAATTTTAATAAAGAAATCAGCCTCACTGTAATGATTAAATTTTCGATTTGGTTTATTATAAATTGAATTAACTCAATAATTGGAATAATCAATATAAATGAATAAATTGTGCTTTTATAATTTGTGCATCAGTATTCAAATCTAATACCGTCGGTTGTGTTCGTCATATATTATATATATATATATATATATATATATATATATATATATATATATATATATATATACAAAAATTGACGACGATCATGAATAAACAGCTTGCTCAAAGACTCGAGTATCCGTATCTCAAATCAACACCCATAGCGCTTATTCGCCATATTTCGACGAGAGCCTATAAAATTCGCTTCGCCGGGACGCGACTTAATCCACAGCCACCCCACCCAGCCCCCCCCCTCTCCAAAAAAAAGATATGGATATTTCGGGCAGCTAGATCGGAAGACCGGCTGTTCGACCTCTATGCTCTCGGCACCGGGGCGAATTCGAGAAACGAAAATCTGCCGCCCTAGACGCGCGCATTTTTCACGGGGCTTTTAACGCGATTAGCCAAGGAGGATCGTCGAATTTTTGTCACTTTCGACCTCTCCGCCGTCCATATATTTATATCTATATATTAACACGCGTTTCTATATATATATATATATATATATATATATATATATATATATATATATATATATGCAAAGACGCGCAGAATAACGCGACGCTGATGGAATTTATGAGGTCATTAAGCCAAGTATATTAGGGGGCGATTCGATGGACAAGAACACCGGAAGTGCTTAGTCTCGATTTGCTTTCGTCCGTCCATCCCTAGCTCTCTTTCCCCGACTAGTCGCCCTCTGTCCACTCTCTCTCTCTCTCTCTCTCTCTCTCTTATCTCCGCGTTCTTTCGTGCGGCTTTCCGATTCGACTCGGTTATACTTTATTTGCACGCGACCCTCCCGTACGGCGGGGAGGGGGGTCAGTATAATATGTGGCCGCCCCGTGGGGTGGACGCGCGGCGATATTACGTTGAATATCGAATGCTGAACTTTTCTTTATGGGAAGCCCGATGCTCGGACTGCCGCGTTGAGCGGCGAGGGGAGGGGGTGGGCTGGAGGGTGGCACGGCGCGGCGGCTGAAAACAATGAGCCCGCTTCTTCTCCCCGGCTGTCCGTCCCGCATTTGCGGCAATTCACGAAAGATTAATTTACCGGGATTAACCGTGGGCGCGCTCGCTGCGATTTACACTCCATTGTCCGCCAATTGTGAGGTTTTGTTATTTCTTGTTTTTTTTTTCCACGGAAGGATCTGATCGGCGTGTTGGTCTCACCTGGTACCGTATATTCTAACGTTGATGAAATGCGTGTTGCGTATGGTATAAGTTGGTTACGTAAAGATTGTTTAACTATCAAAATTAGGTATTAGATGTGAAAAAATAAAAATTTGATACGTGATTTATGATATATATCAGGATACTTCTATCTTATTATTTAAGAAATATTTAAGAAATTATATGTAATTATATAAAATTGGTTCGTAATTATTGATAAACGTTATATATCAAATCCGTGAAACATACAATTCTATATACAAAACTATCATTTTCCGTCTTGGCTTCGAACGTAATAATTATGTAGCTGATTACATTGTATAGAGTAAATTATTTTTATGAAAAATATAAAATCACTCCTTCCGTCTAATATCAATAAATCTTAATAAATCGTAATAAAATATAATATTTGAGAATAATAGCAATTCTTTTTGAAAATAATAGTTTTCGTTTTATGTTTATTTTATTATAATTGAATAAATTGATTTACTGATTTCTCAATTCTTGTAAGTCCGATATATAATTGTCTATATGAAAAATAGTCTGTTAAAAAAACAATTTCCACCTATTGAAAGGTTTAAACCTGTAAATAATAAATGGCCATAGTTATAGAAACTTTCATAGAAAATTGAAATTATTTGAATTGTAAAGGCACATGAGTTAGAATTATAGAAATGGGTGAAATAAGTGTAATTTCACCTTTTGGAGAAATAAATTTGTTGTAGGTATTTTACAAAATGTTTTAAAAAATAAGTAAATTATTACCTTAAGAAATTAGTAAAAGAAGAAACTGGGAAATATATTAATTGATAATCTTTCAATGAAGATGGAGTAAAAATTAAATTTTACTCCAAATTCGCTTGCTTAACAATAATAATCATATTAGACGAACAAATTATCTAAATTGTTCAAAAACGATCTTTCAAGAATTATTGCTGTTTGACTGTATAGGTTTCATGCTTTTACTTATTTATTAAGTATTACAATTTTAGATACGTACAAGTTAAAATCGGCGTGTTGTCACCTGGTTACATAATAGGTTCGGCACAATTGCACTATTCTTACGCGATTAATATTAGACGTGCGCGATATAGAGTACGAATAATTTTTTTAAAACATTTGTCCTCAATTTTCATATAAAATCTATCCAATTTCCATAATTCCACGATTACATTCTGTCAAAATTTTATTGCAATCGGTTAGTTAGTTTCCGAGATTTTTATGACCATACGAACAAACAGTGTCTTTTTTAAATTTAGTATAGATTATAATGACAAATTGGTTTAATATTATAACAGTAAACTTTGTAAAACGAGCAAATAAACAATTATGATTTATATTGAATATTAATAGTAATTTTTAAAAAAATCAATTAACAAATTAAATAAGAAAATTATAAAATCATTTAACAATTTATATTATTTGATATCACTTTATTTGTGCTCCTAAATAGAGTTGCTAATCAGTGATGTAGATCTATGATATGTTTGTAAATACAACACATATAATTTTTTATAGAGTTGTCTATGTTGAGACCGGGACTTGAATCGGGTCACTCAGTTACAAGTTGTGACGATTGTGCTAACTTATGCCTTACATTTGTGTTTTTTTTTAAAATATTTAGCTAAGAATAAAGGAAAAGAAAACCTACAAGAATAAAAAAATCGCTCAGATATTTCTTTTTTAAGTACATTTTTCTTTGCTAGAATCTGATAAGCTTGATCAGTTCTTATGTGGGTTGAGTACCTCCTTGTTAGTAAAATCTACTGAAGATTTTACTGGTGTCTACACCAGAGCTCGTAATTATTATAATTTGATACAGACGAGTATAATTCAAAAATTTTCCTTCTCCGCGTAAATGTATTTTACACGTTGAATTAAAAACAAATGATTTCGATATTAAATATATAGATGCATAAATATTTAACAGCAATTTTATTAATAATATTTTAGGCCGCAGGAGCAATTAAAAATTGGGAATGTATCGTATTTTTAAAGACATTTGCATGAAGTAAAGGATCGTTGTTAATAATTGCATTGATGAAGGGGGCATAAGCTGATACTTTGATATATCCACTGCCATAATTTGTATCGTCGCAATTGTAATGGATCCTATTTCCCAATCCAATAATTTTGTCATTGATAACGAGTGGACTACCGCCATCGTGCTAAAAATACATAAGAAGAACGAAAAAATGAAATCCAAATAATTTGCGCACTATATAAGTAATATGCTACAACATACCTTGCAAAGTCCCCACGGTTGCGGATTGCTGATGTTTGCCAGCATTATGCCACAAAAATGGTTGGTGTCATTAAACTCAGGGTAATTTACTGAACATCTAGTGGTTAATGACACCAGAACATCCGCGTATCTTAAGAAATGGTCCGAACCTGTCACTGAGTGTACTTGTTCCCTAAAAGAACTTGTAAGGTCAACATCATAATGGATATAACTGTATCCGTAACCACTTACTATGCCTATCTTGCCATAGGGCCATTCATCGTATTCTGGTATACTAAGCACACTCAAATAAGGATTATTATCCACATCTAAATCATTTATCAACTAGACAGGTAAGATTATATTGCTTTAAATTTTTGTAAATATATGCATATATGATATACTTATTAAGTTAAAAGTATGGCTTATAAGGTGTTACATTACTAGTATTTTGAACAAAAAAACTGATTTGCTTTTTTAATCTGGTAAAAAATTAATTAATTGTTCCCGATCATACAGTGGTGTAATCCCTTTATTAATTTAAAGACCAGTTTTTCATATTTGGGATAAAGCTGGTAATCCAGACATTTTTAAATTTATTGTTTTTAATAACTTTACATTAAACTGTATACCTATTGCTTTAATGGTATATATATATTGCTTCAGTGGTATAGGTACAAGTATATGTAACGAAATTGATTTTTATCTATTGTATAAAAATTTTCTTATTTGATGTAGAAAATATTGCTTAATTTATTGGTAGTAAATATTTCTTATATTAACGCTTATTTTTTACACTATAAAATTTTAACTTTTATTAATACCTAACTTACACTAGCTACTGCGATATTGTTTAAAGTATAGTAACCTCTAGCTGGTAGGAAAATCTGTTCGATAAGATGTAGATTGCCTTCGTTCTTCCAATTGATAGTGTCGACTAAAATCGAATACTCGTACAACTTGAGAAGGCCACGACTATTGAGAAAGCAGGTAGCGATAGTTAAAATCAAATTTTTAGCAATGATGCCTCCGCTACAGGATAATTTTGCTTCGCTCTTCTCGGACTTCTTATGCACAATTGCGACTTGATAAGTTAGCTTGTGTGGATCGGCCAACTTACCGCCAAGCAATCCTTCCACGTTTACCGCCACAACTAGGGACATAAAATTGGCATATTTCGGATTTTTCCATTTTACACCTGATTTTGATAGAAATTTTGTCACTTTTGTTTATTATTCGAAAGGCTAATCTAAGGTGAAGGTATCAGGAGTAATATCTATGGCAACGATGGCAGCTATATAGAACACTTTATTTGTTAGAATTCTGCTCGTAGTACTTCAAATGAATACAAATAAGCTTGTATATCATAGTTTATGTGGACCTACAGGTGGAACTGAACAATTATATATATATATATATGTAGTCTAAATATTAATCGTATCATGACACTTGTAACTTGTAAATGAAACTTTATTGAATGAATATAATTATTGAGCAATAACTACGAGTGATATCAGAATAGATTCAGTTTATACCGGCATAGAGCTGAACATTTCCTCAATATAACAAATACTTCACAGATGAATTGTAGAATTTAAAAAATTCAAAATTTCAACAAGAAATAAAAAAAACGACAGAAACATTTATGAATGAATAAATGTAAACTTAATAAATTGTATGAATTTAAATCCATTTCTATTTTTGCTCCATCGCGTTAGGATGTTGAGAATCCAAATTTCCATTGAAGAATCATGCCGTTTATTATAAATCAACTCCAATGTCTAAAAATCCAAAATGTACAAAATCTAAGCTCTCAAAATTTCAAGCCGGAGTATCATGGGTTTGTAGATACGAGGCTTGCGAGTTTAATTTTATTAAACTTGGGATTTTTCGCGCGTACTTATTGTAGGTTTGGAGTTGTGCATTTGAAGTTTGCAAATTTTGAATTTATTAAGGAATTGTTAAATATGAGCATGGGATGTATTGATACTAATATGTCTGATTTTTTAATAAAAAAAAACTTTGTTTGCAACGTTTTTTTATATCTTTACGCACTATCATAAGCATATAATCGAATTTAGATTTATCGTTAGTTTTTATTAATTACTCTAATTATAGAATAAATAAATATGTATTTACAATAAGAAAAAGTTTACAATAAAATAAAGATAAAATACAGATTATAAATAATAGTAGAAAGAAAATATTAGAGATGCTATAATATTTTATATAATATAATAAATATTGTCTGATTAATATACTCAGACAGTTAAAATAAAATTATAAACATTAGATAAGTAAGAGTAAAAAGCGATTTATAATTCTAGTTTTGAAGGTAAATCTTGTAATAATAGTTTTCAAAGTAACATCTGTAAAGATATAAAATATGAAAGAAAGAAAATCTAAAATATACAAAATTGTGAATTATATCGTTCGTAATCCTGAAATTTTTCTTGGATGGTGAAGAAAGAAATCTGCTTACCTTGATTAATTATAAATATAGTAGAACTCATGCAAAGAAATAAAATGGAATTGAAAGAATTCATTTTATCATATAATAGATTTTTTTGATAAAAATGAACTATATTAAAAAGTAACAATAGAGAAGAACTAATATATAATAAATTAAAATTAAACCAATTATCAATATTAGCATAAGATATGCTTTGGAACACACCATTCATCCAAATTTGGTAAATTTGTATAATATGGCGCATGAAAGGAAAGTTATTCCTCAACATGCATACAGTAGATCCTTATCAATATTTGAAGATAGTTCAAATAATTAACACCTGTATATTTCGTTCCATTGTGACTTACATTGATAAAAATAATTTAATTGCTAAAATAATTGTTAGTAAAAAAATAATATTTTCTAAGGATAGGTCAAGTATCGGTTATTCGAGTCACCTCGGGATATTTACTAAATTAATGAAAATTTCACTGTTATACTGTTTTGTGGAACATGATTAAAAAATTCACATTCTATACCTCAGAATATTAATTATAAGAACAATAGAATATTTTAGCATGCATGTAATGACTTATTAATGAAGACGATACCAATTCGGTAATTAATTTTATTTTTATTTTTAAATACCTCTATTTTAAGCTATCTTTTAAGAATAATTCATATTTTTATTCCATATATATTGCAAAATTAATAATTTTATCAATGCTTGAATATAAGAATTTATCCATATTATAGGTATAATTATTTATTAATTTTTTATAAGTTTATAGTTGAATAAAGCATATATATGTGTGTGTGTGAGAAATAATCTTCAATATTGCATTCGAAATATTTTTTGTTCGAGAAATGTCCATATACGCATCGCAATACAATTTACTAAATCAGGACTGCACACAAAACGCGTTCGAACATAAAAGTTAATAATCCTTATCGAAGCACCTCATAATTAACATATACATATACATATATATATATATATATATATATATATATATATATATATATATATAGAAAAGCCAATGCGGAGTTATAGATGAAATGAGCTAGACGCAGGCTCGGCGACAAAGAAACTCGGCATAAACCACGGATGCGCGCACTTAACCGAATTAAGTGTGCCTCCGGGCACAATGGAAATATCCGCGATTCACGAAAAATCTCCATGCCCTGCCTGCGCCTGCGGCCTGGCTCGTGCGCGCGCGCGCGTAACGCGAAAATTTATATCCAACGACTGTGTCTCTACTACGACCTCTCGCTCTCCCCCTCGCGCCGGGATTGGAATCGAATCGTTGCGCACACTGCGGGTGGTGGCCTGGAGCTGTGGCTCGTCCTGGGCTACCACTACAGTATCATATATATATATATATATATATATATATATATATATATATATATATATATAATATACATATTATGTACAACGCGAAAAAGCGCGACGAATCGCCGCGCCGGCCCCTCGCGTCGTGGATCGGTGGCTATTAGCGCGCCGACGCTCGAGTGGCGCTGAATGGTTATCGGGGCACGGTGTCGGTACGGCGAGTCGCAGGTTATACAGCCCCTCGCCGCCCCGCGCTAAGCAGGGAGGGGGATGGATTTTTATTGCCACCGGCTGCGCAACGCGCGCGCGCGAACCACGGATATATATATATGTGTGTGTGTGTGTGTGTGTGTGTGTGTGTGTGTGTATAACTCAGAAAAGAGCGACACACATTTGCCGATCGGGCAGAAAGAAAATTGACTATTGTAAGTGGAGGGATGAAATACATACGTACATATATATATATATATATATATATATATATATATATATATATATATACATATATCTATATCGATATGTATATTAAATGTAGAGACGAGGGCTAGCAAATGGGTGCCATATATATACAGATAATATATCTATATATGTATAAGCATAAGCGCGTCGGGAGCGATGATATTTGGCGAGCGGGGAAAGTGCGAGGGTAGTGGGCGTAAATTATTTTCCTTCTTTTTGGTAGGAAGAAAGACGACCGCCAAGCATGGAATATACATGTAGACACACACATATATATATATATATATATATATACATCTATAATTTTGTATGTAAGAATAATATTCCTTTACGCCTTCTCCCTCGATTTCGTCGCGCTAAAATTAAGGGAAATTTGGGATGGTTAATAAATTTTTATAAGCATTGAAGAAATACGATGTTTCTTTGAGCGCGTGTTTGAATGACCGTTGATAAAATTGGCGATGTTTTCGGTAAAGATTCATTGGACAATATATATTGTCAGAATTATAATATAGCTAAGAGTCATTGAATGTTATATCGATTTACTTGGTGTTGAATTATTGAGACTTATATTATAATTACATACATTATCTTATTGATATTATTAATAACTAATTATATTGATTGTAATAACTATCATTTCTTTCATATATTTTTTATCATATTTGAATATCGATTATCGTGATAATTAGAACGTATATATTATTGCAATACGACAAAATTCGAATACGAGTTCTCATTCATATATCTTACAAAGTGGACGCATGCTTGCAACACGCTTCTAGTGAAACAATTTATTCATGCGTCCAACATAAAACCATAAGATAGTGTCAGAGCGATTAATCTGAATTTAATAGATCTCAGACACCATAAATTGAAAAAAGAGAATTGAATAAAATGAAAGAAAACCCTACGAGTCCAACATTGTAACAGGTTTAAAAACGAAATCTTTAAATTCAGAGAGAAAATAACATTTTATTCAAGTAATTTTTATACGTCAATACTTACAAAGCTAGAGCATGTATTGAATGTTAGTAAATGAAAATATCCGATGATGCATAACAAAAATAGAATACGTACATTTCAAAAGTTTAATTAAATTTAAACGATATTAGAAATGGAACGAAGCTGTAATAAAGAGTAGCGTCATGAAAAGCAAGATAAAACTAATTCTGCTAACAATACGAAACTATTTCTGCTTCAAATTAGATTGAAAAAACTAAATGCATATTACGTGTTTGCGTATTTATCATATGCAAATCATTCATCAATATCTCGCAGGCAAATTACTTCCAAATATGTGCCAATTCCATAATATAGCTTTGTATTGAAAAAATCATCACATTCTACATGGATACCAATAATATTTCGTTATAAACATTGGATTAGATTTACTTAAAACAGTACTAGAGAATTACTTTAAGAATTCAAATATTGCACGATACTGATAATTCCGTCGTCAAATAATTTATAGAAAATCTTTATAATGTATTACGTCTATTACGTATAATATAATTATGGTTATGGTTATTTCCGGGCTCGTAACTTAAAAAATAAATTAAAAAAAATCTTACACACGTCGATGTTGATATGTCACTGAAGTGCAGCAACACTTATCCATATATTCATATAAAATATAATCAATACCTATCTTCGCTAAAATAATTTCATTCCTCGTTTTGCAAATTTTTGATAAACCATTCCTTTATAAGTCAATAACATAATTTTCGACTATTTCGGCGACAAAAATCTACATTTAGAAATAACTCGAGGGCGCAATCGGTGCGCTCGACTCACACTCTCTCTCTCTCTCTCTCTCTCTCCCGCTCGCTCATTTCCACGCCGGCGATAATAAATAATTGCCGTCGAAACGCAGGGTGCGAAAAGGTTAGCAAGCGAGTAGGGGGCAGGGATGCCGATGGCGAGGTGGCAAGGAGACAGGAGAAAATTCAATTCGCTCGCTAAAAGCTTCTTGGCTCCCGGTTGAAATCCTTATCTCCGCGCTCCTGCTTAATCTTTGGCGTTGCGCGGACTAAGCTCGCTTCTAAGTCAGCTGGCGCGCGCGCGCCCCCATACACTGACTCTTGATAGTCGACGCGGAAAGCCAGAGATGAATAATTAGTAAAGAAGATATCGAGCCCGCGGGCATTTGGCTGCGTCCCCGTCTTCCCCCCTATATATATATATATATATATATATATGCGGAGAATCACGCTCAAGCGGCTTTTCGCCCTGGAATGCGTAATATCGTGCGCCGCGCAAGTCTTCGCCTTTGTACCGTGGCTCATCCCGATCCCATGGATTACAAGGTAAATTTATGACTGGTGCACGGGTTTACTTTGATGATGGGAAAATTGATCAGATATGCTGCCAATTAAGTTGAGTAGGTGACTTTAAAAGCATTGTATTTTAGTACTTAGCAGATTACATACTGGGATAAAAGTTATACATACATACATACATACATGCATACACACATATATAACTATATATGTGTTAATTTAAATTTATATTACTACAGGTCTAAATGGTTGTAATTGTATAAAAAATAAGAGACTGTGCCATCTTTTATTCTTATCAGAAGAACATAATATTAGGTAGTTTAATAATTCTTCGTACTTATCTCAAAGTCTTCGCTTGTCTATTGTCTTCATCTTTGCAAGAATAATGACATTGAAATTTTTCAGATGCTTTTACCAGCTTGATAATGGAGTAGATAAGATTTTGCAATAGATTTTTACTTATTTCGTCCATTGTAGTTGTCTCGATGAAGAAACGCTGAATTCTCCTGAAAACTTAATTAAAAAGCATTTATAAAGTTGGAGCCAATCGAAACACGTGGAATTTTTCTACAATCGAATCTAAGAACAATTGGACAATTAAAACATTTTTGTTTCAAGTAATTCTCATATGCAAGTTCAAATTTACTATCCAATAATTAATTTTGAATAATAATTAAAACTTAACAACGTATTTTACCATATTAAGCTTCTTGAGAATGTTGTTTCTAAACAACTGTAAAGAAAATTTCATTTACAAGTTACAAGTGTCATGATACGATTAATATTTAGACTACATATATATATATATATATATATATATATATATATATATATATACCAGGTATTTCCTCTCTGAAGTTTTAAAAATAAAAATGTTCGATATATTTTTAATAATGTTAATGACTTATAATTATTTATTACGATATGAATATATTTCATTTTATAGGCTCAAAATAAAAACATGTTTTTTGTTAAATTAATATAGTAAACAAGATTATAATTTTTTTAATAACTGATTTGGTATTAAATGTGAAGATTGATATATATTTTTTAAGAATACGATTGTAATTATTAATTATGGTGTATTTTTCATTCGACTTGATGAATATTGAACATCATCAATTCAAACGTAATTTAAACCGAATATTATGTGTTAAAAATTGCTTTATCCGCATTGTTAAAAAGTCTATTGTTTAATATAGAATATGATTTTATTGAAATTTTAGTTTTTGTTGCTATAAATAATGATTGTCTTTGATTCAAATAAACGCTGAAAAAACACATCATTCTTGAATTTTCTAATTTTCTTGACAGGTGTTATTCAATAAACATAAGAAACTTTATATAAAGCATATAATTAATTACTTATCTGATTCAGCTATACGTGTCAGTTCATAATGAACAGCAATATGTCCCATCAAATTGGCATTATATTTGGTCCTGCATCTAAGCCAGAGCATACGTTTATAATTACAGGAACGAATTCTTGAATATCGTTTTTCCATGTAACCTCCGTATTCTAGACACGGCAAAAGGTTTACGCAGCGCCGCTTTCCTGTTGCGCGGCGGCGCGTGGAGCGCAATTACCTGATTAAGACGCCGGAGGCTGACGTGCCGTGCGAGCACCAAGGGAGAGGGGTGGCGTCCAACTATAAGTACGTACTTAGGGCCGAGCTTACGAATGCGCCGAACGCGGGCGCGTAACGCACGAGTCGACCCGTTCGGGCCCCCCCCCCCGTCATACAGCCTCCTGCGTTCGATCGCGAAATTTCAGTTTGCCGGAAATTAACTGAATAATTCAGGGGGTTGGTGGTGGCGGGGAGGGTAGGAGACGCGCGCGGCGTCTGACTGCGAGATGCTTGCGAAACGCGCGCGAATCGCACGTGCAAAGCTTTCGGTAATAGTAAGAGGAGCTGGAGGTGTATGTGAGAGAGAGAGAGAGAGAGAGAGAGAGAGAGAGAGAGAGAGAGAGAGAGAGAGACGGAAGGAGCAAAGCGATCCAGACTACTACGACCTAATCGAGTTGCTCTCATTAGCAAAATTATTTTCGTCAATTATGTAAGACGCGCTGCAAGGCGAGAGCCGTAAATGCCTTATATCTGTAAGGATCCCAGTATCTTAATGTTACCTTTATTTGGGATCCTTTTTTCGTATTTATTTTTATTGATCATCCATTGAAATTATTGTCTACTTGTTATTTAAGCTCATCGTTATTTCTAATAAATTTCAGAATGGAAACTGTGTTCTTTCATTTATCGTCAGGTCAAAAAAACATTATTAAGACACGTGTTTAAATTTTTTTTTTAAATTATAGGAGCTTTGAATATGCGCGACATCTTCGTTGCCCATCTTTCCATTTCTAACATTTCCAGTCGACGTATTTTTCGTTTTCACAGCTAAACTAAAAAGTCGCTCTTTTGTAGAAAATAAATATTAAGATCAATCATGCGTTGCGCCGACCCCCCCCCCCCGTGAAAGTCCCTTTCCGTATTTATATACTTTGGAGTCGTCCCGCACTTCTTGATATATTCGAATATCAATAAACCGTTATCATTTCAACCATATATACCTATATATGTATAGGAAATTTGAAATCCAATCTCAAATTCAATATACTTCTCGCGCAATTCTCTCGATATATACTCGCGTGCATCGATATATATATATATATATATATATATATATATATATATACCGACTAGAATACGACATCGGAAGCAGCTGCTCCCTCGCGCGCTTGCGTTTGCCGGCACGCGACAGCTTCAGCAGCGAAATAGCGCACGTTACCGGGAAAAATCTATATATACACATATCTATCTATCTATCTATCTATCTCGCGGAATCTCGCCCGCATCACAAAGACTCGACTGCCAAGAATTCGCCAATAATGGAGAAACTGAGCGAGGATGAGGGTGGGAGAGATAGAGGGGGGGGTGACTCGTAGTCGGTGTTTCCAGTCGATGGGAGGCGAATGCCGTGCGCAAGTGGGGGAGTCCTCTACCCGCCCGTCTGTCGTTGACGCGTCGCGAGAGCGGTGCGCGTAGATTTTAATATATATATATATATATATATATATATATATATGTACACTATATATCTATATATATAATGTGTATTCCCAAAAAGTCACCGAGTACTCTCCTCTATATATGCATATACCCGCCGCCACGTTCAACGAGCTCGCGATCTTCGCTGCTCCTATTCGAATTCAAATGAGGGCATCGTGCCCCCCTCCCTGCCTCTTTTAACCCTCCGCATTTCGGGGCTCTCTCTTTGAAAACTACCCGACACCTCTCAGCCGTGCATATGTATGTGACGTGTACATGTATGTTTATATATATATATATATATATATATATATATATATATATATATATACACTCTCACGGCGTCCTAGAATGGCAGCGATCCTCCACTGCCGCGCGCTCTCCTGATCGCGCGGACTTTTCGGGTGGGTCGAAAAAATTCATACCCCCGCTCCCCCCATCTGGGGAGAGCAGGTTAACGGCTACAGCAGCTTGTGATTCGTGCCGACGAGGGTGGCGGAGGATGCGAGGGGTGGGTAGGGAAGGCCGACGGAAAAAAGAGTGCAGTTTATGGGGCCAGGATCGGGCGGGGGAAAATAGAGGAATAGCAGCGCCGCTGGCCATGAGAATTCGATGAAACGAAATTGTTTCTTTAGTGCTTGGGGTGAGGGGAGGGAGGTGGAGAAGCGGGCGAGGGTGATCTATCGAGAGGCCGCGCCACTTGGACAGAATTAGTTCCGGACGCTTTAATTGGAAAGAAATTGGAAAGCCGGATTCATTGAGATTTTCCGGGGATTATATTAGCCAGGGGATAAATTGTTCGGTATTTTTTGCAGGAGAGCAATAGTCCTTTCATATCTTATATGATTATTATTAATTTTAAATGCCGTATGCCAAGGGAGGCTTAGAATTTCTTCAAATCCAAAGTTATCTTTGAATTGCTATTCTTTCTATTCTTCCTTGAATTTGTATACGTTTTGGGCACGTTGGCAATAAATGAAATAATGAACCGATTATAATTAATTAACATTATTATATTTAATTAGGCCAAAGAATTTGTCATTGTTTAGAGTTATTATTTAAATTGTATACAAATAAAAGTAAGTGATATATTTGCATGTGATAACGATAATATTTCAATGCTTCCTTTCAGCATCCTCGATAAACTACTACGAAACGAAGAAATGAATTTTGCACCGTCTGATCGTTTCATGGATAAAACAAAAGAAAAATCATTTTATTTAACAATCGACAGGAATCGCAAAGCTCGAGCAGCGCACAGTCGAAATACGAGCACGCTCATCGGATTTCTCGATCAAAGCGCGAAGCATTACTGTCCTTCCTCCCCCTCCTCTTTCTTCTGTTTCTTCTTCTTCTTCCTTCCTTTGCCATGTGCACAGCACCACCTGGCACTTTATAGCGAAAAACGAAAGGACAAAAAAAAAAAAAATAATAATAGAAACGATGAAAGCATAAAAAGTTAAAGGAGTCGAGAGGCTAAATTTTCAAATCATCCGTAGAAGGGGGGGGGGCGAGAGTCGCGCCCCGCGCGTCGAAACGACGACGAACGACGACGACTGCTCGCCGTGCGAGCCCGAGGACCGCGGCAGCTGTCGAAAATTTCTCGGGACGATGAAAGAGCACCGGCGGCGCGGGGCTGGGTTGCCCCGGCGATGCTTCATAAAATTCGGCGGCTGCGCGCGCGCGCGCGCACCGAATCTCGTGGCTCGAGCGCGCAAAGGCACTTGGCCTCGTCGCACTTTTGGCGACTCTCTTTTCATTCTCTCCTACTCCTTCTCCCTCCTCCTCCTCCCCTCTCGATCGCTCTCTTTGCCGACCTCTCCCTTTTTGCGAGGCGACTCGCGAAAGTTGCCCCCCCTTACGTCGCGCAATCCTCCCTCCCCCCCGGCCGATGCCGCGCGTCGAGCTTGCGTAGCTCCCGCGTAGTCCGCCGAGCGTCCGCCGAGATTAAGGAGCTTCCGATTTCATAAAGTCGCCTCAAAAAAAGGCGATACACAGCCATCCTCGGCAGTACGAAGTACGACGTCCCTTCCATTACGTTAATGAAGAAAGGCGCGATGGCCAAAGGCAAAGGGAGCAGCAGCAGCGGCAACTCGTTGTCTTCTCTCGAAGGCTCACCCCCGCCCCCTCCCACTCTTCCGAGGAATTTATTTCTTCGTCGTTCACCCCCTCCCTCCCTTAGATCCAGCTCTCGACTCTTGTGTATATATATATATATATACCTGCGGCTCCTCTCCGCGTTCTTTAGATCTTTTTCCATCGAGTCGGCGCGCCTTTTGTATGTCCTGACGCGAGCGGTAAATGCTCCTCCTTCTTGCGATTCTATTCCCAAAAGCTCGAAGGAGTTAAGGCGATCCCTTGCACCGAGATTACATAATAGTTATTTATTTTTCGAAAGTATTAAACAAACTACCACTTTTCTATGAAATCTGATTAAAACAAATGGTTTCTTTGCGAGTTCGTTTGGGCTCTAGTATGGATACGTTCCTAAAGTAAAACAAAAAGTTGCCAGTGTACATACAAGCAGACTGCAACGAAGCAGTTAGATCACGCGGTGATCACGATAATAAAAAAAATTGGTGTAATTGTGCACTTAACAATTATGGCTTATTGGTAGTTTTTTTATAGTTTTTCACGTGTTTATTATAGCGGTTAGATAAAATATTTTGTATTTTGTATAGAAGTTTAATTACAAAAGCTTTAAATTAGTGTCATTAATCAAATATGGTATGCATAATAAAATGCAATTTGGCATAATGTTTAATTTACAACTAAAATTACGTGATAATATTCTAATTTAATCTTAAATGAATATATGAAATTAAATAATGTTTTCGTAAAATTCTTTTTCTGAATATCTGTGAGGAATATTTTTTATAAATAACCTTCCTTTGGCGGTCCTTCGTTTTAATTAATTTCATTAATTTAGGTGATTTTCATATTCTATTCGATTCTTGCCACTGTTCGACCTATATGTTGGATAAAAAATAACATTTTCAATTACTGAAAATACTTGCAATACCCAAATTTACTATGTGCTTGCTATAATAATTTGACAAAAAAATCAGATTATAGCATTGCATCTATACACGATCTGTCTATAACGCTGATATGGGTCAGCTGGTACTACTGTTGTTGTCATTCGCTGAACACAGGTTCATGTAGTCCGTCGGTAGTGTTAAATATCATTTCATGACTGACTATACAGCTCTAGAACGGCAAATAGACCGTTTATTCATTCAATGGAAATTGCATCTTTACCAAATGTACGCACTTTCAACTGACTGTTTTACTTACCGAACGTATCCTATGCTGCTGTGACCAATTTATTAGAATCGAAAAGAAAGAATTGAAAAATTTTTATAGCTTATTAATGGATAATTTATTGTCAAGCAAATAAAATTATAGCTACGATCATACCTAATTAACATCCCAGCCACTAGCTTCAGCTGGTTTGCACCTCGAACAACTGACGTTTTCCAACTTTAGCCCCCTGAAAATGGTAAAAATCATCTGAAATGACAAAATCAATGAAAAATTAACTAACGCTAGATTTTATAGCAAATTTCAAAATGTAGAACGGAAATAGAATTTTATTTATTAATAAGTTAAAAATTCTTGAATCATTTTTTTTGTTTCATTCCCCTAAAATGACCAATGCAGCTTAATAAGATCACATTTTTTAAGCAAGAATCGCTTGCACGCAAATAAATATGCTTCTATTTTTTTTTCTTTTTTCTTTTCTTACCATTGCAAAGACGATTTCCCATGAAATTTTTACTACTACATAATAACCGATCCCATATGATCCGCAATAACGTCTAATATTGAAACAGTGCAGCAAACTTCGAGGTGACCTCTCGACTTTGGGTGATTTACGAGATACGACGGGGCTCTCGGGCCGCGAGCCCGCGCGGCGCTCGGCCCGCCCGGGGCCGTTCGTCCCTCCAGACACGGCCGGACGACGGAGCAGAGGGGAGAAAAAAGAACGGAATATGAGGCAGAAAGGCGCTATAAAAGGCGTAAAAAAGTAAAACTCGTAGAAAGTCGTGCCACCGCTGAGACCGACCCCTCTCTCTCCCTCTCCCTCTCTGACCCTCTTCTTCTTATTCTTCCGGGGGAGGGCAGAACGGGGAGGGGGAGGGGCAGAAGTCTCGTCGCAGTCGACTAGCCGCCTCGCCAATATATGCCCCCTACCCCCTCGTACCCGCCGTCCGCGTCATTCGTCCGCTATAAGATCTCCGCTTTTATTGTTCGGCCGATTTCGTCCCGAACCCACTATCCGACCCCCCTCCCCTCTTCCGCCGCCTTAGTTTATATTAACTCGGAAGGATCTCCTCGCGGCGAGCGCGCCATAAGTCGCTTAAATCTTGCCTGCTCGCCCGTCAGTGCGCGGGCTTTATGGAGCCGCGATCTCGAATTCTCCGGGAGTCACGCGTTTCCGCGACTGTCTCTGGCTGGCTGCTGAAACTTATTATACTGTTGCACAGCTTCGCTGGCTACTGTCTCTCTCTCTCTCTCTCTCTCTCTCATTCTCGCCACCCCTCCGCCACCATCGCCGTATGACCTCCCGTCAGGAATTGGGGTACGAGAGGCGGATGGTCGACAGACGGCCATCAAACGGGAGGAGACACTTCTCATTTGCGCCAAGAACGGGGGGCGAAAGTTTGCGTCTGAATCTTATATTTCTTCGAGGCAGAGAGAGAGAGAGAGAGAGAGAGGGGGGCGGGGAATTGAATTCCCAGAGAGTGGATGGGCAGTGTTATAGATACCTATTAAATAGTTTTGTCTGTTTTTTTTTCAAAATTAATTTAGTTTTCCTTCAATGTGCGGTGTGTTCTTAACGGGCTTAAATAAATTTAATTCAGAACCATTTTTCTGGCATTTTCAATTCGAATGAAATATGGATTACTTTTGGAGTATAGACTATTGTGATAAACTCTATCTGTTATGATATGTAGATATTTAAGGAAAATTAATTGACATAATATTGTTGCGTGTTTCCTATGTTTTTTTTTTATTTTTAATACAGTAAAATTTCATCAGTTATTATTTTCGGCCGTAACAGCATTGATTTTAGAGAAAAAAATAAGTAAATGATCAAAAAACAATATAGTTTCTCTATTATTTCTTTGTTTTTGTAATAGATAAAGATTTTATTTTTTCAGTATGTATGTGAAAATAGTCTATTATTTTAATAAATAAAAACATTAAAAATAAAAAATTCCATTGAATTCGTAGGCTGATAAATTGTAATAGATTGAAACGAACGATGTCTTCCAATTTCTTTTTAAGCAATTAGCGATTTATGCGAATAATATGAAATGTAATATATCAATAAGAACACAATAAATTCTTATTTGTCAAAATACTATTGAATTATATTTCAAGTTTATAATGTATATATTTAATTAGCTTATCTAATTTCTAACATTATTATAACACAGGGCCAAAAGTCAGAATAGAAATTGCGGAAAATAAGCGTATGTCTCCTATATGCATTTTGCGATGTTGAATTCGATTTCGTTCATCATTTTTTTGACTTGTCAAGAATTTTCTGTATTTACAAAATTTCAAAGAAATGATAAAATTGGAATCTTGGAATATGCAGATTAGCGTTTTGGAAGTCTGGAATTTTTGGGACTAGCCGTTAGTGGGGCCAGTTTTTGTGGACTTGGAATTGTTAAGTTTAGCATTTGAGGTGGTTTAAGTAAACTGTATTCGTATGATATTTTTGAGGTATTATCTTAAGGAATTATTGCAGTTTCTCAAGAAAAATACAAAATATTGTCGACTAAATAGAACTGAAATCTCAACGTATTTTAAATTAACGTCCCAAAAAGCATGCGGGAGATTTTTGAACGTCTTACCCAAGTGACATTTGGAATACGTGATCCTGTGCTGAATATGTGGGCGGTAAAAATAATAATAAAGCGTACGCATGATCAAGAAATAATGTATTGATGAAGAGGCGATGAGATCACCAGTACTTGGCTCCTCATCGACGTGTGGATTTTGAGGTATCCAACGGCTTTCAGCTCGACTGACTGAATCAATCTAAAATACAATATCAGGATCTAATCACACTAAGAAAAATGTAATTCTGAAAAAATTCAATAATGTACCATAAACAAAGAGAATACAGTTCATAAGCACGACAATTGTAGAATCGTAATCGTACTCTGACCTACCAGTTTTCCTCAATAATCGCTAATTCACCTCTCCTCTAGAAACAATTACGCCAATTTATCACCGGGCCATTTCGAAACATAATTGCAGCTATAACATTGCAGATCGAAACGGTATTAATTATAAACATTGCCGCGAGGGTGGAAGGAATTGTATGAACTCGGCAAACACAGCGCTGTCCCGCTCGAATCGCAATACCGTCGAGCGGTAATTAATTTTCTTTTTCTTACCCACCCCCTTGCGCAGCGACCCGACCGCCGCGATCCACAGCGCCTCTGTTTGATTTAGCGCGCTCGGTCGGCATCCTCCCGCGATCATTGTCTCCGCGTAAGGGGGCTCGCCCCGTTAATTCATCGATTGTGCCACCGCGTAGCGGTAATTTATATGGACGCGGTTAAATCTTTCTCTCTCTTTTAGCCTGCCCGCTTCTTGCTTCTACATCCGCACCGTTTGCGCCCGAGCTTAGTGAAAGAAGAAGAGGAGGAGCAGAAGAAGCGAGAGAAGAAAAAAGACAATGCCCGAGTGCGTGCACGCGGCAAATGTACACACACGCGGCGCGCGGGGATCGCGGGTCGACGGCGCGGGAGGGGGGGGGGTAAACTGCATCGAAGCTGACTATTGCGCGAATCGTCCCGTTCGAACAATGACAGATATATATATATACACACACACAGTCACGGTCGGTCATCCCTTACAATATACACCGCACTCGCGCGCACAAGAATCATCCATTAGCGGCTCTCTGTTTAATCGGAACTCCAAAAGCTTCGTGGCAGTCGTCGGCTCGTTAGAGGTATAATTGGCTCCGCTTTCTCTCTGTCTTCACCTCTCTCGATCTTTCTTCGGCTATATATTTACAAGGCGCTTTTGAGCGACTGCGTAAAAAAAAAAACAAAAAAAAAATAAACGAGGGAGGACTGGCTAGGATGGGGGTTACAGAGAGAAAGAGAGGCTCATCGCGCCCCCGCGAAAAGAATGAAAGAGAGAGAGAGAGAGAGAGAGGTGGAGAAAGAGCCGCCTCAAGGGGTTGTAGCAGGGTAAACGTGTCAGGAGCAGAGGCCGCCATTAATTAGGATCCTCTCGTATCCTGCAGTGCCAGGCGAAGATATTCGCCCGGTTGTCGCGTCGGCGACCGTGTGTACATACGCGCACGTCCGAGTTTACATTTGTCGAGAGATTGCGGCCTTGATTCGTGCCGAGGTGGAGCTTGACGTGTGTACCGCGGACGTCATTGTTCTTTTTGCAGAGATTTCGTACTCTATGCATAGCGCTGATAAAAATTAAATCCCGAACTATAAATTATAATCATAATAATTACTAATATTATTAAATAATATTATTCAAATAATAATAATAATAATAATAATAATGATAATGATAATAATAATCATCATCCTCATCCGCATCATCATCATCATCATCATCATCATCATCATCATCATCATCATCATCATCATCATCATCATCATCATCATAAATCTATAGAACGAATAAAATATGCGCATATATATATTATACATGTATACCATCAGTATACAATTAAAACGTGTTATCTAAGGGAATTGGAAATTTCAATGGTGGAGGTTAAAATTTACATGACCATATCTACAATAGCCTCAAGACTATACAAGTAATAATTTAAAAACCGATCATATGTTTAAAAAAAACGTATGAAATTACATAATTTACATTTTTCGAATTAAGATCTTGTTTGTCAAGCATACAAAATAATCTGCAATATCATTATTCTCCGAGTGACAACGGTTTTACATATTCCATATAAAGTCACGATTATACTTGCGAAATCTCATTCTTCTCGTAACGTAAATGGAATCCTTCAAAAGCGCGGAAACACGTACACTGCCATTCCTGATGGCTTTGATTGATTGCTCGATGCAAATATATGTATAAGCTATATATGTATAATATATATGTGTGTGTGTGTGTGTGTGGAACTAGATACAGAGTCGTCCCCCGGCAACCCCCTTGCACAATTTATTCCACTAGTTATATGTAAGATTAATGGAGAGAATTTGCTGCGCAATTTGGCGCCGTAAATCATACGGTGTAAAACAGATAAGGGAGAAGTGAGAGAGAGAGAGAGAGAGAAAGAGAGACGAAAAAGACAGTTGGCAATATCACGTTCCTCTTCGGTTTCCCACGTGTCACCTGTCATCTGCTTTACCCCCATGTGCAGTACCATAACGCGAATCTTCGTCCCAGCAGCCGCCACTAGAAGCTCGCAGCAAAAGCAGGGCCGAGCACTCGTAGCAACATAATATGTAATATAGATATAGTAGCGAATGAGTCATACCCAAGTTTGGCTACAATCGATCTCAGGGATACTCGATGGGGAAACTTATAATACATATAAACATAAATAGAGGCCGCGTTTGCGGCGGCGGCGGCGGCGCGGCTGTTCGAGTGGCCACTCACGGAATCGTTGTCGTCAACGGTTCGCTGCCCTATTGTTTTTGCTCTCTGAGCCCTTTCTCTCTCTCTCCCTCCCTCTCTCTTTCTCCCTTCCTCTTACCTTTCCCGCTTGCGCGAGTATACAGTCAGTGTACAATATTAATATATAGGAGTAAGTGAGGAGAGAAAGGCCAGCGAATGAAAAGTCAATAAGTCCGGCGCAGCGAGATCAAGGGATACGGGAAAGAGAGAGAGAGAGAGAGAGAGAGAGAGAGAGAGAGAGAGATAGAGAGAGACTGCATTAGCCGTTCATTACTTTAAAGCGCGCAGGGCTAATTGCGCGCGAGGAGCCTCTCGTGAAGGCACGCGACCGGGCCGACATATGGCGAGCTCGGGACGCGCGCGCGCCCGTACGTATATTAATATACGAACGCAGGTCCGCGAGAGCGCGCAATTGACGCGCGGCGACGACGACGGCGACCGCGACATTGAGTCCCGATGAGAGCATCATTATGCGGGGGGACTGTCGCGCGCGCGCGCGCGAGAGAGCGAGATTGACGCTCATTACAATTGTGTCGGACGTTATTTCGCTCACCGACCCGCCAATTCTCCCCCCCCCCCTTCTGTCCCACTCGCTCTCTTTCTGTCCCGACCGCGAATTCGCCCCCGCGCTCGATTGAGGGGGAAGGGGACGGGGGCGCATCAGCGGCTATATCGCGCGTGGGAACCGTCGATTGCTTTTCTCACGCTCCCTAATTAATGAGAAATATATGGAGCGCTCGACAGTGACGCGCGCTCTATGGGCTCGCGTACAGAGCTTCCGAGCTGTGCTTTACAACTGTGGCCTTTTCACACGTCCCGATAGATTTCATGAATATCTGACTGTTGCACCAATAGGAGAGTCTTATTTGTCCACGTAGGTTATTCGGCGCGATGGCGACTTTTTCAGACCTCTGAAGACGACTTAATGGAATAATTATTGGTTGATATAATAATGAAATACGTGATAGGGGCAGAGGTTATTTCGTAGTTACATTTTTGGGCAAAAAAATGTCTGTGTTTACATTTCAAACTAAGCGATTATAATTATAACGTTTAAGAGCTACATTAGAAATTTGACATTTCTATACGTGGTTATAATTATTTGATGATAATTCAAGGAAATGCATATTGTTGATGTTTCCAAACTTGTCTACTCATGGATCCCTTTCTACCTTTAGATTATAATACGAGTCCATACAGAAAATACCCAATCAAAATTCAATTAAACTACAATGCATTGAAATTAATTAACACAGTATTTTATAAAATTATGGGAGCGAATGTCCAATGGAATATCGCTTTCTTAAATTCATATCGCTTTTAACGCTCATCGGAACATACACATGAGACGTCTTCTGTCCTTCGTTTAATTACCTCTCAGACAGTTAAAAAAATTAGCACATTTTACATGGAAACGAGTGTTTATAAATCAGCAAAATTTCTGGAAGATAAATTAGTATAAAGAACGAAATGTGATCCTTATGCAAGATCCTATCCGCAACAAACTCACCACAGATCCTCGTAATTAATCACCACGCTTTCCCGAAGACCACTTTTCGGACGTTCTCCTGCATTTCTTAGCCCACCAGCGCCCTATTTAAACTTTTAGCGTTCCAATATAGAGTACATGTGTCCCGCCTTCACGTCCCGCGCCAGTCGCTCTCTACCTCTCGCACTCTCGCAGTATCGCGAGCCGCCTTTTACGCCACGTCCGAGGCGCGCTGCAGTGACGTTCGTCAAGTTTCAGGGTACCCTCAGCGGATCTTTCGCCCGCGGTATACTCCCTCGACCGCGCACGGCGCGCCGTATAGTTTAAAAGGGTAAACAGCTCCCGGCGTTTGGGGCGCCGGTAATTGATTACACGTAACGGACCGCGAGAGCTGTAGTTATGGATCCTAATGGCATAAGTGCGTGTACAAGAAACTTCAGCATGCACTGGAGTAACAGTTACTTGGGTATACAGATTGGAGATACTGATGCGTATACCAAGCGGCAGGGAATATATGTGCAAATATGGTTTTGATAATAAATTATTGATTCTTGTATGATCTCTTCCTTTCCATCTATATTCTCGTTACGCGATCATTTTATTTCGTTTTAATTGGATTATCGCCTAATATTTGCGGAAACTGAACGCTGAAATTATTTGAAATATACTTTATTGCGTTAAAATTATCATTAAAAGCGTATGGTAAATGGGTTATTTAAATTTTCAATAAGTTCAATATGATTGAAATTTTTTCTAATTATTTGTTATCACTGTATGGTCCGATTTTTCATCTAAGATATTTGATAAGAAACGATAAACTATTACTGATCTTTTTTGTAATTAAATTTGATACTGATTAATTTTTTAATTATTATTCTCTATTATGAAACGATTTGTATTTCTCAGGACGAATTATTTCAGATTAACAATATAAGAAATCAATAATTTGTTTTCAGTTAATAACAATATAATAATCAAATTGTTAATTAAACCGTAGATTTAACAAAAAAAAATTAATGAAACTGATATTGCATAAGTGAATAAGAAACAATGATAAACAATGGTAAACTTATGAATATAAAAACATTAAATTATTTGTATAACATTTGCACGAAAATCCATAAATTCAAACTGAAAAAGAGAAGCTGAAGTTGTACTGAAAAGAAAAACGATGTTAGCTCCTATGTAACTGTAGAATGTATATATATATATATATATATATATATATATATATTTGTGCTTCAGACAGGAGACATGGTTATTTTGTCTTTTAACACTTGGACGCGAGCGCCGCGGCGGTCTTTTCGCTCGAGCGCATAGAGCCCGTACAATGGCGTCGTTCGCAAGGGGCGATAAATAAATTCGCCACGCGATGGCCACAACTCTTCGGGCGATCCGCGAGGAAGTGTATAATATATACGAGAGGGAGAATTGCTCGTCGCTCGCACTCGGCGAGGAGACTGGAGAGAGAGAGAGAGAGACTGAGGAAGGGATGGGTGGCGAGCGGGTGAGGGGGGGCTTATCGTCCACTCGCTCCACTCACCTATTGTGCGTGTCTTTTTCTATTGAGCACTCAGGCATGTGGATATGTGTGTGTGTGTGTGTGTGTGTGTGTGTGTGTGTGTATACGTGCCTTGACAGATCCGAATTCCCGAGGCGATAGTTGCGTTTCCGAGCTATAGGTGATTCTGCTTTGATCGTTGGATCCAAAGAGCTTTGTCAAACTCGTTTTCCCTAGAAGTTTTTTGCGTGAGATGCGCCTAATATTTTAAAAAACTTTAAAAAAAACTTTGCTATAACAATTTTTTGTTTTAAAGCTAATCGTTGAATATAATATGTTAAACTTTGCGTATAGGATTGCGTATTCATTCGATCCATTCGAAAAGCAATGCGACCCGTATCCGTCGTTTCTGAGCACGTTTAACATAATTCTAAAATGAAATTGGCCAAATTAACATGTATGAGATTCAAGATCGGTAACAAAAATGGGATTGTAGACACAAAATAGATCTTCCGAATCTTACAAATGGTGAACTTGGTAAATCGGATTTCAACTTCTTAATCATTGATTATAAATACCTGTGACATCAATTTTCAACAAAAAGTATTAATGGTTGTACGAAAAGCAAAAAAAATCAACCTATTACAGACATTAGAAATTCAACAAGTTCAAAAACAATAAAATAACACAATTCAATTCTTTTTTTTTCAATAAAAGTTTATAGGTTTCTAAAAGCTAGTTTAAAACCAGTGAGGATAATAGGTTTTTTCTTCAAATCGACTTTAATGCTGGAACGATGCGAAATAATTACTAATTGCTATAATAACTCTCTGAAGATTCATCTAATTTTTTTTAATTAGATCATTTCTTTAATAATTATTTAATTGTGCACTTTCAGTGATAAATTTTGAAATAGTATACTCGAAACTAGTAGTATATAAATTTTAGTATCCTAGTGTTATTGGGAATTCATTCAATATGATAATTGAAACCTGATCATTGAGCGTTATTTGGTTTAATTACGAAATATTTATGGAATTTCTGTATTGATACTGCTTAATACAATTACATACCGATGATAAATGTTGTGCGATGAAGATCGACTTTTTCAATGTTCCTGTCAAAAATATATAACTATCAAAAAAGTACATTATATTAAAGGACATGTCCTGGAGTAAAAAATTGCACTTCGTTAAAAACTTAAAAATCACGTACAGGAAATTTAATGCAAAAGGTATTGAAAAATTTTCATGAACATTAATTGAAGTTTCAGTATTTAATGAATTACAATTTATGAAAGTAGTTTCACATATTCATATTTATACACGTGAACGTACGGGCACATTAAATTGAATATAAACAATGTAATTTAAAATTAATTGATTCTAAAACAAATTGAATCGTACTGAAGCTATGGAAATTTACTCTACCGTTATAAGTTCAACTATATACGATAAATATATATATATTAGATTGACTATACAAATATGGTAAAGCACATCCCAAATATAATGAAATATAGGTGTAAAAATTTGATGAGTCTTAGATACTAACGTATGTGATTTTTAACCGTTCATTAGGCTACAGTAAGAGAGAAAATAGGTATCTCTCCATCGACGGATATTAACCTTTCATAAAGTTCATGAAATGTGCATTAAATTTAATGTACCATGAAATTTTCTTAATTTGCATTGAAATTTTTTTTTTAGACATACAATATTATATTTTAAGGGATTATTAAATTATTAAATTTTATGTACATTGCGCACGCAAATTATTGCTGCACAAAATATTGAATTTCCATTGCCAATGGCCAATGAAAGATGCATTAAATTTGATGTTTTCTTTTCTAAAAGTGCACACTAGCGGACGGAATTTCAATCTTACTTTTATACACTAGCGTACGGTCTTGTACTGACAGGATTTTTGCAAGCTAATATTTTCTTTAACCACATAGGAAACCTAATCCTTTAGAAATATGAAAAATACACTTCCTCCTGATATAATATTTGAATAAGACTAACCCTATATCCTCTTTGCTACATATATATATATATATATATATATAAATTATATTTCGAATAAATTTTCTGGAGCTACGTGACGTATTACCGAAAGAATCCGATTCGACGCGCGGAATTCTACCAAAATGCGGAACGACCCCGTATATACACACTGGCTCAGTCGCACACCACACTTATTCCACTGTCTCTTCACCACACATAGAGAGAGAGAGAGAGAGAGAGAGAGAGAGAGAGAGAGAGAGAGAGAGAGAGAGAGAGAGAGAGAGAGAGAGAGAGAGAGAGAGAGAGAGAGAGAGAGAGAGAGAGAGAGAGAGAGAGAGAGAGACAGAAAGCAGTGCGAAAGCGCGCCTGTACATCGCTGCGTGTCTGCCAGACTCTGGCGGGGCTGTAAATCAGTTCGGCGCATCGGAGGTATTTCGGTTAAATGACACATGAGTGTCCTATACGAGAGAGACTGTGAGTTCTATCTTTCTCCCACCTATTCCGCCTCTCTCTCTCTCTCTCTCTCTCTCTCTCTCTCTCTCTATTCCATCCCCATCGTCGTCGCCTATACCCCTTCTCTCTCTTTCTCTCTCTACCCGACTCTGGTCCAGGGGCGGCCTCGTGGAGGGGGGGGGGGTTTCTCCACTATATACGTGTCGGGCTGTGGAGAATTGAATGCGACGCATTGTCCGGCTTAGCCTGACCGTAGGATATTGCCGCCGCGGCGACCGACGCCCGTGGGAGGGTGGGGGGGGGTGGTGGAGGTCCGAGGGATGAGATTGCGCGAGGCGAGCGAGCGCTCCGCGGCCGGGTCCGAGAAAATCGGACGTGCGCGCCGAGGGAGGAGCGATAAAAAGCCGCTTTTAGTTTAGTTTTGGAAGTTAATAATGTTTTATAATCGAATAAAAGGGGCTTAGCGCCGAGACGTTTAATAAAATATTTCGCGGTTATCCTCTGGCATTTTTCATAAATTTATTGGCCCTTGTCGGCCGACGATGGGGCGAGAGGACGGGGGGGGGGGCGGCGGCAACGAGTGCAGCGGTCGTCGTTATATTTTTCGGAATAAAATTCACTTTACCGCTCGCCGTCTTTCCCAGAATGTTTTTAGGAAGGATAGATGAGGTTTCGTTTGGGGATTAGTTCTTCCGCTTTCTTTTTTTTTTTATGAAATAACCGGCACCGTTGGCCAGTGTGTTGGCAAATAAATCGTGTCGTTGAAAATCTTTTTTAATTAATTGATATCGATTATATTTGCTCAAATTAATATATTTTCTCTATTACTTCAAGATAATTTTGTCTCGATAAATAACGTGAGTGGAAGTTTTGTCAGCTCTTAACAGTAATAATATATTCTATATTTTCCATTCTATTGATTGAACCAAAAATATAATTTTGAATATTTTTTTATATTTAAAATATTTTTTTTTGAAAGAAAAGTGCCATTTTTAGTAATCCTTACATGAATACATAAACTGTTTCTATATAATCTTTAACTTTACGCAGTTGTGATTTTATTACAATTGCAAATTTGCAAAAGATAGTATTTCAATTTTTTTGATAATAGTTACTAACGAAACATTTCAAGAAATGAATTTTGGTATTTTAAACCAAATTATTTCGAAGAGAATGAAAAACTTTTTTGTTTTTCGACACATTGAATACTTCGAATTTTTTCATTTGATCAATTTCTGTTTGTGATTATAATGATTGCTTGTAAACATCTATAACAACAAATTTGTAAAAATAAACAAATTATCCTCCATAATGGGATATAATCAAGTTTTACATTTTTTTCAGTTTTAAGTATCTATAATTACTATAAGTTAAACATATTTTATATTCATATCATATAGTATATAGTATATATTCATATCATATAGTATATAGTATTATAAAATTGGACAGTATTACATTAAATAAAAAGAATTATTTTATAGCAATATAAAATTATTCTTTTTACTCTTACATAATGTTTTATTTGAATAAATTTTATTTCAAAAACTGAATTTTCAAAACTCATACTTGCATTTCAAGAATCAAAAACAACGTGGTATTATGAAGCTAAGAGACTCTTAATAAGTAATAAAAATAATTTCATTCTTTCAGATTCACATATATTATTATAGCACATGTAATCCAAGACGGAAGATGCTAAGTTTCTGTTATGTTCTTTCAAATATTATAATAAAGTAATTTATTGCTGCTAATCTCAGTATATTGCAATTCGAGAAAACTCTATCTTTATGAATTAACTTATAATTAATTTATACTCTGGTAATTAATATTCTTTTTAAATAATTTATAACGATTAAAATTGTTATAAAATATCAATAATATTAAATAGAAATCGAAGTGCGAGCGTTGAATAAATGAATAAGCAAACGTATATTGCCGGGCGCAGACCGCGAAACTCTTCTATTCTTTGGCAGATCTACTACCCCCCTCCCGTCCCCCGCCTCAACCAACCCCTCGTCGACGAATCCCCCGTGCATTTCCGTCGAGACCGCCGCCGCCGACGCTGCGCGAGCCCGTGCGCGCGTTCATTTGCCGTATCGTCACGCGTCTTATCGAGATTTATCGCGGGCCGTCTCGCAAGCGCGAACCATATTTCAAAGAGAGCTCCCTTTTTGCGCCCGGCTATATAATATGCGCGCATAGGAAGAAAGAGAGAGAGAGAGAGAGAGAGAGCGAGAGGCGACAGCTAACGCCGTGTCCTCGCGGTCGAACACGCGCGTGTCCACCGCTCGCCCGCGCCGATTCACCAGCGAGGGGCGAGGAGGGTGGACTACTCTTTTCCCCACGAAACGCGCGACTCCTTTCTTCGCGCGCCCGAGCTCGCACCTATTTCTTCTTCTTTTTTTTGGCTTCGTCTTTTTTAATTTTTTTTTTGGCTGGCGACGAGGGTGCGCGTACAGCAGGAGAAAGGAGTCGCGCGTGTGCGCGCGGGGGGAGAGGAGTCAGGACGGACGGGTCGCCGGCCAAAAGCATCTCGGGCGGGGCGCGTGATTTTTAACGGCGGCCCCGACGTCCCGTAATTCGACAACTCGAAATATGCATTCTTCAACGTTTGCACTCGCCCGTCCGTCCTCCTCATTCTTCGCGGGCGCGTGCATTTTTTACTTCTTCCATTACCGTCTCGGAGCTAAAACTCGAATGTAATATACGGACGAAGAGGGACGCGCGCCCGCGCATAACGAGTGCATGAGGTCGCGGAAAGTCGTGCGAGCGTCGACACATTGACCGAGAGACCAATAGCCGGTGACGAGTCGAAATGTTTGCCGAGAGGTATGCGAATCACTTACTAGAACTAGTGATATGGCAATAAGCAGTGATCAGTCACATATGTGACGGTCGCTGATTGGCTGCAGTTATTCTTTGTCTCGAAACCGTAAACGAAGATAATAGAATGCAGCGAGAGTAGCGCTTGCGTTGAAAGAGCAAGGTTTACACGAGCGTAAGTTGAAAAAAGAAAGATCGACAACAAACTGTCGTAAAGAAGCGGCAGATTAATTTGAAGCGGGATTGAGTATTTATTGAATAAAATTATTTACTACATTCGATGATGCTTAAATACTTTTATAAATTTATTAGTGATTAATTTTAAAATAAAAAAAATGTTGGTTAAATATTAAGAGAATTGAAATTTATAACCTGTACTAAAACCGTGACGAAATTTTCGAATTTTGTTTTTTTTTTTTTCAGAAAAATGGTAGGTTGCAACGCAGAGTACTGCACCATTTAGAATGCTTAGAATCCCTATTGAATCAAAGAGAAGGCAAATTTGGCTTCAAAATACGAATACGGAAGTTTGGACTACTATTTAATTTGTATTAAATTATTATATAATGAATATAGAAATATTTATAAAATTAGAATTTCAAAAACAGCATATAAATATTTTTAATAAAGGCTTATTGTTCTTTTTTTAGGAACATCTTACAGAGGACATGTAATATAAGGATCAATTAAATTTTCACACTACCGTTGTAGAGAGAAAATGGCTGCCTGTGTCTGATCGCTCATTATAGAATAACTAACTAGAACTATGTAGCATGGTTGTTTGAAAAAATTTTCAATTATATGGCGGTTATGGACGTCCGGAAGGGGGTCCTGTAGCTCGACTGCAAAAGTCGGACACAGCGAGAACAAGCTTATGAAAAATCAGTGGACAGGAGCCTTTGTAGAAACTTATCGATGCCAAAATTAGATACGAAGCTCTAAGTTACCAACGTGAGTTACATCAATATGCGTAATTTTCTGAACTTACACGACTATTGCCATAAATATTTAAAAAACAATCTATGATTTGTACCGATAAAAAATTCAAACAGATTCTATTTCGATCATCTCAGGATAATACATTTATCTCAGTTTACAAAACTTATTAAATTACTTTAATACTTACGATTCCAGGCTCATCTTGTAAAAACGAATGCTTTTTGTCAATTTTTCGACGATTACAGTCATATGTACGACCGCGAAGGCAACCACAACGATGAAAAAAATTTAACAATATATTTCTCGTCTATAAAGGAACATTATAGGTTTCACGTGCTACCTTTGGTTAAATGAATTGGTGATGAAATTTGCCAACACACTTGCTTTACGACGATAAAAGTTTTTCACAAACAATGTTTACATTTCTTTTTCGGATTATTGACGGTGTTACTCTACGCGAGATATTGATCGATTTTAGAGGGCTTCAAAATTTAAATTGGACAATCCAGGGAAGAGGGTGGCGTTATAACAAAATCGAAAAATGTGGAATGACGCCCCATTAATAAATACCGCATGTTTTACTAACGATTACTTATTAAAACTCAATCTTTATTGATAAATTAATAGATGTTATGATCAGTCCAAAAGTATCCTATCGGTCGAAAGCGTAATCGAGCCATTCGAAGCGCGCCAGCCGCCACTCAAATCGAATTCACTGTTCGAGCATTTCGTCCATTCGAACTGTTCAATCATCGAAAAGTTCCGAGCCAGTATTTTATTCTTTTTTTATATCTCATTATTTAACCAATGAATTCCGTGCCAGATATATTAGAATGATACTTCCATCTTTGAGTATTACCATTTCTATGATTAATCGCAATTATCGATATGATAAGATATTCGCAATTACAGTATTTTATAAATTAAATATACTCATTTTTCGTCAATTCAAAGTCTTATGTGTTTTGAAGATTATTTTTGAAATATCAATAATGAAAGATATTGAAATTGGCGAGCGTGTGTGTAGTATAGCGCATGCAAGAAAAATTAAAATAGAAGGCTAATATTACGGCAGCTCATATCCGAAACTGATTTATGCACGCATCGCCGTTTCATAAGCAATCAAAGTGCAGCAAACAAGGCGTACGCGAAAAAAAGGAAGAGAGATAAAGAGAGAGAGAGAGAGACAGAGAGAGAGAGAGGAGATAGAGGACGCTTCTCAATTAGCCGTGCGCGACCGTATCATCGTCAATGAATCGCCCCCTAACCCTTTCCTCCCAAGCGCAAGCCTCGCTCCCTTGCCTCTACCGATTTTTCCGAGCCTCCCCCCCGCCCCCCGTCGTGCACACATCCACCGCCCCCCCTCACCCGTATAATCCCGAATCCATTTCTGCTCGGCTCGATCCACCCTCCCTCCTACCTCCCTTATCGTCCCTCTCGGGAGATCAAATCTGGAGGGGGTGGGGGACTACTCCTTTTTTTTTTTTATGGGCGTCCGTGGATTTTCGGCCGGGCGTGCAGGCGCGTCGGGCATCGATGCGTTATTGCCCTCCTTCCATCCCGGACGCGCGCGCACACGTAGCACGACGAGAGTAGACGTATACGCGCGCATTATAACGAGCCGGAGGGCGCGATGCAGGAATAAGGGCCAGTTTTATAGGCTGCTCTCATTCGCTTTCTCTCTCTCTCTCTCCCGGCGTCCCGCGGGACTAGCCGGCGTACATAGAGACGGCAGGAGGAGGAGGAGAAGGAGGAGGATGAGGGTTGCAACGGGGTAATATAGCGACGAGGAGGTAATATATATATATATACATACATGCACGTATACGCGCGATGAATAAAAGGAGCCGCGTACACGACGAGTATTTGGTAATGCGGCTGGCTGGCGGCGACGGCGACGGCGACGATTGTTGCCACTCGGTCTAGCGTTATGAATTAACAGCAGTTCTACCAGTCTATATATATATATATATATATTATAGTGGACATTTTTATTATTTTTTGTCCCTCCATGTCCTTCTCGAGCCTTGCTCGAGGGTCACTCTATGTTGCCAGTGCATTTAAAGTAGTTGCATTATTGATGCAAGAGTTTTTTTTCTTCAAAGTAAGTATATATATATATATATATTTGAGACTTGAAACTGTTGCTAATTGTTTCAAGTATTATTAACAGTTTTTTTAATGTCATCCTGGATACATAGATTGTAAAAAGGCTTTTTATTATTCGAATAAAGCTAAAAATAATTCAATAAATAATTAAGAAACAAAAGTGAGATTTTTTAAAAAATGTTTGTATTTCACTGAGTTTTTACGAAAGCTTTTTTCTTAGTTTCACGCCATTGTAAAACTTCAATAATTATTTTAAAATAAGAAGTGTATTGATATTATTATGTATTAAAAATATTGAACATGTTTCATAAAAACCATGATATCCTGAATTTATTGAAACAAATGATGTTATTAAATTAATAGAGTGATAGAATAGAAACTTCTTCTGTAGCAGCTGTACGTAGCCTACTTGATGAATGAAATGGTATAATGGTATATTTTGCAGTAAATCATTCCACGTGTCGAGCGGTGAAATAAATATCATATACGACTAAGACTCGGGAATAATTCAAACAGCATTGACGTATCCAGAAATCGAAGACGCTGAAATCGAAAAGAATGCTCCCCCTTCCCACCTCCGATCAATTTGTTAGACTATTTTTTTTACGGTCGTTGCGCTGAACAAAAAAAGTCCCTTCACCTCTCTTCCCGGGCCCTCCCGAGCTCCTTTTCACCCCCCCTTCCCCACCCGGTGACGACTATTCCTTCGTTTTATATCCTCCATCCATTGATGCATGATCGCCACCCTTTCCCGAAGGCGTCGCTCCTTCGTGCTTCCTTCTTGTTCGCCTCCTTTACCCTCTTCATTCTTTCGTCGAGCGCCCGCACTCGCGCGCCTTCTGCACTTTCGCCATGTATATATATATATATATATATATATATATATATATATATATGTATATATATATATGCTTATGTGCATCTGTATAGGAGAGCGAGCGACTTGCCGAATAGCCGGCGATAAATTTAAGACGGTTACTGCTTTTCGATGGTTTAATGCGGGGGAATGGAATTGAGTAGCTGCGACTACGACACGGATCTGGGCGAGATAAAGGGGAGAGAGCTAGAGAGCGAGAGAGATGGAGAGAGTGCGAGAGAGAGAGAGAGCGAGAGAGAGAGAGGGAGATAGGCCGACAGAGAGCCTCTCCGCGAATGGCGGGGGGGGGCGAGAAGGGAAAAAAGAGACATAGATAACGACCGCATTTGGCTGTAGTGGAAGAATAAAGGCGAACCAGCGAAATCTCTGGTGTATTCCGTCGTTCGTTCGCCCGCCTGCCTCGGCGAGTGCGCGGACGGAAATTGGGCCCCCGTGCGCGCCGCCGTCGTTAAGATCGCGTCGGCTCGTCGGGTGGCGAGCGGCAGTTTCAGATAGCGGCGCACTGTTTCGCGGAGGAGGCGCGCCGCCTTCCGCCCCCCCCCGGGTTTATTTGTCTCGTAATGTAGGTGTATATCGAGTGCGCGGAGGAGCGGAAAGATCTTGCAAGATGCTGCCGGGCGCAGCGATCTGTTTCTTTTTCTTTGCTTTGCTTTTTTTTCTTTTATTTGGTTGCCTTACTCCCCCCGCTTCTACGACTGGAGCCGAACGGCCGAAGGGGCTGAGGGCATTGCTACGTCGATAGATAGTCAGAGTACTTTCAATTTTATTATAGTGTAGCCGAGTGTTACATAAAATGTAGATGTATTATGCAAGGAAATTTGGAAGTACGAAGGTGGCTACTTCAAAATTCTGCGTAGACAAGACAATCTCACACGCTCGTTTTCGACGAGTTTTATACATACGCGTAGATAGCAAAATTTGCGAGAAGCTATGCAAATCAAACAGGTGATAAAATAAGGTTTTATGCTCCTTTGTAATTTTTGTTAATGAGATTATTGTATTAAAAATCTTTCTCCTCTGCTTCTGAGGTCAAAGCGTGAGCCGAGGCTCTGTCAAATATTATTTTTATAATACAGATGAAAAATGCCTATGGCACCTATTTCTTGTTTTTAATTAACCAACTATCAAATAATTTCATCGGTTTTACAGTCTCATTAGAATGACAGTCAAATTATTCTTGGTTATTAGCACTTCTCGTAAAATCGGAAACATAAAATTATTGTTGTCGCTATAACTACCCCGGCAGAAAAATAATGGTGCGCAAAGGATAATCTGATGATGTCCTCCGCCAACTTATTTACTCTTTTCCCATTAAGAGAAATCTAACATTATAATTATATTTTTATAATAAACTTGATTTTATAATATATTTATTGAACTTGAGATTTAGGTGGGACCTTTGTAAAGGACGAAGGCAGTTAATTACCTTCAACGACAATAAATCTTGAAAATATGTTCGATTCTTCTATTAAAAATTATTAAAATGTAAAGCAATATATTTCTTTCATCGTATCTAAAGAAAAATACGTTGACTTGTAACAGAAACATATCTGTATATAAAACTATCACTATGACATAACGTTAATATATATTATATTATCTCGGACAATAGTAGCATTTCTTCAAATATTTCAACTCAATGTTGGAGATCTCATTAACATAAATATTTTTTGTTTTACGCATTTATTCCGTACAAGTAGTATTTCTCGTGAAAAATGTACTCAAAATGTATTTCGGTATTAACTATATGAGGTACTATTTATAAAACCTCGAAACGAAATTGTTGGCTTTTTTCCAGATCTAATATATCCGTCGAAAAATTGTACAGAACAAAAGATACGTGTTAGATGAAATCCATAAAGGTGGTTTTAATTCTTTTTAAGTATATCTTCATTTTCGAGATCAATTAAAAAAAAAAACCATGATTTTTTTTCTCTAGATTTCTAGATGAATATTCAATTTTCGTCAAAAACCATTATTAATATCCACGATTAAGTCTCCGTTATTAATAATTAACACGACCGAAAAAATGTGAGTGTAGAATTTTTCGACAAAATCGTCTGAATACAGCCATACCTGCCGCTGATATTTCAGGGACGAAATTATTGCTATTGCAAAAATATTATTATAGGATAAAATTCTCTGTGGGTATATAGATTTATAGATAGAATATTTCTTACACAAATCTTATGTAATTGTTTCACAAATCGGTTAGATTATTATCTCAGACCAGGCCGAGACGGCGGACGCCAGTATTATGTATTTTTACAAACAAACTGACGCTTAATTTATAATTAATCAATACGCTATCAACTCTGATTCGAAGACTATATTATGCGTAAAATAGAAAAAAAAAATTAACTCTATACGAATATTTCCGCGATTCGCGGAACTTGCAGTCGAAGCGTCAGGGAGAAACAGCGAAGAGCTAGAAAATTATACCGTCGTTTTACCTTTCCTCCAAAACCTCGATAACTATATATAATGTGACCAAATTCAACAATAGTAAAAAGGAGAAAATATAAGCTACGTAGTAACAGTCATTAAACAGCGCTCGCTCGCGGCGTAGACACTGGTCATTAGGCATTTTAGGAGCGCGCGCGCGCATATATGTGCCTGTGTGTGTGTCTGGGTTCGCATCGAGCGCATATAACGGTGAATTTGTTTAACGTGTTTCGCGTCGAGCTACGCCAGGCGGGCAGTTTACAGAGACTTCCGTTCTTACGTCGACGCGCCGTCTCTTACGCCGTCCTCCTCTATATTTTTCATTTGCACGCCGAGCTCCCCCCTCTCTCTCTCTCTCTCTCTCTTTCTCTCGACAAAAGCTCTCTTTATTATTCGACCGTATACCGTTACTCCCTAGACGCGCTTAAATTGGCGCGCGCTCTCGCTCATCGCATTATTACCGATAATTGCCGAACGCGGACGCGTCGTCCGAGCCTCGGGGTATGGTATATATATATATATATATACGTATATATGCATCGTAATCTATATACACACACATATAGATTAGGATGCGGTAGGAAAAACTCAAAACTCCCCTTGCCGTTCGCCGTTATTTTCTCGGCTCAGGTGTTGCGCCGCCGCCCCGGCCGCCGACAACCTTGCTTTATTAAGTTTAGTGCGCCTGGCCATTTTTTTTTCTTTCTGTTGTTGTTGTTGGTGCGAATTTTCGATGTATACGCGCGTATCTTTATGTATGTGTGTGTGTGTATATACGGCTAATCTCTTGGGGAGGCCGCGGGATGCGCCTCCCATTAACTCCACACACAGACGGCCCGCATCGGTGGTAGTTCGGAGAGAAAAAAAATAGGAGCAGCCGTGTTTTTTTTTTTTCGTCCGCCCAACTCTTTCACGGGCGCCGCTCCGCCTTTTTAAGCATTCGTCCGCGCCTACACGCCTAGATCACTCCGCGGGTATTATTGAAAATGTGCAATTGGGGCTCGAGGCGGTCGTCGTCTATTATAATGTATCTCTCGTAATGTCTATACCGGCCATTATTATTTTTTGTCATCGCTGCAGAGCCGACGGTAAATGAGTTTTTTTTTCTCTCCCAAAACACAAAAGTTCTTTAATAGACGCGATAAATGGGCTTTAAGTATTCCTGCAAATTTAGCCTGATAATTTTAAAATATTATATTCCAAGATTAAGAACGAAGCAGTTAGTGCATTTATCCTTACCCGTAAATTTCTTTTACGTGGATCAGCCACAGCAAGGAAATTACTTACGTTATTAGAGCCAGTTACAGGCTTGTAATAAGCCTTAACGATGATATCTCTTTTTCAGATGACAGCCTGGTGTACTTTTCTAGTTTTAAAGAATCGTGGTTATTCGTGTTTTTTGTTTAAATAAATCTAGTTTTTTTTAGAATTTTTCTCATATACATTTAAAATAATTATGGGAGCAAGTAGGTGTTACGGAAAAAATATAGGATGGTTATTGATTTAATTTATATGGCAATAATAATTTTTTGTAATTTACTGAAATACAATTATTTTATATTATTATATTTATAAATCGTACTTATGCCGACTGCTGTGAATTAAATTAATAAATATTTTCTTTTATCGGTCTCACAGTCTTGATACAATTATATGCTCTACTAATAGAATTAAGAAGGGTGGAGGTAGTACTATAAATATTATTTAAATTAATTTAGGGGTATGGATGGGGTATACGTAGAACGATACTAGGTTTTTATTTTAGCTTAGTCGTTGAAGATGAATCGAAGCGTTTCGAACGTTGGATATTAAAGGTAGATTTAAAGTTAAGGTCATACCAATTTTAGTAAAGTTAAATTTAATAAAAATAGGTAAATAGTAACGTTGCAAGTTGTTGCATTAAATTTATGTTGGATGTAACCGGCGGAAATTCTTATGTATTAAAAAATGAATTCGTCAAGCGAGATAGTTCGACAAGTAAGATACATCGAATAAAAATCTAAACGACTTCAAAAAAGAAGAAAAAAGTTAGGGGAATCGAATTTTCAATTCCGACAGAGGTGAACTTCCTTAGAGATCACCGAAATATATGCAATTGAGGTGCTCGATTGAACCGTGCACGGTCAGGGAAACAGCGAAGATCATGATCTAAAATACCTTTTATATATTAATATAAATAAGGTGGTCGAGAAAGGGCACGAAAGTTACGAAAGGTCTTTAAATATTAGACTTTATAAATGCATGAATTCGTCCTGTGACGGACAGTTTAGCAATTTCTCTAATTTTTCTAAATTTTCATTCAAGCATTTTTATTATTTACGTCAAATTCTGAAGAATTGCTTGAACATTTGTATATCTTATATATTGTATATTGATATATATATATATATATATATATATATATATATATATATATATATATTGTGTATTTTAACAATCTTTTTAAAAAATTTAAAAGAACGCTGTTCCCAAGGAGTTATTTCAAATATTCAAAATTACCAAAGTAAATTGAAAAATACATATGTCAAAGCTGATCAATTGTTTTTGTTACGTAACATAATAATTTGAACTGTTCGTTTCTCTTCGCAACGAGTTCTGTAATAGAAATGCCCACGCTCCCCTTGAAGTCGTTACGTAATTTATGGGTATCTTTTATAAATTCATATGAAAAAAACAAAAATCAAAACCGTAACTTATGCATTAATAAATATTGTGAATTTCAAAATTAATAATTCTATATCAATTGACTGATATGAAAGTCATAAATTTTTTTTATCTTTGTGGCAGTCTTTTTGAGAAACTAATGTAATCAGAACGAAAGTCAGATTGTCCTTATTTATAATCGTCCAGTATAGAGTTAAAATATATCAAAAATATTAAGATCTAAATAAATTTTCATAGTACATGACATTATAATGATTTGATGATATTTTGACTGAATGGTGAGTGAGATGGTCATTTAATTCGGATCGGATTCGAGGGGAGTGATTGTACAGAAAGACAGACTCACTCTCTTAATAGAATTGAATAATACTTCGTTAAAAAGATTTTATATCGATCAATGTATTTTTATACTTTATTGATTAATTGCAGCGTTTAATTAAAATAATCAATATCACGAAACAATGAAGTATATGTTTAACTCGATCCAAAAGCGCTTTAGCAAATTTTTGCGGGAGATCGAATCCGATCGGCATTCATCTACGCGCACAAGGATAACCGTCGGGGAGCTCCCCGTCAGTTATTACTCGGCCAGGAATCAGTCAGCCGGGTTAGTCGATCGTCATCGTCGCCGAAGCGAAAAGGAAAGAGCCACTGACCACCGCTGACTGACTCTCTGGTGGGTGGAGAGCGACCAAAAGGCGGGAGGTGAAGGAGGAGGAAGAGGAGGAGAAGGAGGAGGCGGCGGCGACGGCGGCGTCGCCCCGAGTCCGGCAGCCGCCCGGGCTCGCGTCGATCGGATAAACGAGTGAAATGGTTTTGACGTGGAGTGGACCGCGCTCTACCATTCCATAATCCATTGTGCCCCGGTGCCAATTAAACGGTCCTGCCATGCGTATACGGGAGGCCGGTCCAGGAACTAACTGGCCGTTCTCAACACGGTCACGGATCTCCCGCGTGGGTGGCGATGGGGCGGGGGGAGGGAGGGGAGAGGGATCGGGGGTCGGCGGGGTCACGTAGAGGCGTACACGCACGCACCACAGTCGCGGACACGCTTACGTGCACGTGTAATCCTGTTCCTGTCTCTCTCTCTCTCTCTCTCTCTCTCTCTCTCTCACCGATGCAAGTCTATACGTGTATACGAATGCGCGTGTATAGGTACAGGAAACGCAAGAGATGATGTAGATATATATATATATATATATATATATATATATATATATTCGGATAACCACTGATTGGGGAGCATCTGGACCTCGGACGTTCCGGCAATTATCGTCCCAGCTTGCTCCTCTGCCGACCATATATAGGGAGATACGTGCTTGCGTATGTACTGCTTTATACGTATATAGATTGTCATTATATATATTATATGTATGTGTATATATCAAATATATATATATATATATATATATATATATATATATATAGTGTGTGTAATTGTATATATAGAGCGGGGATGGGAACGTCTTCCGATTCCGTATAGAACATCGTACATGCGTGCTGTGTCCTTGAATATAGATATAATTGTTTCAACGTTTATATATATATATATATATATATATATATATATATATATATATATATATATACGTAATAATTATATGCACTGGACCATCTTATTCTATATACAGGAGTAACAACGATCCCGTATGTATAGTGAAATAGGAAACACATCAATCATGATTAATTATTATCGCTAAAGAATATGTTATTTTTTCTTATTTATATCTGGGAAACGCGATTGTAATTACAGAAACATATATGACGTATTCTAAAAGTTGGAAAGAATAACATTAAATTAGTCAAGAAAAAGATGAAAATTGTTAGTTTGGTTCAAAAAATTTTCAAGAAAGTTAAATATGAAAAGAATTTGTGAAAAAAATGCCCTAGCCCGAGATCAACTTGAAGATTTATTGAATAGTTGAAATTTCTGCATTTTCAGCAGGCAAAACCGGTTATCGTTTACACAGTAATTTAGATGAAGAATATTGTGATACAATGTTCTCACAGAGAAATATGACGAAAATCAATGTTTTTCCCCAAGAATTTCCCGGGAAATCCGATACTAGCTTTGGATTTGACTTTTACTATAATCTTCGCGAGTTTTCAGAGAAAAAAAGAATTGACCTTCAGCTGATCATTAAGATTAGAGTTAACTTGCAGACAAAAATTGCAACCGTTTTTTCAATCATCATTCTGCAACTGCGTTTCAGGTCGCCTTCTATCGAAATGCGTATTTTCAATTGATCTATCCTGGAAATCATAATTTTAACGCTATCTTTCATCTCTAATGCCGTAAAATAGAATCAAATCGTTAGCGATTTGTGTTGGTGTGTCCTATATTAGGAAACATTACTTGCGAACATCCGTGACTTCGTAAAATACCGCGACTTCGAATTTTGCGTCTATGGTTAAAGGTAACAATAGCATCATAAGCTTCGCTCGGCAACTGGCATTCGTTTCCAAGCACTCGTCAACTCTGTGTGTTCGTGTCGTGCGGTATTATTATCTCAAATTTATTTTTATAACATATTAGTACAGTGTATATCTTGAACATTGAAATACGATATTCTTAAAATGTTGTAAACTCTTTGTAAACTACTGTACAATAAATCAAAAAAAGTTTGTAATTTGTAAAAGGCATAACTTTTAAACTCCCATAAAACTCTTCTCAATAAACAATCAATTTTATCCATAAATTATTACTAAATCAAAAACAATCGCTGTATAATACTATGAGTCTGTTTCATCGTCCCCTAGTTGCCAATCGCAAAGCGAACAACAGCACAATCTTAAAATATACAATTATCCGTCGTCCATCTCTGTATATATACACACACCTATGCAACCCCATTGCTTCGAATCCGATCAGTGGTGGTAGTGCTGTACCAGATCAGCCGGTACAATAGCATAGCCCCCTCCATCACCCTCCCCCCCCTCGCCGTATAGGCGAATGGTCAGTCGGGAAGTTATCTAACTATATCCTCGGATCGACAGACGTTCGAGACTTAACCGCGCGCCCGCGCACAGTCACAGCCCTTCAGATGCTGTCGTCGCTTCTGCAGCTTCTCTCTCCCGCCCCCTCTCGTCCACTGTCTGTTCTACCTCCACCCGATCTACTTATATGGACGTACATATATATATATATATATATATATATATATATATATATATATATATCCGTACGCGTGCGTTATAATCGCGGGATTATTGGCCGAGCGAGAGCCGATCAGTATAAATCGGTTGATTGGTTTCTGCCACTTGATCCTCATCCCGGGTCGACGCTCGATTTCGGCGCAGGATGGGGATCGGCAGGGGGGCGAGGGGAAGAGAGCGCCGACGACGCGACGTCATACGGTCGGGAGCGCTCGCTAGCCGCCTAGTCGTCGTTGCCGCGCTGTCGACTCGAGCTTCTAAGGTCTTCCTCGTCGTATTTACATAATCCCACCCACCCCCCTCTTCCACCACGCACTCTGCTTTAATCCACCCCTTCTACCACCCCTCCTCCACCCCCTCTATCACTCTGCTTTGTCCGGAATCAGAATATGAGATTAGCCGAGGATTATGTAGAGCGGGCGCGATTATTTCCTCCGTATAATTAATTGTACTTCGTATTGCTCGGTTAGTATAACAGTTTCGTGTTCGATTTAACACCTAGTTTATTAAATTGCGATATTGGACGATTCTAAGACCCCTGGCGCGTTTATTCATTCTTAGTACGATAGGAAGATCGAATGAATTAAATATTCATAAGAGTTTTCTGAATTTACCAAAATCAGGATGATGGTTAACGTCTTGCCTGAATATCATATAGTCTCGAAACATATGTATTCGGAATAATACATGACATATAAATGTAGTATGAATATCCTTTAAATGAACGTCCTTTAAATTTTATAATGTATTTATAAAGCATTATAAAGTTTTTCTAAATTTGAGGATCTTAAATTAAAAAGAATCTCTTTCTACATAAGAAGAATGTCAATTCATTATTATATACTAAGTTATATCATTATATTATATCCATATGTATACAATGAAAATTACCAAGTTTCATAATAAATTATCTACCGAAACATTTCTATTACCTGAGTGTAGAGATTTTTCTCGATTATTCCGAGTTTGAAACTAATTGAAATAATTTCAATATTGATAATTTACTTAACGAATTTAGAACGAAATGTCATTATCAAAAAGATATAAGTTCTATTTCATTAGTTGCAATTATTATTTTTGTTCGATCTATAGCTCTTACTTTATACGGATTAAATCAAACGTTATAAAGTCATATAAGAACGAAAGTATAGATCGATAAAAATTCTGGAAATCAATGTATTTTCATTGATAGTCGATAAATTGAAAAAGGCAGATAGGTTTCGAAGGCGGGTTTGTTTTTATAAGTGGGTCGACAGAAATACTATTAGTTTCAATTATTAAATTCTTTTGGCAACACTCTACAATGAGGCTTATTATCTACTAGTTAATAATGAATAGATTGAACAATTCTTGAAATTCATTCCAATAAAGCCACACTCTATCCAATATCTTTTGACGAAATGTACAATATTGTTGTTCTGCATAAACCAGCAATATTAATTTAAACATTATGTTCAGTAATCCTCCACCAATAAACAGCCGAAATATCACAATATATTATATTGATAACGGAAAGATAATTTTTATTAAAATCTTGAGATCTTGTACGAGTCATGTGATGAACTGTCGTGTTTTGGTCTTGGTATTCACGGCGTTGGATCTTGGGCCTTAATAAGAATGTATTGGTTGTAATTTTGCAAGTTGGGCAAGCATTTTTAAAAAATATTATTCAAACAATCGGAAAATCAAAAAAGATTTTAATTATATAAATTATTTCAACAATTGTTAATATACTTATTAAATAGCTATTGTGGAATGTGACATTTTTATTTTATGCTCTATTATCACTCAAATTTTGAGCAATTTTTAAAAAGAAAATTACTATTGAATAAATTAATTATTGGATGTTTCGGGTCGCTGTTATTACCTAGTATTGTTATTATGCTAGTATAGTCATTGTTTATTATCTAGTAATAAATGTCTTACCAAAACCAATCATCTTGTGCCTCGGGTCTTAGTCTTGGTCTTGAGACATTGTTTTATATGGCCTTGTTTTGGAACGCCCAAACCCGCCTGTATTCGTCGAGCGTCAAGGCAATATCGGCGATTCTGACGTTCTGACCAAAGAGCGTATCCGCGAGCCGAGCAATACAAGGAGGCCCGGGCCCGTGGTCCTCGCCCTCCCGGAGGCGGATGGACAGCGCGCGCTCGCCTGCCTCTTCGTCGCGCGCGGATGGGGGGTGGGGGCACACGTGTTCGGCCACGTGTGCCACCGAGCCCCATACAGATATGTGTGCCTACGAGTACACGCGGTTCATTTCGTTCCTTTCTTTTTGCCCTCGTTTTTCTTATTCTATCTTGTCCTTTTATATTTCTTTGGATCTCTCTGTTCGTCTCTCTCTCTCTCTCTCTTTCTCTCTCTCTCTTTCTCTCTCTCTCTCTCTTACCCTCTCACTCCCTGGCTCGCTGTTCACCGATCGCGGCGTATATAAACTCGCCCGCTCGTTTTTTTTTGGTCCCGCTTTGCACGCGTATACGCCTGCAGCCTAGCTGCCTGTATACTACTCTTCCTCCTCTCCGACGGGCTTGTTCTCTCTCTCTCTCTCTTTCTCTCGATCTCTCTCTCTCTCTCTCTCTCTCGATCTCTCTCTCTCTCTCTCTTTCTCTGTCTTTTTGCAAAAGCCGAGGGGCTCGTTCGTTTTTCTGCTCGTATAAAGTATAGCATGCGCGTTTGCCGGTGTTGCTGTTGATGTGCTCCTACTGCTGCTGCTGCTGCTGATTTCTTCGAGCTGCTGCTACTCCCTTAGCTGAGAAGGGGGCAGTAGGAGTAAGAGAGTAAGAGAGTGAGAGAGATAGAGAGAGAGAGTGAGATAGAGAGAGAGAGAAGGAGAAGGCTTTTATTATTTTATTACAAAACGAGTTTGCGGCAGTACTACGCGTCCGAGAAGTTTATACAAGAGTAAGCGAATAAGAGAGAAAGAGAGAGAGAGAGAGCGAGAGAGAGAGAGAGAGAGAGAGAGAGAGATTGCAGGAAGGGTAAGAGAAACACCAAGTGCTAAAAGGAGAAAGGAGGATGACGGCAAGAGTAAGAAGCGCGGGCACAAAACTGAGCGGATAAACACGAGAATGAGAATATAACCTTGACTTCTTTGCTGCCACTGTTTCTTCCTCGCGTCTTTACGCGCTGGAAACAAAATTATCACGGGCGGTTATTATTGCGGCAAAATGTACCTAATGCCTTTACTCTTTTAGCCATTAAATTTATTTATATTTCAACGCGAGTTTAACGGTTTTTCCAGTTTCGCCTTTTTTGCTCGTATAGCTCTTGTTTTTAGAACGCTAGGTTAAAATACATTTTACTCCATTATTTTGATTCGATCGTAATAATTTTTTCTCTCCATTTTTTCAATTGAAGTTTACAAAAATTTAGATTCTAATTATAGTTTTATTTGGTTCAAAATAACGATTATTAAAAATACAATGAATATTCATTAAACACAAAATTCATTTAAATAATATTATTTACTGATTTTACCCATTTATTTGTATAATATTAGATTGATCAATTTATTTGTCATTAATAATCGAAATTATCTAATGGATGGAATATTGAATCTGTTTAATAGTTTAATTTGACCGATCAATAAATCATTTTTGAACCATAGATTTTAGAGGCCTATTTCCATTTTGATAATTCTAAATGACTATGGATTTTTTTTAAACAAAAATTTAATGTCGAACATTCACATATTATCAGTACTAATAAATACATTGATATCTACGGATGTAAGTGTTTTATTGAATAATTTCGTTATTCAAGTATTTTTTTAAAAGCAGAACGCAGAAATTCTAAGTATTATCTTTGCCTCACCTTCTATATATTCTAAATCATTCCTGCTTTTCGAAAGAGGTAAGAATTGTCGCATACTATGTATGCATCCAAAAACTACACGACACACACACGCGCGCGCGCGCATGCACACGAACGTATAATTAGCCGAGTGTCGAAGCCGCGCAAATTTTAGAACAAATTCATAAAGTGTCTCTCCCCCCAAGGCGAGGTGCAGGCTCGGTGACACGTGAATTATATAAGTTCGCGCGCACCCGCGGCCCCGGAGCGGGGGCCCCGCGCAGGGGTTCCCCGAGCGCTGCACCGGATCGCGCACGGTAGCCCCGACAGGCGGGCGGCCCCCGTATCATGAATATTCAGATATCGGTCGTCGTCGGCGCGGGGCCCTCGACGCGATCGGCCCGGCGATTTATGGCCGGTCGCTGGCTCGTCGAGCCCAGTCCCTATTCGGAGTCGTCTCTTTCTCTCTCTCTCTCTCTCTCTCTCTCTCTCTCTCTCTCTCGCTCTTTTTCTCCCGCTCTCTCACTCTATTGCTGCACAGGACCGGGCCAAGCGGCACCCTCGACCAGCGCGCGGTCGCCTCTTTATCGGGGAGGCCCGCCCGATTCTTCTTCAATTCCATATTATTTATCCCCCCGCCCTTCGTTATATTAGTTATCCCCCTATCTGCCCGCGCGAGCGCGCGTCCCCCCGCGGAAGATTCATCGCTCGGGTAGATACTGACCGTAGGACGCGCCGGGCAGAAATCGACGGCCGCTCAAGTCGCCCGGAAGATTTCTGCCGTCTCCTCTGCCATCTCCTGCCTGCCCTAGACTTTTTTTGTCCCGAGCTTCGCCTCAGCTGCGACCGCGCCGCGACTGGGAGAGTAATAACTCTCCCCCTCCCCACCCCCTCTCACTCTCTCGATTACGACTGGTTAATGCTGCCAACCGCTTGGCTGACTAATCGCCCCGATATCAATCCGGAGATCCTTGGTTACGGGGACCGTAACTTTCTGCCGCGTGCAGATCTTTCTTGTCTTCTTCATCTTTCTTTCTTGGCCCTTGAAATAATACGACCTGGATTTTTCGCATTGTCGCGGATAAAAAGTGAAAATGAGCAATGTTCGCGCATAATGGCATAGGCTGTAAATTTTTTGTCATAATATAGAAATATTTAGATTTGAATTATAACGCTGTGATGTACAAGTAAGAGATTGCTGGAAATAATGTCTCAAGGAGGTACGCGTTATAAATCAGTGATACTCGTAACTACTTGCGTTATTAGCAGTAATAAGGTATTGTAACTGCGTTAGCATCGGTATACTCTAATAGACATATGTTATTGCACAACTAAATAGCTTAGTACGCATTCATAAATTAACTGGAAGTTTAATGTATTAAGGAAAAAGCTAATAATCTCGGACTTATCTATAAATTATTCCATTTTACGAGTAGATGCCTGATATTCAAGTATAAAAATACAAATATATGTTTAAAAGTTTACAAATATATTCAGCAAGAAAGAAGCTTAGAAAAATGAATGATAATTCTAATAAAGGAAATCATAAGAAATAGATAAAATAAAAAGTAAACACAGTAGTACTAAATGTAGGTTCTGATTTTTTTTTAGTTCTTCCCCGGAGATTATAGAATAATTTATTTAAATACTAGTGTTTGTTTTTAATATCAATACTCGGTTTTAATTCAAATATGAGTCGCAATTAAATTACGAATTGTTTGTCATAGACTTTCTTTCAGTAAGAGATTGAAAGTACAATAATAAACTCTTGGCTCCGCATAAATACATACATTGAATGTAAGTATATTGGATTTTTTTTTCGTTTGATTTATATAATAAAACTATCCAGAATTAATGTAAACAATGTAGAATATATGCTCAAATAAAGTTCATCGACCTGCTTATAAACGTTCCCATTTTTATTGAGATTTCAGGCAATGAATAGATACTAGAGTAGTAACAGTCTGCTAAGGTTTAACAACTAGCACCGACGTATATACAGCTACATTTATTTATCACGATAAAAGCTGTAGATAAACAACGTCGACCAGGCCATAAACGTTTTTCTTATTTTCCATAGGATAACCTTAAATTCACTCTTAACAATCAATTCGACGGCATCGTCCTCGTTTTTATGTGCCGCCCGGCATTAATGAACGGTGGAAGCTCTGCGCCTTCACAGCTAAAAAGAAGCCGTCCTGCGGGTAATCAGTTATATATATATATATATATATATATATATATATATATATACAGTAGGTATGTACGAAGCTAGCTGCGCCGTCCCCGCCAGTAAATCCTCTCTTTGCTCTCCGCGTGTGATAAATTAACCAATTGCCGAGGTTCAATTGCTCGCCTAGCTCGTATATTTTTTTTCTTTTCTTTTTTTTTATTACGTATATAGAAAAAAACTGGTGCGCGCGCAAATACAATTCTTATAGATCGTTAGCATTTTTCGCCAATATAAACGTGCTTTATATATACCGAACTTGAGATCAATTGATCGAGCAATATTTATTATCGTTAGTGCCTGTAGAAGAATCTTTTTTAAGTATTAAATTTTTGCGTATTAATGGGAGAAAAATCAATATATTATGTACTGGGAGAAAATCTGATATATTTTTTTAATATAATACTGAATCTATATCTATCATAAAAATTCAGAAAATAATTAAAAGAAACATTTCCGGGTATGTAAAAAACAACATTTTTCTCAGTTGTAATCCTATGGACATCTTGTATTTGACTTTGATATCATTAGAAAGGTTATTTCAACACGAAGAACAACAGGCCTACGATGGCTCGATCGCTATAGCCAAGGACTACTAACTTGGGAATCCGAGTTCAAATCCCGGTCTTGGCCGATTGACACAAATATCGCTGTAATAATTTACATGTACTTTGTTTACAAACACATTGTAGACCTCCGTCGCCGATTAGCACCGGTATTTGGAAGCATAAATAGAGCGACATTAAATAACATAAAAAAAAAGAAACATAAAGAACATTTTTAAGATAAAAATTCGAAATACTTACATGGCCGTGAGAATATTGAGATTGTATTACAATGGTCATTGAAAAATGATACAGGTTTACTTTTCCGTTACGAAAAAATAGCTTCGTAAAACTGATAATTTCAATTAGATTAGGATTAGCTGATGTTAGTGATCGCACGTATTTCATCACAATAACAGTTTTTTGAACTTGTAAATGAGAAAATATGAAATTTTAGCTCTAAATTTGAATTTCAAGTTTGAAGAAGATCATTTGTTGATAAACGAAGTAAACTTTTCCGTTAAAATTAAGTGCCACAAATTCGAGACATTCAATGTGTTTCAATGTGTTTTAGAACCAATAGCTATATTTATATATATATATATATATATATATATATATATATATATATTATATATTTTATGCTTAATTTTTTTTGTATTGTCTTCAAACCATTTGCATAATAAATTTAGGTTTAGAAAGAAGTCTTTGTTGTGTACATGGAGCAATAAATGTCGACCAAGTTACTATGTAAGAAAAAAATTACCCTCGAGGATATCTTGAAAGCTTATTAGTACTACAAATAGAATAGGACGATTCTTAGTAAAATCTTCTAAGATTATCCGTGGCTGTTGCACACTGAAATGAGTCTAATGGAAATACCTTGTTAAAGCTCTTAATGAGAGAGGGGCACATTGACAATATATCAAAAGGCGAGCAATAACCATCGGAAAAAAATATTGATCAAGTTGTGGCTAGTATCCATATTTTTTTTTAGAGTAAAGTCTGATATAACTGTGTAACTTGTAAAAATATGTCAACTTTCTTATGGTCCGAGGCTAAAATATTGTTTCTATATAGGGCAATCGTGCCAGCTGTTTATTATGATATGGCGAGAAGCAATTCGCGCTAGTCCATAAGTCTATACGTACATACATTGAGATGAAACTATAATTGAATTATTTATTATGAAAATATATTATGAATTATAAAAATACCTTTCAATGACCTTTCGTTAGTATCTCGATTTATTTTTCTATTTCTTGTCGACTACAAAAGGAAAGTTTCCTTTGAAGAATTGAATGGACGTTCAATGAACGTTGTGATCAAGGTCAAGTATAAAATAACCATGAGATTATTGTTAAATAATGCTGCAATTTCGTATTGGATTTTTCTGCAAGTCTGACAAGGAGAGTCACGTGTTTGGGTCCTGGATTTGGCTGTAACTCATAGAATTTTTTCTATTGTACCTAAATAGAACATAATATTATGCAGCTCAATCTTTCTCATTCTCTTTTAATCCAAACATTTTTGGAAACGAAATTGAGAGCCAATATATATCTTTACATTAAAAAAATTAAAAAAAATCATAAAACAAAATTAACTTATATTCCATAAATTATTTGTAATTTTGAATATCTGAAATATTTGAAAAAATTCTTACAATTCAGGACGCAAAAATAAAGACAGTCGAACTGCCATTAGAATAGGAGTATGAGACCCATGAAAATCTTTGTTCGATTCATGACGTATATTCACAGAAACATTTAGTGCATGAAAATAATGTCAATTACATGGGATAAATACAGTATTTTAATTATTATATAAAAATTGCAGTCTACATCTAACATAGATCACAATATTATTATTTTCATATACTTTAATTGCTTATAATATTGGTACGCATCGATAGAGTTTTTCATTCTTATTCAACATTGAGTTTCACAAATGATCAATGACATGCATTTATATAAAGCAAGATTATGTATTATTTATTTTTCCTGCATTTAAATAAACCAAATTATATGTTTTAGTGTCACTGCGTCACCATATGTTGTGTAGATTATGTCGGTGACATTATTTATTAGAATACGTATTTTGTCAAAATTATTAGTCCAAATTTCTTTGGACCAGAAAGACATAAAAAATGACTGTATAGGCGTTCTATTTGGGTATGTTGCAAAAATTCTGGGAGTTGCAGCTAAATCCCGGTACGAAACCTATGAGGAAGTACAAAAAAAATTAACATTATTTTTATAATATTCGAATTCAGACAGCTAATTCTCCATTTTTAGATCAGTTTCGGATTTCGTAGCTCACAATCCGTAGAAGAACGAGTGTCGCCTTTTTTGCGTATCTGTGCAATTGCTCTCCCCATTAATTCTATTTGCACATTTTTAACCAAGCTTCTCGTATGGAAACGAATGCAATAAAATCTTCCAGGCAAAATCTATCGATTACAGCAGCTTTGGTCAACGCTTTGTCCGATCGCTCGCAGAAAGTTAACAATACCTATCGAATACCCGCAACGATAGATCCACGCCGGTGCGTCGTAATAAGCCTGGGGCCGACGATACGCCTGGAAGTTCCTCCTTCTCCCGCATCCCCCACCCCGAACTGGGTAAGGTCAGTGCCGTCGGCGTAACGCGGAGTTAGTGACCGCGTGACGTCACGAACCACGTGGGTGCTCACGCTTAACCATCGGCCTGGAAGAGCGAGGCGCGCGAGGAGGAGGAGGAGGAGGAGGCGGAGGAAGATAGAGAGCGCTGCAGCTTGCAGTAGCAGTAGTACAAGGTGGTAGGAGAGACGCGCACTGTATATATAGATATATATATATATACGCTGCTGTAACCTCTCCTCTCTCCCGCTTCAGTCGTTGCTCTCTCTCTCTCTCTCTCTCTCTCTCTCTCTCTCTCCTCCTCTCATTCTCACTATCCGACTTTACACTGGACCCGATTGCGGCCTCATCGTGGCGGGGAGGTAGGAGGGAGTGCCGTGGAAGGAGGGCGGGAGGGGGATCGAGGGGGAGAGAGGGTTGTGGGCGAGAAAGGGAGAGATGAAACTGGCACGAAACGGGGGAGGGCGGACCGGTGGCGCAGGAGAAGGGCACCGAGAGGACGAGTTTTCGCCCGCGCGGGAGGGGAGGGAAGGAGCAGCAGCGTAGTACTACGTAGCGTACTACACAGAGCACGTGCGCCCGTGTGTAAAGTTATATATATATATATATATATATATATATATATATATATATATATATATATATAATGCGCACACGAGATCGTCGAACCGGCCGTGGTGCGCGTCGCTGCACAACGCGGTATAGTTACGTGCATGTATTTATATACACCATATTATACGCTGCGCAAATCGAAGACTCGTGTAACCAGAGAAAGGGCAAGGGGTTTTGGCGATACGTTCAGCCTTCTTAATTTATGTCTCTGATGTTTTTAAATTTATGTCTCCTCCATGAAAAAAAAAGCCGAATGGAAAATATTAAACGCATAAATTGAACAAGTATAGTATTGCAATATATGTACGACCTACGAGCCTTTATTATTTTTGTAAACGAAGACACTTATCTGAATTTAGGCAACTCGAGCCTAAAAAAATAACGGACTATCTTGTAATATTCTTAATCGACAAACTTCAAACGATTCAGATAGAGAATCAAACCAAATAAATCTCTAAGTGTATAAAAATGATTAAACTAATTCAATGGAATATTAATAATCTCAACGAACTTCTATAAAACCTAATGGAAAATGAAGACGCTAATACAATTTTTTTACAGTGAACCAATTATCAAAGCAACGAAATAATTCAATTAAAACTTATAATTGTTATAACAGAAATGGAGCGTATGTATGATATTTTACAATTGAAATGAAAATGCTCAATTCAACAAGATATAATTGTTTCGTCGATTTAATCGAGGATTCGCTACATTTTCTTGCACTATTTGCAGCAAAAAAAACGATAGTAGACTTTTTCGATGTATCGTTAGCTGTATTTTAGATAAAAAAACGTATACGCAGTTCTATGATCTGAGCCGACCTGAAATCTTAAGCATTGCAAAATAAGTGCGTATTTATAGACTGGATAATTTATTAAATTTAATGTGGAATGCGCCAGAGAATTCATACGAACTTTCCTCATCGAAATTTACATAAATTTGACACAGGAAATTTACTAGAGCAGCTATCGCGCTTTTTATACAATACGTCTTCGCTGCTCGACGACCGACAGACGTGAATCTTCTTAAATTAGAAAGAACATGACGAGGTCAAAAAGCGATGCAAACATGGCCCGTCCCCAGATTACGATTGAAATTTGTACATCGATAACGCGTAAGCCTCATCGTATCGTTTCGACTTGTGCTCGGCTTCGAGGGGCCGGCCCTTTATTTCTGCACTGCGTAGAAAAATACGAGCTTGAAACGAACGACGTTTATCCGCAGTCTCGGCAGGAGGTATCGGGCGTAAAAGCACTCATCTCGACGCCTCCTCCAACGCTCTTTGTACTTATCCGTCATGTGCTTGCGCGCATCGTTGACACCTACGAATCTCCGTGCCTCCTTGCTCGATCCGCAACTCATCTATCATCCTCGAAATGCCGTAAAAAGTCCGTATATGCGTGTATATACGATCATATAAAAATGCAAGCCGCGCTGCGCGCAGTTCTTATCGACGCCACAGGCGCTCTCCTCATTACTATCTATATTTTCAGGATGTTCAGGATCTCTTTTTTTCTCATCCTTCATTGCCAACGCTTTCTCCAGTTCCTCCCTCGCTCTGTATCTCTCTCTCTCTCTCTCTCTCCTCTTGCTCTCTCTCTCTCTTTCCACGCATACTCGCACTCGCTCGGTATAATACGCACACTCTGCCGCCATCTCACTCGCTCTCTATATATTCGTTATTATTATACGTATTACGCAGATATAAGCTATTATTATGCTCTTATTGCACTCCAACGCACATTGCCGGATAAATGCGAACCAATGTGTGCGTGATGCAAAGATATATATATACATACTTGTATAGATATACGTAAATTCCCACCGACGGTATATAATAGGAGCGGGCGCATATAACGGAACGGGCTCCTAAATATTTCAGCTGTATTATCGCGATAATAACAGTAAATTAAGCGCAAAGTAGAGAACGTTAATGTAAATTTTGAGAAAGATAAAAACCTTCTCTCGTTACTTTATGTATTGGTTGGCGGAGGGGGGGGGGGAGTTGTGTTCGCGAGGCAGCACAGCGTCCGCGCCCGCGCGAGCCCATCGAGCATATTATTATACATGAAAAAAGTACGGGCGAACGCGCATATATATATACATACGCGTTCGCTTTTATAACTCCTCGCGATTATTATGCCGGTATATGTATAGTAGGAGTTTGTTGAAATTCTGATACGACCTCGTTAAATCGCCTTATAGTTTTAATAAACATCGATCGGGAGGGCGTAAAATTTATCATTGTTTTTATACTTTTTATCAGTTTGTTCGCGCGAGAGCGCGCGCCTCGCGGGATACGAGTACTCGCGCGAGCGTCTGTACTATAAAGTTGAAACGGGAGGAGCTTACGAATTTGTTAAAACGTCGAAATTACGACGCAATTTGTGAAAAAAATACTTTTATATAAGGCGATGCATATTGCATGTATAAACTGGCGACATAATAATTCAGATTTATAATATACCTGTGTTTATTGTGATATCATTGGATTTTTATTATTCGTAGGAATATTCGTAGAATTAAATTAACCGATTGATAAAATTAAAGGAAACGGTCAATTTTTCAAACAAAAAATCCTTTTTTTAAATAAATAGAATAAATAAATACCAAAATAATTAGGTATCCAGAATTTCCCAGTAGTCCTCAGTGTTACCACTACGTTACACATATATAGCTGGTTGTATGATATATATAGTGTTTGAAAAGACACGACATTGAGAATCATTTCAGTTACTTGAGCATCGTAGTAATATATATCTATTTGATTCATGATCATTTCTAAATTTTTGTAATAAACGATCAATTAATGTGACACATTGCATTGGGTCAAACATAGTACAAATAAATAAATTATATTATAGATTTACTGATAATGTGAAAATAAATAAAAGAATTTCTTAGATTCAGAAAATTGTGTATGTCAAATGTGTCAGATACAATGCATGTTTTTAATGAAAGTGTCAAATTGTGGGGGTAGAAAAAAGTACAACTGAGCAGATAGATGATAGATTAAAATAAGTATAATCAACTGATTTAAAGTATACTCGTCAACTGTGTTAAGGAAGAGAAGGAATAGTTCGTCATCTTAATAATTCTATATGTTTGAATATTTAACGTTTTTATGATTTTCACAATTTTTAATATAATCTGATTGTTTGCCTTGTCTGCCACTATATAACAGCCTATAATTATTTTCTTTTATTTTAGTTTTGTAATTATTAATTCTCAAAATTCCTGTACTTTTTTTTTTATTCAACAGATATTGTATGATAATTAATACACGAGTTTTAAGGCTTAATCTCTCCACAAGTATATACTATTATAATCTGCGCATGACATTTACCACACACGATTTCTTTGTGATGTATCAATTATAGACTCATTATTAAAGTAAAAAAATTGAGGTAAAAATAGTTATGACAGAGTTTACGCTGAGATAACTAACAAATGCAAATTTAACGGAAATTAATGCATATATGGAGATGACAAAAGTTTTTAACAACGATTCTTGCAATGCTCGGTATCCGATGCTCTTCGACCTCTTTTAAAAAGTCGGGATTTAAAATCGAGCAGAAGGCACTTGTTTATATTTCTTAAAAATGTTGAATATTCTGGTTCATTGACGAATGATAATATTAGAGTTAGTTTCATGCAATACCCTCTTAGCTTTTAACCCAATTTTTCTTTAAAAAAAACACTTTTCGAATCAGTACTTCCGATGACTAGAATTTTAGAATAAAGAAAAGAACAGTTTTTTAAGTCATAGAAATGAAAAAAAATGTAACTAACAGACTTTATCCTTCAAAAATTTACAAAAAATAAATATTTTAAAATTTGCTTAGATTTTAGTGCACGCGATAACCGAGTAATGACAGATTAACATCCAATTTCTATTTTTTGTTGCAGAAAAACTGGGAGGTCATAATCATGAGTAATCTTTTCTAACTAAAAGCGCTCTGTAGTCAATTCCATTGCATATTTTAATAAGAATATGCTTTTTAAATTTCTTCTGTTATTAATAAACGCAATATTAAAACCATTATATATTTTTATTTCATTGTCTCTTCAAAAAATTAAAAAAAAAAGAAAATATTTTAATAGAGCTCTAAAAATCGAAGGACCTCCTAAAAACATTTTCTTAAAGAGATCGAAGTTTCAGAGCAAGAACGAGAAGCTGATGAAACATCCATGAAAAATGAATAACAATTCTGCTGTCGAAAATATTCATTTTTTATCTCCTACATCTTAGTATAGAGTATAGTTGTGCCTATCAAACTTTTCTTCGAAGCGAAACGGGTAGAACGTGAAAATCATACTCGTTTAAAGAGAAAAAAAAATAAATCCATAAAATTTACAATCATTCTAACTGGACTCTACTCTTTTAAATAAGTAAAGGGGCTACGCTACTCCCAAATTTTCAAACAAAATCGTTTTTATTCATAGATTCTTCAAGTTTTATAGTATAAGAGGAAACAATTTAATACTAATATTAATACTAATTTAATACTAATTTAATACTACTATTTTATTTAAGCAGCTCTACTACTGGCTCCAACTTATACGAAATAAATATTTAGGTCAGTCATTGATTTGCTGGTAAGGATTAAATTTTTTCATTTTTGGTTTCTAAAATACTCAATAGAAGGTTATTAGTGAAGTATCTACGTTTGAACAGTATAAATACAAGTTCCTTGATTTAGCATTCGTACAACTGATGTCTGATTTAATTTGCAAAGGTAAATTTGTGGTCCTAGATTATTTATTAATGGCAAAAATATAGTAATTGGTAAAGGTTGCTACGATCCGAAATTATAGCACATCCTGATTCGAAAATGGTTCTAAACAACGAATAGAATTGGTGAAAAGAGACTTAAGTGAAAAATCAACAGAATTGATATGGATTCCATCTCTCGTTGAAAAAGCTGGCTGTGAATGAACAACAGTATAATATACCAAAAAAAGCTGAAAAGGAATCGGATATGTTTTTAAAAGGCTCATTTACAGTTCTTCAAACAGAGATTTACAGTTAAGCAGCGCATAAAACTAAAAATTTTATTGAAGACTAAGATACTCTAAAGGGGAAATAATATAAATAATAAATACATAAATAATGCATACAAATAAAAGAAATAGCATAAATATTTTTTGCTATATTATTACAAGAATAACAATAAACTCTGTGTCACAAAAAAGATATAACACAATAAAAAATTCTAGGAATACGACTATACACTATAATCTTAATAAATCGCTCTGTGACATCGAGATAATAAATCAAGAAAAGTATACTTGTAATTATAAAATACAAGATTTTAATCGTGTTATATGGCAGTACCCGTTCAGTTAAAAAAATTAAAGTTAAAAAGTAAGAAAATTTCTTATTATTAATACAAGCTAACGATGCGTAACACAAGAACTCTGCCAATTATAATTACATCTGTTACTTAATCTAATAACAATTAAATTCCTTCTAAAAATACTATCTGATGAATAGAAAAGTATGCTTTATCATGAAAATGAAAGAACATAAATTTACTGCCATACTATTCACCTAAAGGCTCGGCCATTGAAAAATAATTGTCAGAAAGCGCAGTAAATGTCATCCTTATTCTTGCGAGTTAGGATGCAGGATCACGAAAGTGTTGCCCATCTTTCCCGTCAGGCATCTTTTTGAACTACTAATACCGCGGGGAATTGATGGTTGACCCGCGCTACGTCCAGGTGGTCACCAAGTTGCAGACATACAAAACAGTTTGAAAAGAATAAAGCGACGCTCTTTGCTCGCTCTGAGCTTGGCAAAATTCCAACAGATTATGGAGGTATTCTAAATCAGTGTCGAGAATTCTTAAAAAAGATCGTATATCACGGTCTTTGACTAGAAATAAGATTTTTATTTTAAAAATTATATCGTGGCAGACTGATCTTTTATCACTCATTACATGCCAGGTACTTGTCACAGATCTAAGATTGAAACACCTTCTTCAGTATCGAGGTTTTTCAAATGTTTCCTGTCTGATTCAGTACTTATGATTTAGTTTATTGTCTAAAACTTTAAATAATATATTTTTTTAAACTGTTATAACATTACGTTGGATTTTAATATTGTGAATAAACTAAAGCAGGCTACATTATCTTGACAAAACTCTCGAGTATTAAAAGCAAAGAAAATCTTTATCAATCGGAAAAAGTACCTCATGGAATTGGTCGAGGATTTTTAAAACAGATGAAGTTTGACGATTTATAATAATAATCATAGTTAATGATAAAAATAGAAAATCCTTACAAATAGTGAAATAATACATTGAACCTGCTCCATATAACAATCTAGTATAATACAAGCACTACACCTAATGGCGCGATTTTTCTACCAGTTGGACATATTATATTTTCGAGCATCCAAGTTGCCTATTCCTATCTACATGTTTATCGAACATTTTGTCGTACGTATCGAGAACAAAAGCGTTTTAATATTGTTTTGCCGATAACGACAGGATTATGTACATAACGATTATGACAGGATTATGTAGATAACGACTAGTAAAATGTACTCGTAAGGAAAGAAAATATTCTTTAATTCGAGGCTATCGCCATTTAAATAATGAATTATTATTCAAATTTTCCGAGACGTCTACCGATGGGCAAAATGGATCGAATAGTGAAAACTGTCAAAATATAACACATATGCGACCGCGCAGTCCGGCTCGGTCAAAGCCGAAGATCGAGCGAGATCGTGGACGTAAGTGACGGTTAGAGGTGGGGGGGGGGAGGGGGCGCAAGTAAAACGCGCGGCACGTACAGTAGCCGGATTGTTTTGTAATAATGCCGGCATTATGCCGAGCTTATCGAGCGAGGAGGTTAATTGGACGCGAGCAGCCGGGCCACCGAGCTCTCTCGCGCTGCCGACGCCCGATGCTATTACAATACCGCTGCTGCTCGCGCGATACGCCGGGGTGCCGCGGCGGCGCGCGCCGTTCCTTGCGCTTGGCGCTGATAATGTAATGGGCCTATCTCGAGCACAAAAGCTCTAATGGAATAATGGAATCTTCTTAAACGGAGCGTAACGACCGTCAAAATAGCGAGGTGCTCGGCATATAGTATTAGTAGTGCGTTGGGATTTCTGTTCATGAACTGTGGTGGAGGAATTTTTTTTCTATATTTTTTTTTTAGATAAGATGTAAATGGCTTGATTTGCAAGTTGGGGCTATCAGATTTACACTCAGTTCATGCGCTTACATTTATAGCCTAGCTTTATTGACAATAACTAACAAACTACATCCAGTGCAGAATAATACTCGACGTATCCTTAACAGACACAGGATCATTGGAACATTTTTGCTTGAAATGTTTTCTTGTTTTTTGACTCCACAATAGATCCTACTTAAATTAATAACTGTAAGGAATAAATACTACATCTAGGGATAGGAGAATCACAGGTCCTAAAACTTTGCAGGGTTGATTTTCGAAGTAATCGCCTTCACCTCGTACAATCTGGATAAAATTTGAGACCTACGTATCAGATCCCCCTCTTTTTAGATATTAAGTCGTTAGTGCAAAAACAATATAAACATTATTTTGTGAATTATAGAAGACGTAATAAATATTTTATTACAGCACATCTCGTTAATTCGACCATATACAGACGCTTACGTTTTACGGTATGAAATGGATTTCTTCACTTTATACGTATTATAAACTCAATAAAATTATTCTATGCTTCGGTATGAACAAACAACAGTTAAAAATATAAAATAAAAATTTATATCATTACAATATATTAAATTCAACTCACTAAAATAAAATATATTTAAGATAATTGGAATGATTAAAAATACAATGCACTGAAATTCAGCTGATTTACAATTAAAACTTGTTTTAATAAAACTAGGCAAAATGTTCATTGTTGTAGTAATTATGGTTTGCAAATTTTGTATATATTGACAATCTTTTCAATTTTTTCCATCACTATACAATAATTTAAGTGCAAATAAATATATAAATATATGAGTTCACTGATTGTCTGGAGAAATGAACGGTTATAAATAAATAAGAAAGTCATTAACGTGCATTTTGAATATATCTTGTTTAACATTTTATGCGGGCGTGTAAACAATGTTATAGCACAATATTACTTTAGTTAAAAATTCAGACAAATAAGAGTCTAAATTCAGTAACAAAAAAATTAATCAGTAGATCAATATTCCAAATAAACGTTATTGTACAATGCACTTTCTTTGAAATTTTTCTTTTTATTTATATACGCATTATACTTTTAAGCAAAACAAAAGCTTTCAGCTAGTTGGGGGTATAAAATTTAATATCATTAGACATTTTTTGTAATACGATACTGCTTGAATTTTTGAAATAATATATTTCAAAACACAGTATCAGATTTTCAACAATATCTTAATTTATCAAAAATTTCAGAAAAGTCCATTTCTTAAAAAACAACGCATTTCCGGCCGTGAAATGAATATGTTAGATTAAAAAAATTTTTTTAAATTTCCCAGAGAAACTTTATCCGTCTGTTAAATTTAATATTTAAATTTAACTTTTTTTGGACTCGCATAATGCTACAGTGGAGTGCACTCAAATCTAAAGCTGGAGACAGCGAATGAGAGAGCCTTGCGTGGAAAAGAGACGGAGGATCGGGGAGAACTTTTAACATAAAAATGGCGAGAGGCGAACTTATACGAGCGAAGAATATTCGGGGATCGGCGATTCGATGATCGGAAGAGCGGTAAAACGCTGATGGGAAAGCTCGGCGCTATTTCCCCTCTCGTCTCTCCGTTCGAATACTTAGCCGACTCCCCCCCCCCTCTCATCCTTCTACGGGGGAGGGTTGAACGAGTCAAAAGGATAGCGAGGAGAGAGCGAGAGAGAGAGAGAGAGAGAGAGAGAGAGAGAGAGTGATAAAGCGGGGGAGAGAGCGGAGGGGTGAACATCAATGCGAACAGACGTATACCGTTGTCTAAGATAACGCGCGCCCGCGCGCGCGGTGCACACGGAGCTTATTTCCGAGAAATGCGTAAAAATGAAACGAAACAGCCTCTCTCTCTCTCTCGCTCCCCCACCCTCTCCTCCCCTCTCACCCCCCCCCCGCGAATTTCTCAATTGAATCGCGATTGAAATTTCATGATTCGCGCACCCTCCCTCCACCCCCCGGGAGTTTATCGACGTAGTCGACAGCGCGGGAACAGGTTGTTTATATAAACAATGAATTTAAATCGGCAGCTTTGGACTTATTTGATACGGGTGCGAGGAGAATAGTAAAGAGTAAACATTTGGGCATCGCGCGAACTAGAAGAAATAAATTTTATGCATCCACCTTTTATTCTCCTATATTTTTTTTTTTTTTTTTTTTTTTTTTTAAATACACAGGTGTGCGAGTGAAAAATTTATCGCCGCCATCGGCGATGGGCTTAAAATTATCATTGTTTGTTAATGAAGGTGCTACTCGCCGCCGAGGTGCCAGCTGAGAAGCACTGGGCCAATCTTAAAATACCATGAATTTCGCGCATATAGTTAAAGTATGACTTGAGGGATAAAATATTTTTTTTTGACTTACAGTTTAGATTTTACCGTTGAATTGACAAAGAATTGGCAGGTTGAATATTGTTCCTTAAAAATTACATAGATCGATGAAATGTACTTGAATATTAGATCGAGAAGGTAATAAAGTATGTGCTTCCAAAGATTTTTCGAGTGCAATCACGAATCCGACAACCGAATTGCCAAACAGGCTTTGCTTTTCAAGATATCGTGACAAAAACATACAAAAATAGCGGTATTTGGTAATTTTTGAGATTGCGTGGCATCGTAATATAATCTAAATAATAATTCATCGCTGAAAAATCGTTAGAACCATCTCAAAGTCTTAGTTTAAAAACATAGAAGAATAACATATGCATGTTGTATAACAGGCGATAAAAGGGGCGTGACTGTAATTTAATAAAACGAAATCTTTAAAGACTTATAAATCATTATGGTTTCATTTTGACGCTACCGATATACTAATAACTTTGGCCTAATTAGATGTTCATTGATTTAAAGGACTTATATGTTTATATAAAATTTAGATTTTAAATTTTACATTTTCTACTAGTTTCAGATGTACTTCTCAGTTAAATAAAGGTTTGAAAATATTTAACAGACAATAAATAAACTATCTGCATATGCTTATCAAATATTATTTTTTATCGAATGTAAAATATAAATAATTTTCAGATATTTAAAAATAATCTTATAAGATTTTGCATCAAATAATAATCTTAGTGACTATCGAAGTTTATAATAATGAATTATACCGTTTTTATTTTCAGTAACAAGTTTTAATTAAAAAATTGCAACAACTTGCCTCCACAACTATAACGCGATTGTTAATTGAATTTCTTTTATTTAACCGAACAGCGGGAACGGGAGAGCTGTATTTTTATTTCTTTTTATCCGCCTTTATTATCCGCGTTTGCAGTGCATTCGCGGCATCTTTTCTTATCGACGACTGACCCAAGGGATAAAAGCCAGGAACTGGAGAAAACGCCGTCTCGGCACAAGGAGGATTTAGCTACTACTCCCCTCCCTTCCCAACCCCTCGCCCGGGGTCAGAAGGCAGCGCGCAAAATTAGTCGATAAACCGTGTTTTAAAGCTCCTTCCTCCTTCTCTCTCTCTCTCTCTCTCTCTCTCTCTCTCTCTCTCTCGCCTCTTTTCCTCGTTCTCTACCGCGAGAGCCCGAGCCGCGACGTCTGCACCGGAACGCCGAAAGTGCCGGTCCGTATATTCGGCCAGCCCGAAAGTAACTTTGACGACTCGAGAAGAAAAGGATCGCGAAGTGTGGGAGGGAGGAGGGTGGGGGAGGGTTAGACGTGGGGAGGTACATATAGTACGAGAGAAACTGTCGAGGTTGACTTTCCTTTGGGGCTGAACAGGCCGAGTTTCCGCTAGTTGATCTATAACTGAGGTACTTTTCTATTCGGCAAAATCGTTCAGTTGAGACTATAAAGCTTTATTTAAGAGAGTCATTAAATAAATTACGGGAATCAAAGGGATTGCTTATTCGCGTTTCGTTTGTGCGTGCACACTGTTTCATTGGCAGTTTTATCGTTCCTTTAAAGGAGATACAAAAGACGCCGCATGAAGAGTAAGTTATTTATTTTCGAAAAAAAAAAACAAACAAAAAAAAGGGCAGTGAAACATGGAATAAATAGACTCGATTATAGACATTTATGGTTTATTTAACTCTATTAAATGTGTAGTTACCTGTCGCAGTAAAAATCGACAATCGAACGACGAGAAAAGTTTCTGCTAATTCACGACTTTTCCATATTAAAAAAAATAAGACCGTGAGACGTGAAAAATTGATACCCGACTGATGATAAATTATATCGGGCTAAGAAGAATCGTGTATGATTTATGAAGTGCGATCGTAAAATAATATAAGAACTATTTAGTATGCTCGGTGTGATCCTCGTAAAAAGATTCATCAGACTTTAATCAAAGTTGCCCACGTTTCTTGCGCCGGGCATATTAATTTCGCCGCCATAAAAGAGTTATACACTCTGCTTAAATAAGCTGAAATTTTTAGTACTCTAATTTTATTTAGAAAAACCTTCTTGTATTCTGATGTAATATTACGCAGTTAATTTGCGTAATTTCGTTTATTACAACTGACAAGATCGAATCAATTGACTGCGTATTAATTAAAATTATAGATCGTTTAGTATTTAAATATTTATGTTAAATATTATATGAAAATAAAGTGTTGGTACAGGTCACGTAAGTAGGCGTACGTAAAGGATGTAAGAATTTTTTCGACTTTATGTTTATGCACTCTCTCCCCTTAACTGTTTAGTAATGAAATATCAGACAAGAAATTTCAGAAATCATTCAAATTATTCGTTGACATTATTGCTTTATTATAGCGACATTATATATTCATTTAATCGTTCAATATAAAACTATACATAATGATAAGCAAGTTATTTTAAAATACAGCTTACATTTTTTACAATTAAAATGAATTAGTAAATGTAAAGATCGTTTAACAATAATATTTTGCATTTTAATTTGGACGATATTTAAAAGAGTTCATGTTTAATTGCAACATCCAGCGTTGCCAATAGTTAAATCAGTAAATAATGAAATTAATTTTTCATAAATTTTTCTTTAAATTAAGTATTGTGGTAGTGCCAGTAATAGGTTTAATTTAATAGGTAGACGTCTAATACACACATTTATACGTTTATATTGGTATTAAGTAAATTATTAAGAAAATTCGGAAATTTCTTATAACTTCCATTCAGATTTTTGTATTAGATTTCGTGTAAAAGGTTCTTTTTATCACAAACTTGTTTGAGATATATATTTAAAAATCTATTTAAAAATCGAACCCATTTACACATCTTTTCTTCTTTTATGGTAGAAAAAACTTTTATTATAAAAAAAAAATTCTACATATTTCAAATATTACGTAGACAAGTTGATGGCCCCCCATAGGAGGTTTCATAAAATTGTTGAGATCTCCGACACCATGAAACCCTTACGTAATTTAAGGACGCTCCATAATTGTAGAGATAACATAAGGGTTCTATATGAGAATTACGGGAGAAGGAAAAGTCAGCTTTCTATATAGGAAGAACATGTTATTATACGCACAAATCACGTATCTCTCTTCTCGATGTATACAAAAATCTCTAAAAAATAAACATTAAAATTACTCTCAGTAAGGTTAATCAACTTTCGGTAAGGTAACAACAGAGAGAATTGAATTCCTCGTAAATTATCGAGTTTCTTTAGCCCCCTCGACAGAGTACAATGTCGACGATTATAACATCATTTTCGATAACCCCCCCCCTCTGGACGAACGGCCGGGCGCCCCTACATCATCCGCGATTCTTTCGATTTTTCAGCGCTGCGACGTGCGCTATCCTCTTTGCTGGTCGCAGGAAAAATGAACGCGAGGCAAAACTAGTTTACGTGCCCAGTCGAGCTTGCATTTAGCTGCGCGCAACGACAGAGGAAGAAGAAGAAGAAGAAGAAGAGTCAAAGCAAAAAAGGAGGTTAATACGATTTTCCACGATTGCATCGCCCCGTGCAACGAGCGCTTAACGCACGGGCGATCACCGCGTGTCTTTCGCGATGCACAGCAGCAGCAGCAGGAGCACTAGCAGCAGTATCGGGAGGGTCGATGACAAATGAGCCATTCGCCGTGCTCGTGCGCCAGTCAACTCTCGATTTTTCTCTGTCTCCCTCTCTTGCATTCGACCCGTCCTCCACCACCCCTCCCCCTGTTCCCTGCTCTTCTTTCTATCTCTTTCTCTCTCTATCTCTCCTCTCTCTCTCTCTCTCTCTCAGCGAAGTGCGCGACCGGCTGGCGGGGTACGAGGGATGGAAGTCGATGTATCGTCGGGCATCAAATTTCATTAGTTGCAGAAAAGCGCGATGCCTGGACATCGCTCGCGGAAATAAATCGCTGTACTCGCTCGTCGAGCCCGTAGAGGGACAAACTAGAATGGAAGAAGGGGATGGGGAGGGCTGCGAGAGAGGACAGGGAGATAGAAAGAGAGAGAACGAGCACAGAGATAGCGTTATCTCCACTGTTTTTGCAAAACAAATTGCTCGTGTCTCCTCCCATTCTCCTCTGGATGCGACAGTGACTCATTTGGCCAGCAATAATAACATCGAGTATGTCTTTCATCTTCTTTTGTTGTGTATATATATATATATATATATATATATATATATATATATATATATATGTATGTATGTATATGCCACGAGAATCTTTTTTCCTCTTTACTCCCCGATTTGATTTTATTTTGTGTATCGCGGCTGAAAAATCGCGGCTATTTTTTAAAAAGCATTTCTATGTATATTCGCAGTTTTATTATATCATATGCTCGTAAAATATACGGATAAAGTGATACTGCCTATACGGCTGAACTGCCAGGAATGTTTAACGACACCGCTTATGAATTCGATGGTCCAGCTTATTTATTATAGGGAACGTGTCATTCATTTATTAAGTTTGGATTATTTGAAATCGATCGTCGATGGGGTTAAGTAGAAATTTTATGGATATATTAGTCTATTAGTGAGTTATTTTGGAAAAATTCAGAAATTCAGGGAAAAAACTTATTGGTAATACTGTGTAGATTGGGGAAGTCAGGTTAAAAAAACAATCTCTTAATCGAAATTCTACAAATCTGTACAAAATCAATCTGTCGAATAATTTTATTTGAGCAGGTCATTAAAATCATGATAAAGGCCTTTTTATGTCTATTGGATAAGTTTAAATTCTCTTGAATTCTTCTAGATTATCTTCATTTATTTTTATTTTGATCTAGTACACAAATATAGAGATATAATATACAAATATATTAGATAAAACAACGCTGCAATACAATTTTGCTTAAAACTTCGATCATCGCCATTGTGTAATAAATAATTTTTCGAACCTAGAAAGAGACACAAAGAAAGTTCGTTAACCCAACCCGACGACCGCCGCGTGAGAATCTTTATCTTTTTCTTTCACGTGCCACGATTAAACAATGAGGTAACAAGTATACACACGTGTACATGTACATCTCGTACGCGCAGTGTAATAAGAGGCAACACGTCGGCGCGCGCGCACTTATGCGCGACGAGGTTTCTTCATCGGTTAATGACTGCAGCGTGCGTCGCGAATCACAGCGCGTTAATTTATAGCTCTCTCTCTCTCTCTCTCTCTCTCTACGACGTCGATATAAGAGACGTAACTTGCCTGCCGACCGAGCGATCTTTATATAGTGGCGATTATTAGACTGACCGTTATCGCGAGCTCATAGTGTAATTAACCGTGAGAAAAACGGGGAGGCGACGGAATATTCTGATCGAGTCGATTAGTAAATTTAATTGATGCGCTTAAGCAATGCGTTCGTAGATGTATATTTGAATTTTTCCGGCTTGAATATTGCTATATAAAGCTAAATAATATATTTTAATGGGTCGATCTAAAATCAAAAAATTAATTCAGTCATGATTAATAAACTTTCAAATCTGCTGCTCAAAAAATAAAATCCTAATAAAAAAATAATTGACAAAGTACTTGATGTATCAATTTTCATTGTTTTATCAAATAATATCGTGCGTTTATTGTTAAGAACCAAAAATAATTTAATCTCTAAAGCTCGCATTTCGTGATTAACATATTTTTTGATTATGTTGAACTGATTACTAAATTCGTAGAACATTTTACTACATTTTATTAATTTTTCAGTGGATCAAAGTTAGAGATAAATCTCAAACAGCATTTATAAAACAATGTCTTAATCTTACGGGCAACGTATGAAACATTGTAATGTCGAACTATTATCAGCCAAAATTATCATAAAGGGCATCCGCCTAAACGATAATAATGGTAACTGTAATAATCCTGCATTAAAATTTAAATTACACTATTTTTCTATTTTAGTTTATTCTATTTTAGTCTAATATTCAGTTAACTGTATTCTAAACGTTGTAATTACTAATCCTCTGAAACGGCCACCGATGGTATGTTCAATTCGGAAAGAAAATTGAACGTGTACGAGTGTCAAGTCTAAAACTCCCCGCCCCATCCGAGAAAACCAGTTTAGCCGAGAAAAAATCCACGTAATTATCTATCTATGTGCATATGAGAGGGGGTGAAAAATCAGATGACCGCCGCGTCGCTGCTGCGCGCTTTATATATATATATATATACGCATCGCCATCGCCGCGAGGGCCGGGCGGCGATCAGCGCGTCCACTTGGCTGGACGCGAGGATGATCGATAAACCGGAAGTGGTCTGCTCAACGCGTCGAGCGCGGCGATTCGTCTCGTTAAAGTGCGCGTCACCGGTGGCGGCACGCACGGGAGAAGAACGCGCACTGCGACGAGGCGGGCTGGGCGAGGGGTAGGGTTAGGGGCGCAGCTGCGCGTCAACGTGTCATTAAGCGGGCCGAGTATCTATCGCGCCGCGGGCATCGTATACTCGTGGCGCGCGGTCTGATCGGGACGGGGGGAGGGACGGGAAAACGGGCGAGCGCCAATGGTATCTAATACGCAATGGGTGGCACTTTATGAACGCGCATAGGCGTAATCCGCGGCTGTAATTATGGAGTTTTTCGCGATTGCTCGGGATGTACCAACGGGGAGAGAAAATCGAGATCCGTTCGGTACGGTAGAGTTTCGTTATCGGACAATATTTAAATTGTTCGTAAGAAACATTAGAGCCGCGACGTAAACAATTCGAATTGAGGAAAATAGTTCCCTGTATATAGAGAAATAGCTCCCTGGTATATAGAATATTAAAAAAAAAGAATTATAGTTTCTTAAAATAATTGGTATAGAATCAAAATTATAGTATGAAAAAATTCAACAAAAGGGATTTTGCTTACCCTAAGAAACATTTAATCACAAAGATGCAAGATCGTGGATAATAAAATTTAGTGAAACAGAAGAGAAATAGAAATGACAAAACTGATCTTTTATTATATCTTAGCACGAAGGTATACATCGCTAATAAAATATTAGATGAAAGATTTATCGTTATCTGGAAGAAAAAACAACTATGAATTACATTTAACAACTTGTCTCTCATATATTAATTAGCATCAGAATGGATTCTAAATGCTAATCTCAGTTGAAACGTAAGTATAATGATTATACGATTGGGTCCAAAAAAAACGGCGTGCAAATGTTAACACAATGAAAACTTTATTATCTTCTATTGAAGATATAGATATGAATATTTATTAAATCCGCATGAATGCATCTCTGGATTCGAAGTACAGAATTGACAAATTTGCGGAGTAATAGCAATATAAGGCATGCATTTTCTAAGAATCTTCGGAGCTGCTGAAACGAAATCTGTCATAAAAATAGGTACCCAGTGGCTGATATTAATGAAACTTAAATAGAGCATTCCAGGCTGCCTAAAACATCCTACAGCGCTCCTACATTTAGAACATGAATCGTAATACTTGGGGGGACAAAATATCTATACGGCATTTATGGCATTCTCGTGCGTTTATCCCGTGGTTACCTTTAATTTGATATCAATATGCTGAGAAAAGCTAAATTTCAAGCCCAAAATAAACTTATATAAGTATGAAGATCGTCCGAAAGAGATGAGAGGCCTAAATTTACCGAATTAATACTATTTTCTATGGGTGAGACGATACTCACGATATATTTACAATCACCTTAATACAATTGTTGTTTTGTTTTTTTAATTCAGTAAAAATTTTTGTGTGATTTCGTATTAATATATTCGAACTTACCTGAAACGTGAAGTACACATTATGTAAGCCATGTACAAAATAAATATGCATGTCTCTTTCTTCTCTCGTCTCCCTTTGTTCGTTAGTGTATTTTAAAATGCTTCGAATTTTGGAAAAATGGACAGGCGATAGCCTGACAGGTCGAGGGCGGTCGAGAGAGCTCATAAATAGTAAGTGCGAAGCACGAAAAAGATTTCCACGTGAAATTGACTTGTATTGTATGGGAATGAGGAATTATATTTTTTTTTTCAATTTTAGCAGTACGTCCTATGTATGAAATGTCACAATTATTTCTCTACATTTTTGTGTAGTTGGTTAAATTGATTTCAAGTCTTGAAAAGGGTTGCACGATCAAAAACCAACAGAAGCGTAGACTATTAAGCGTAGAGTATTAGTTAATAAAGAACATTAATCCAAATCTTCATTGTTGGACAGTGAGAAGGTTAAAATATTATTAATATAAATGAACCTCCCGTGTGGAAATTTATTCCCGAATCTAACTAGTATCGGGTAAGTTTTCCTTATTAAATGTTCGGATCCAGAAGGGAAATCTAGTCTGATCCTATTTCCGATTTGTCCCACTTTTAATAGCTTTTCATGTAGGGCACGAGCTTAGATTTTGGTAGGTATACTAAGTTAGAAACTAGACAGAATCTAGTCAGAAAATTTAGAAATTAAGACGGTTTATAAATTATCCTAATTTTGTTTCCTCGATGAAGTGAATAATTGTTTGACTCTTTAATATTTATTTATTTAAAATAAAAAATATATTTACGTATTTAGGTGACGCATACCATTAATTAGAATTTATAAATTATTTTCTATACGCATTACTACGTATTACGATTTACAGTTAATAATTAATAATTATTAATATATTTTTTTTACACTATTTATTGTAAATTTTAATATTAAGCAGCTCTGTTGAACGTATAAATTATTTTGTCTCAATGAAAAAAATTCCAACCTCCGCTGAGTATTGAACCCACGACCCTACGATTCGCAAGCTAACGCATTATGCACTATGCTAAAACGCAATATGCGATTACTATACTATACTTTGCATATAACTGTACAACACTTAAGATCATATAATAATATTTTATAAACACAAAATAATACATACATAGTAAATCAATTTTTTAAATTCTTTTTATATATTTAAATGTTCGTGGGTGTTTATATATTTAAATATATATATATATATATATATATATATATATATATATATATATAAAAACACACACACACACACACACACACACACACACACACATATTTATAAAAAATATATATATGCGCGCGCGTGCGTGTATGTGTGTGTGTGTATAATTTTCGTACGCATAAGGTCTTGACTAGAAAAGACGTCGTTCTTTCCAATATTAGAAAAAGTTGAGGAAATCTAACTAGAATCAAAACAGAAAACTTAACCATTTCCTTACCTCGCCTACTTGGCAGATTCCACCTACAAAAACGTCATTCTTTCCAAAGGATTTAGCCCGAACTAGGAATATGCCGACTATATTTCTGCATGGGCTAATAAGCGAAGATTCCAAAGAATAATTTTTGTGTTTTTATTTTTTTCTTTTGTAATAAGTTGCCCACCACCGTAAGCCACGACAAGAACGGGTTAAATCCTTTACCGATTTAGCATCTCGCGGTTCAAGCGCATTGGAACGATCGAGCGAACGCAGGGGAAGCCGGAAGGGAAAAACCTGTCGGCGAGCTACGAGACGCTCCCACGTGTGCCACCCCGCCAGACCCCCCCCCCGCTGTGCGTACTACCCAGTAGGTGCGCGTACAGACGTGCGTTCTGCGAAAAATATATATTACCAGGACAGAGGGGAGGGGGTGGGGGTGGATAGGTTCTCGCGTTACCCGGGATAGGGTTGCGGCTCGCCCGGCTACGCGAGTACATATAATGACCGGGTTAGCCTCGGTCGCGGCCGCGTGCACGTGACCACGGTGGGGATAGAATTTAACGACTAGCTTTCGGCTTGTCCACTCGGTCGGTTCGCGTGCTCTCTCTCTGTCTCTCTCTCTCTCTCTCTCTCTCTCTCTCTCTCTGTCTCTGTTTTTCTCATACTCCGCTCTTCCCTCCTTTCTTCTACCCCGCTCTCGTTTTTTACCCACGAGCGATACGATTTATATATATATATATATATATATATATATATATATATATATATATATATATATATATATATACACCTACGCTGCGAGGTCACACGAGCGTCGCGTGCTCGCTAATTTTCGGATTTTCTTTCTTTACATATACATATATGCACATAATACGGTGAGGTGGCCTCTCGGGTCAAGCGATTTATCATTCCCGGCGAACGCTTATTGGTCATTGGAATAACGTGTAGGTCGTGAGATTTTTAATATATATATATATAGATCGGTTCTGGTACTCGACGCGCCGTTCGGACAGACGCCCCTTCCCCATTCGCCCCATCCACATGGGATGGAAGTTGGCATTTATTTTCGATGGGGCTATAGGTAAGACTTTTATCGTCGTTCATGCGAAATACAAATTGGTTAATACGCAAAGAAATTTCGTTACTGTAATGTTTGATTACGTATTGTCTTACAGCTAACGTAAATCTTTCGCTCCCGTTTCCATCTCGATTTTAAGCAAGGCGAGTTATACGTATAGACTTTAATCATTTCATTGGGTTTCAACAACCTATTGTATCTTATAAAATAATTGTAGTTATAGTCGATTATAGTCGAATTGTTAAAATATGGATTTATGCACTGAAAACAAATCAGTATTATCAAATAACCATTTACTGGAACAGTAATAACTTTATATATTATATTATAATTTTATATACAAAAATTTGTTATAAATGAAATTAGTTTTTAAAAACTAGAGATATATAATATATAATGTAAAAAATCCTTTATATAGTTTTTACTACCGTTCATAATAATATTTATGAGATTTCACTAATCCCAGTAAAATGTTCGGTATACTTATTTTTATAGTTAAAATTGCCACTTTAACTTTTTCCTTTCGAATCCGCACAATGGCAATCATTACTCAGTAAAACTTCCAATCTCATTTTGTCCAAATACATCCGAGATACTGTTATAGGAAACAATGGCAAATCCGCCATTCTCAAGCGTTTCAAAGCGAATTCGCCGTTGAATTCTACGCTTCCGCGCCATTCTATAAAACAAATCGCTCGCACTGGGAGTTAACCTCTATGCACTTAGTTGATGAGCGGCGAGGGGGAGGGGGATCGGGGGTGCAGGCGCACCCTCTCACTATCCATCTCCCTGTCTCATTCTCGGTGCACTTTTTCCACTCGACGATCCGGCACGCACAGCACACCTGCGTTATGCTCAAAAGTGTGCAAACATTGGAATCGAATGTCAATGTGTGCCCTCGTGGATTTTTTTGCCCGCGACAGATTTCTTTGATATATTTATCACAAAGTTAATGGACGAGGATTTTTTATTAATTAATATAATCTGCGATTAATGATTGATAAAATAATAAATAATAACAACAACAATGATAATAATAATTCATAAGTTTTTAAGCCTTAATGAACATTCTCAGCGATCTAGTTATCAAATAATCTCGTAAAAGTTGAATTCGACAATGGGATTTCGCGTAAATAGCATGCAACTGCCATATGTATTTTTGAATACATCCTTCGCAATCGAATGCTCAACAATAATCGCTGTATTGTCGTATTGTTATCTGATAAATCAGAACCGAGGAAAATTCTTTTTGTTGTGTATACTTCGGGCTGCAGGGGATGAATTTCTTTAAAAAAACCGTGATTACCAGCATGGACCAAAAAAAGGAATCTTGTGCGACATAACAAAATTTGTATATGATATCAGTACTAATTTGCTAAACGTACTTGCTTACCTATGTGCACGTGCAGAATTTTGTAAACATTTCATAAAAGCAATGTATCATGACGTATCTATAGAATATGTAGGATAAATGTATAGATTGCGCAAAACGCAAGAAATTGCTTTTTCGCACGATTTAGCGGTATAATAGAAGACTTATAATTTAAGACACTTGTGAATCGACAAATGATCAGAAATAGGATGACCAATCGAATATTTATATTGTAATTGTTAACCAATTTACGTTTAAAATAGCCACTAATTTCTCTTAACATCTTTTTAACGTTATCTTACTCTTTATAGGAGACGCATAAATTATTTTCAAATTAGCATTCGAAGCACTCCGTAAATTTTCACAAACAATGCCATTAATAATATCAGTGTCAAAGATATCAGCCGGCATATCGCGAATACAAAAAATGGAGGATTTAATGTAGTAATTCCTTTTTTTACTACAAGTGTTTTTTTCTGTTTTTCGAATATTTCATAACAATATACGCATACGAGTGCACAGCAATTCATGCTGAGGATAGATATCGTAAACTAGACCTTATCACCAGAACTTTAGATTTACTTTATATACGTTTTTGAAACCCTTTTTCCGAATGCTTTGGCCTCGGGACATGCGTTTGCGTTGGATTTTCATTATTACGGAAACGCATGTTGTTGATAATTTTTACCTGTCTAGAAAAAAGGTACTTTTTAAACGAAATTAAAATGCAATATGAAACGCCCAGCAAAAGTGTCAATATTTGTAGATTCATGTATATATATGTATATATGTATATATATAAATGTTTATAAAAAATTTACGACCCCGATGATGAACCGAAGTGGCGCGTCGGTTCCATAATTATCAGTAATCCGGAAATCAGCGCTTAAAATCCCGAGGGCCATAAAGTTCAGCGGCGAGGGGCCCCGTACGCTTAATGAAATCTGCGGAGAGCGCTCGGGCGGGGACAGCAAAATATCAACCCCCTATACGCGTATGTGTATGTATACGCACACACGAGCTAAATTCTCTGTTTCCCATAAAACCGGAGAGGGGGGCGAGGTCAGTGCATACTGAGGGCGGAAAGCGCGGGCGCGCGCCTCCCGCGCACGTGTCCGTCCCGCCGGCCGTACGGGGGTTAATTTAATAGGTATAATACCGATAGCCCCGCGCGTATCCCGGTCCTTTGCGTGTAATGCCGCCCCCCCCCTTCTATACCACTCATTCACCACCCGCTTGCGAATTGGCGATTTTTTGTAATAACGGTTTATGCCGCAACGCTGCCCACTTATTTATATATCTTTACCGCGGCGGGTTTGCCTCGATTCACTTTTGCCTGTAAATAAGCGAAAATAATTATTCCGAGCGGAGTTAAATACTTGTTCGGGAAGATAAATCTGATCGATGAAAAATGGAAATATTGGCGGGACAAATTTTGCGTAAAGTTTTGATAGAGTTTCATCAAATTTTTTAAATTAAAATTGTGAGAGATACTAGCTTCGATATACTGTTCCATATATATATATATATATATATATATATATATATATATATATATATTATAATAATAATTTCTTCATATAATTATAAATATATCAAATCATAGAAATTTATAATTTTTCGTTTTTATTTTTAGTTAATTAGATGATAAAATAAATATTGACAAGTATTAATTTTACAACACAATTTAAAGCACCGAAATCATTAAGGTTTAATAACAAATAACAGTGCAGGCAACTCGCACTCCTAAAAACGGCAATGGTTATCTGATGGTCGGCAATACTTATCGGTGCCAAAACTAAACCGATACAGAATATATATATATATATATATATATATATATATATATATATATATATATATTCCGTTTTAAAAGATATTATTCATTAACTTATATCGAACCCGTAATTAAGGTCATAACTCAACAAGTTGATACTTAACGGTACTTTCAAGAAGTCGGAACGCGTATCAAGTATTGCACGCGAATACTCAGGTAAATATATAATACCTTGAAGTTTCTCCGTGTAATCCTTAAAACATTCTAAAAGTTATTCAATTGTAAAATAAAACTAAAATAATATTGTTTAAGAAAATAACCGTAATAGTTTAAGTAATTTTAAATTTCACTGAATTTTTTTAAGCCTTAAAAATATTATTTTGAATTTTTCATAAGTATCGAATTTAATCTTAATTCATGAGAATATTAAAATTGCATGGATGAATCAAAAGTTAAAAAATTATACTACTGTTACATGTTAGTAAAGGACACACCCACCCACCTGAAAAACAAATTTTACTAATGGATGGAAAATACATTAGTTCTGCAGAAAACCGACGCACTAGTGCATTATTAGTTTAGTCAATTAGATATTCATTTCTTTAAGTTTATATAATTCAGTTCTTAATTTACACTGCTCTTTCATTTATTAGAGGATTTTAATCTCTAGAACTGCATATTACGAATATATTTTTCAATCACAATATGTCTGTAACAATTTAAATCTAAAACAATGAATTCCTTATTTTTCTTTTGCACCAATGGATCTATCTTCTATTTCTTTTTATACGAAAATTGTTCATATTAAATTTTTTTCACTTTTTCTATTTCTTTTTTTTAATTTTTTTTTCAATTTATTTGTGATTTGACATATATTTTTTTTTCTTATAGAAACCTACCAATTGTACTTGCCTCAATAAATTAAACTGTACTTTCTAATTTGCACTAATCAGGTTGTATTATTATTATTATTATTAATCGAAAAATCGCATTAATTATTCGTCTACAAATTAAAGTCATTATTTAAAATTGTATGCATACAGAATTCTTCTATATAAGTTAAACTTTGTTACCTCATTAGTAACCATATGAAGAATTAAATGATTTCTCTATTAACACGAATGTAAAATATTTTATAGTTATTACATTTGCTAAAAATATCAGCTATTGTTACATTTTAGCGCCTCTCCTTGTTGGAATAAATTAAAATTTCTTTGGGATATGCACTATTCTGACTCGATATGACTAAAAAGTGATTCCAGAATTCCAAAAACATGAGCTCTGAACACCCCTGCAAGAAGCTAGAAGCCAATAATAAACTAAGCTATAGCCTATTACCTATCTGAACAATATTCAGATAAAAATAAATGGTATTAAAGTTCATTGGTACAAGAAAAAAGCGACGTATTAATTTTTTATTATATCTATTGCATTTTATCAATATGGAAGGAATTGGTTGTCCGGTGACTGTAGACTCTCCTTGTAAGTGAAGTAGTTCTGAAAATTCATAATTAAAATTAATTAACGCAGAATTATGTAAGATTAAAGGAACGGATTCTCAATATATGATAATAATGATGCCATACTTCGTTTTTATGTACAAATTAATACATTTTTCACCCTTTGGTAAGAATTGGTTTTTTGGTTGGCGTGTGGTCCCTTGATTAGTTTTCTTATTCAGATGTTCAATTTCTATATAAAACTGTTAAACCAATATTTTTTTTTACAAAGTATAAGTTGTCATATCTGTAGATGTATTAACCATGAAACAGATATTATATTTGTAAATGCTTTTACACAAAAATTCGACCGGCAGTATCGATTGACTTTTTGTCTACAAAATCTGTAGTTTTACTTTATAAAATATTTTCGAATCGTTTCATCTAATTTCCTAGTAATTGGAATTGTGCTCGAACTACGTTAACTATTTTCTATTCCTGAATCAAATTTAGCAATTGAATGATCGCCATTGAACAATAATAAATCATCAATATTTAAAAATTTATAAAACTATATTAATAATTAATTTTTCATTTCTTTTCTCATTTCCCTTAAAACCGATTGGATCGTCATTAACGGCGTGTTGATTTAATTAAAAATAAAGAAAGGATAAAGCAGCCCCGGCGTACGTCTGCAAAAACGCACCCCCGGCCTTGCCCCTTAAATACTTGCCATTACGCGGCGGCGCGGCGCATCGTTCCTCCGATCGCCGTCAGTCCCGAGTCAGCGCGATGCGCCGCGACACGTCACCGAACCGCCGTCCGCGTACGCGAGCTAAAAATAATGAGAGTACAGAGGCATCGAAATGGTAAACGGGGGAGGATCGCGTGACCTTTCCTTCCGCGCACCTGACAGCTGCATGAGTACGGACGGGAGGAGAACACACACACACACACACACACACACACACATACAAACGCACCCCCCACAGTGCGACTCACTCAGGCTCAATTATCATCAGCATAAAGTTCGGCTAATGACGCCTTCGTTTCTCTTAATGGAATCAATGATTTCCCAGGGCCCATCAACCGGATTACCCTCGCGTACCGAGAAAACTTTTATTTTTACGACCTGCTCGGAGCGTCCCGGAAAACTTTTTTTATAGCTCCGACCCACCCACCCGCTCCCCCCTCCACCCACTCGTCTCCTCTCGCGCGGCACCGACCGAAACTTTTGCATATACTTAATGTTTATACAAATGCGATGCAGTCGCTCTTCGGACGAACGAAACGTTGTTCCCGGGGGTTATGTGTATGGTAATGGTTTCCTCGATTCTGCATTTTTCTTTTCTCTTCTTCTTCTTTTTTTTTTACTCTCTCAAGTATTCCTTCGATCATCGTTATGCCTGAAATATTATCGAATATTCTCTGCATCCTACGAATAAAGCCTTTTCATTCGGATGTTATATATTTTGGCGTATGAAAGTCTAAGAATAAAAGTTTTGCCTAATATATATATATATATATATATATATATATATATATATATATATATATGCGTTTCGAAGAGGTTCGTATAATATATATGTATATACATATTTCACATCAGTGCGGAATCTCCTCTAAAAATATCGCGTTTCCGCCTCCCCCGGCCCCTCTTCCTCCTCACCCTCTCCGTACGACCCCGGCTCTGCTTATATATGTGCACATTAGTCCCGCCGTCCCGCCCCCACATCCCGCTCGGCTTCTTGCCCCAGACAGCACTGATAAATTTAACGCGAAAACGCGAATAATATCTATTAATTATATGTCCGAGCCGGCCGGCCGCTGGATCTTTGCATGCGCTCCCGCAGATGCAAAGTTTATATTATATACATGTATATGTACGTAGACAGCGGGTAAAGCGAGCGGGCCAGCAGAGGGCAATAAACGGCGGTGCCGCTTTATCGCGAAACGGAATTAAACGGTTTACGAGTGGACCGCAGATTAGTGCGCGGATGGATAAGGGAGAGAAGTGGAGATAGAGACGGACAGAGAGAGGCAAAAGATCGAGGTGTATCGAGCTATGGTTATATTTCTCCCTCGGCGAGCGGATATGTATATATATATATATATATATATATATATATATATATATATATTTAATAATATATATAAGATATATTTACGTATTGCGAAAAGCAACTCGAGCGGAGCGGCGGCCGCGTCCGTCTCTCTCTCTCTCTCTCTCTCTCTCTCTCTCTCTCTCTCTCTCTCTGTCGCAATACGAACAATAATTAATATATCACTCCCGTCCGTCGCCCAGGACGCGACGAGGGCGTTTTTCGGCCGTGCGCCTGTACCCCTACACACGGACAGGTATACGTACGCGCATAGCGCCCGCGGCCTCTTCGATGTAACGCAAGTACATAAAAATTCAATCCCGTTCAATTTTCACTCGCCCTCCCCTCCACTTTCCTCCGGGGCGCCTCCTATTTTCTGCGCTCGTGCTCGCCCGGATTTCCGTCGCACCGGCCCCGCTTGTAACGCCGGTGTTTTCTTTCAATTACGCGTCCGCGTCTAGTGTTTTTTCAATGGACCGCGAACGCGCGGAAATAAGACAGCGAAGCCGAGGCAGGCGACGAGTTTCGCAGCATCGTAACGCTGGCGTGGCGCGTTGTAACGCTTCTCTTGTAATTATCGGGCTGGGGCCGGTGGTGGACGAAAATTCGTACGTGCAACACTCGTAATATTTACCCGTTCCGCGCGTACCCCTTGAGCAAACACAAACACGACGAATGAATAAATAACATTTTACGGACGACGAGACGAAGTGATTATTAAACGACGCAGTTAACGATTATTGTGTAATAATTGTAACGAACAAATGTCGAAGGTTAAAAATAAAAGAAAAAAAAAGGTACAGTATAATTGCCATACCATTATGTAAAAATTGCATTAATACCTTTGAAGTCGCTAAGCAGGTTTTGACGCTAACGCACAGTCGAGACGTCATACGCATTTATATTAGTGAAATGCTTATCGAAACATTAACGTTTGCCAATCGATAATTAAATCATTATACTATCGCTATATACAGCGATATTATGCAACTAACGATGGGTGAATTTCGCGCTTTATCGGTTTTGCGCACGAGAGTAAATGATAAATTAACCGACCGCTTTGTCAATTATTAATTATGGGATACGTATAATTGTGCGAGAAATGGAATCTGCAATGTACAACTTCGCCATATATATATATATATATATATATATATATATATATATATATATATATATATTATATCGTGTTATTGAGTAACGGAGTTAACAAACTGAATCGGCTCTATGAGCTCGAAGAGTTTATTTCGAATGTTATTGATGGCTGAGTTAAAGGGTATGGGAACCAATTTTTAACGCGTAATTCGAAGGAAATATTGTTGTAGAGTAATCGATTAAATGCAATATCTAATCGAGAGTCAAGAAGAATTCTTTTCAAAATCGAAGCCTCAGAACGAACGTAAAAAGACCAATGGTCGTCCGATCAACCTCTCCTATATAATAAATCGGCTCTATTTCGAAAGAATTCCTTCAATAACATTATATAATACATGTACACGGGCATCATCGACGTATGTACGAAAAATAAAGAGAACATAGTATCAGAGAGAGAGGAAGAGAGAGAGCGCGCGAGAGAAAGAGAGAGAGAGAGAGATAGAGTGAAGGAGAACATGATCAAGAGAAAAGTGACCACGAAAAAAGGCACTTGCAGACAATACCTATAGATACACTCACACACACACACACACACACACACACACGCGCGCGCGCGCGCACACGCACGCACACAAAATTCGACCAGTGCAATGGAGTCGTAGAAAAGCACGGAAAAGTATGGAAGATGAAGCGAAAGCGCGCAGGCTTTAGAACGTCCCCGCACTCTGGATTGCGCGCGTAAATCTCGCGTAGCGCGTGATGCAATATATATATATATATATATATATATATATATATATATATATATTACTGCGTGTGTATACGGAGTGGATGACTGATAACGAGTTTTCCCTCCCGCGCAAGATTCAACTGCACAGGGCGGGTGGGGGAGAGGATATCTTTTTGCGACTTTTCGAGATATCAGCGGGGGAGGGGAGTGGCAGGGTCTCTTTATTAATGACGCGGGACTAGACGATGGGAGCTGGAGTGGGATGGTAGAGTCCGCGAATCTCGTCTGCCTCCCACTCTCTGTGTCCGTCCTTCTGACTCTCTCTTTCTGCCTGTCTCTCACTCTCTCTCTCTCTCTCTCTCTCTCTCTCTCTCTCTCTCTCTCTCTTCCCGGTTTATGGAGGGACATAAACTCTAAACTGATTAACAGTAGCCGCTAGCCGGTACTGCAATATATATGCAATCGGTCCCCCCCTCCCTCCACCTTCGCCCCTTTTCGCCGAGCGCCCGGCCGACGTCAAGCCCCCACCCACTTCAACCCTCCTGCTGCCGGTTTCGTTCGGCCGTTCGCGAAACGGCCCCTGTCTTACGAGTATACGTCTGTGTGTATATGTGTGCGCCCGTGCGCTCGCGCTCTCGGATACGCTCGTCTCTCGTTAGCGATGCTCCTCTTTGCCGTGCGGCGGACGGCGGCGGCGGGGGGAGCGGGGCGGACGGAGAGGGTTTATAGGCCATCGTCGCTGGAATTAACATTGCCCAATTAAATTGATAGATGTCTGGACTGCCATTAAATTCCCATGGATATAAACGACTAAAATTGCGCGTAAATCACGAACTTCCTAATTTCGAGTCGCGGCGCCACAGCTCGCCGGCGAGAGGCGGGGATAAAGGACTTCTTTACCCGGCGCGCTCTCTCGAATCGGGGGTTCGTCTTGTGTATGTGTGTGTGTGTGTGTGTGTGTGTGTGTAAAAATGCCATCTACCCGACCTCCGAGATCGTACGCTCTCTCTTTTTCTGCATAAAAAAAAAACAAGAATTCGTTTTTATATGTATTATCCATATTAAATTCGTAATAACCTTTACATATAATGTTCGTTTGATTTATTCTTTGACTTTATGATATGTTTTAAAAACGTGCGCGTAAAACAAATTTTAACAAAATTTATACCGAAGAGAAAAAAAAAGACGAAAAATCGAGCAATTTCATTTACTACGCGGCTTATATAATATCTCACAATAAAAGGAAAAATTAAATGCTTAATATTTCACTTGCGTTATAACGAACGTCGATTTTAAAAATTTATTCCAACATATCGCCCCGTGCCGTCATACGGTTATTTTTATTTCTCCGCTCGCTCTCTATCTCGCGTATCATTAATTTGTTTTGTTAAAAGAAAAATGGTATCAATTCCCGACAAATTTCTGACTGATGGAACAAAAAAAAAAGGAATATATACCGTCGGGGCTCGTGTGTATATGTTAAAAAGAAAGCACAATGTAATTTTATTATTCCATACTCTTTCATCATCTCTCTCTCTCTCTCTCTCTCTCTCTCTCTCTCTCTCTCTATTGAATGGCCCGACAAAGCGCCCGGATCGACGGGCGCGCGTTTTTCGTGAAAAGTAATTTCGCATTGTTTATGGCAATGGCGGGCGCAAAAAAAAGTGTGTGACAGGGCGCCGACGAACAAAGGTGTCAACGACCGATCGAACGATTTTTCCTCCATTTTCTCGGTAAATTAAGCCGCCGCTGCCGCCGCGAATGCGTATTATATATTTGCCGACTCGATCATCGGGCACTTCGTCATACGGTTTTGAGAGGGGCAGGAGGGGGGGCGTTATCTGTCACGTGTCACTGGCTCCCTATATATTTTACGCCCGGTAAACTCTCCTTCGGTATATATCCATATATATCTATATGTATATGCATATATTTATGCCGACGCGACGCCCCGAAATGGTTATATGGATTTACTTTGCATTTGTGGAAAAAGCGCCGTAAACTCGGTGAAAGAATAGTGCGGCGGAATGAAATAGGGACCGGAATAAATTGGATACCCGGAGCTCTCTGGGCTTATCTTACGGCGTCAGGGAGCTCGGGTCAAACGAGCGATACATATATATGTATACAGATACACACAGACACGCGCGCGTGCACGCGCGCGCAGAACTGTATTCGCAGTTGAAATTCGCAGGGATAAATTGTTTTCGATGTTCGTTATTGATATTTTAACCCGCTACCCGATACGTATATTAATTTAACTCTTTTGTTTAACATTATAAATTATAGTTACGTAGACTGTTGTAAATTAAATTAGCCAATACTTTTATCGATCTTGCAATAATTACACAACAATATATTATACGAATATAACGACAGTCAAATTGTCTTTGTTTACAATTATCCCCGGTAGACTCTGAAAGAAAAATACTATTAAACATAAAAATAAATATAAAATAAAATAAAATGAAAATAATAAAAATTAAAATTAATAATAAATATAATCCATGCGCAAAGTTAGCAAATGTACCACACCTTTCATCTTTGTCTGACTATTTCGAACTGCTTCGAATTATATAATATAGTACTATATATAATGCATAACACTGTATATAATATATAATTATAATTAGATTATTGTGCAAAAACTCTAAGACCAATAAAATTATTTGTGAATTTAGCTCTTTCATTCAATTGAAAACTTTACACATACCGACAACTACGGTTGATTTAATCGATATATTGAATTCTAATCTTTTCATTTGAAACAAAATTTGCCAAAGAGCAAAGACTGCAATGGAGTCTAGTTGTGTAAAATAGACTTGTCTCTGTCTATTAATTTTGCATTATAGGAGTATGGTTATATTATGTAACGGTCTTTTATATATATATATATTACGCGCGAATCGCTGCAATGGCACTGCCTGACAGCTACATCTCGAGTTTTAACGATGATCCCGGGCAATAACTTCGGGCTTAGCTCGAGCCAAGGGTGAATTGTGGCCGTTGGCGAGATCACCAATCATTGGTTATACGTCTCCCGTAATTAACTAATGTTCTTGGCTATGTAAATCAGCGCGAGCCCCCCTCCCCAATCCTCTCTCGCACGCGTTCGCGCACGCACGCACACACACACACACACACACACACACACACACACACACACACCCGCACATTCGCCGGCCAAGCGGTAATTTAACGTGGGATCCGATTTGGGACCTTTCAAGCAGCTTTCCCTCCCTCAGTCTCATCCTAGGATCTTTTCTCGAGCACCTACCCGCAACACCTCGTGCCGTAAGGTCGTAAGCTGATTAATCGAACCGCCGTCAAGGCGGCAAACTATTATGCGGCGAAGCTACCTCCCGCTCTCTGTTCAAATACTATAGCTTCTATAAATATAGATTAAAATTATTCACGTTGAATAAGTTTTAAAATCATGATATTACATTGATGATATAATTTTAATAAATCTTTTCATAATTAATACAAAACGTATCAACTCGAGCACTGATTAAAAATACGACGATGACAATAAAAATAAATAAATGATAACGCGAGTTTTCTAAATATCCGATTGAGGATGTTCATTTATCAAGATTTATACTTCTGTATAATAATTTAATTCAAACGAAGACGAAAATTTTGCAAAAGAAATTTAATTCCTTTAGCCTTCTTACGCATACTAATTAAATTAGTATAACGTAGAAAAATAATTTACGACAGTTGTTACATAATTAATGTGGGCATAAAAATGAATGGACACTAAATGTATAACGTATGTATATATGTATAATTAGGAATAATACGTGCAGGCCGGCCAGGGGAGGAAAGGGTGCAATTCATTAGCTTCGCAAGCTTAAGTTACGAACCTTGTAACATCGAGGTATGGTAGAAAAAACTTGTATTTTCTATGCGACGTAAATTCACGGGTAATGTTCAACATAATTCTTGAATTCTGTTATTTGATAATGTGACGTTAGATAATTACAAATAATTGTTTAACAAAACCGTTATAGTGTTTGCTTTTGTTGTTGTTGAAAATAATTAGATCGAAATATAGCTTACCACCACTCAGACGGGATTTTCATAATTAAAAAACAAAAATATTCGTATCACCTTGGAAATATGGCGGGTCAGTGCAGAAATGCAATTCATTTCGTCATGAAAACAAAAGAGAAAAATACGCAAAGTCACGAAAATTAGAAAAACACCGATCGAAATTCGCACAATCAAAGCGATGGTCCTTCTAACATACGTCGCCAGTGACGGTCAGAGGTAGGTGGTGGTGAGGGGGGAGGGTAGAGGAGAGGAGGTACAATCGACGTCAGGTGCCAGAGCCGCGTGTAACAAATCGCTGTGCCGGCTAATAACCAGGGGCGCAGGAGAGCCAATTAAGTCAGAGTGCCCCGCGCGAGCCCGCGCCTACGAGCCGTGACGGCGTGCTCGTCGCGCGGCCCTCTGTATAGAATGGCACCAACCGCGAGGATCGAAAAATATTTGTGCGTGCGTATGTACATATATATATATATATATATATATATATATATATATATATATATACACCGGGCGGGGAGTCGAAGAATCACCGCGGCTAGGACGGAAGGATCGCGGATAAGCAGCGCGTGCGCGCCTGTGTATAGATAAGAATCAAACAGGGCGCGTATACATGCATCGCCACGCATGATCTTTTAAATATCTATATCTATATATATATATATATATATATATATATATATATATATATATATGTACCTGGTCGAACCGCCGTACACGCGTACGAGGCGAGGGTCACCTCTGCAGGCGCACACTTATAATACGGCAGCGGTGTAAAGAAGTCCCCCCCACCTCCTCACGTGCGCCTGTCGCATTAGGCGAGGATGCCACCGTCACCGCCGCCCGATGACTCTCGCTGAATGACTTGCGACGGACCGGCGTTAATTATCGCGTCAAGCCGGGGAAGGGGCGCGGGAGGGGGTGTCGGTGCTTTCGCAAAAATTACAGCAGAACGCGGGGAATAAGTTTTGCGCTCCCCGCCCTGCACGCGGCACTTACACGTGGATAAGATAATTGAGCTCGAGCTCGCGTCGGTTTTTGCCACTCTGGTTAGAATTTCGTACGTGTACGTGGCATCCGCGACGCAAACAAACGAAATTATAAAGCTCGACACCGATAATTTCGCGATTATACGGGGCGAAATTCGCGATTGATTTTTCTTTCTTTCTTCTTCTTTTCGTGCGTAGGCGAGGTGTCTCACTGTACAGACCCCGGTAGACGCACGAGGATGCACGAGACAATAATATTGGACGCGTGGAGAAAAACGCGCGCATCGCGGTCGCGATAAGAATTGCGCGCGAACTATCCAAGCTTTCGTATAATTATACGGGATGTCGCGACGAATTTCTGCCGATCGGATGGGACTAGAGGGCCTTCGCTCGAGACAGCGTTCGCGCGATGTTTGAGAACTTTCCGAATACGTGAAACAATGCACTGGACAATGAAATTTCTGAAATTAAGAAATTTAGTGGGTGGGCAATGTGAAATGCAGTTTGCCCACGACTGTTCCGGGTAGTTAACGAGGGCGACTGAGATTTTGCACTATTCGATGTAAATCGTACGACTTACCTATACCGACGACGTGGTTTATATTGAAATGATTATGGTATCACTTATCAGTCTCATGTCCGACGTCTTCATCTATACTTATGTATGTGTATTAATAAACACGTTACACCGTTGACTAAACTAAATCGATTCATTTAATAGATATATATATATATATATATATATATATATATATATATATATATATATCATGTGCGTATTTATAATTTTCTAATCATATTTCGTCGCATAAGAAATATATTCGTTCATCTTAATATAGAAAGAGAATACCCGTGCAGAAATATACGCGGCATATCCCTAGTTCGGGCTAGATCCTAGTCAGTATTACTCATTATATTAATTATTACTTTCTCGCCTTTATTTAGATTTCCTTATCTTTTATTGATGTTAGAAAGAAATACACGTTTTCTATAGTCAAAATTTTACAAGTAAAAAAATTAAGGAAATGATTCGGCTTTCTATCTTGGATTTAGTTAGATTTCCTTAACATTCTCCTTATTTTGGAAAGATGTATCAATATTCATTCTAAATAATTGACACTACTGATTCGAACCCATCTGTACTGGGCGTAGTTCAACGAAACTTAAAGGCTCAGCAGAAACTTGACATTCTTATTACCGAGAATGACAGAAGTACGAATACTTGCCTACATTATATATATATATATATCGCTCATAATGTAATATTGTACCATCATTCTTGGTAATTTATTTTGTGCATAAACTATACACGCTGTCTTTAATTATTTAAATAATGTTCCTGGTTGAAATTAAATTAATAAATATTTTTATCGGTCTTACAGTCTTTCTAATATAATATATTAGCTAAAATAATGAAAATCAGACTGTCCTTGTTTACGTTCACCTATGTAGAATCTGAAATAAGACTTATTATGACCATAAATTATATAAAAATAAAATAATAAATAAAATAAAATAAAAATAATAAAAGCAATATTCTGTGTTAGTAAAGGACAATTAATTTTTTCAAGGATCAATTTTTTCAGGGATTTTTGAAAAAAAGAATCATGGAATAAAATAAACTACTATATAATGAAAATATCGTTGTACGGAGAGTTTGATACGTTTATGACATTGTACTAATATCGGCGTCATTCTCACCGCGCCGGTACAATGCGCCCAATAGCCCGACGCGACGGAGGCCGTAGCGAACTTTCCGGAAGCCTGTCAAAAACGAAACTGCCGCGAAAGTCCCCCACCTGAGACAATTCAAAACTGTCGCGAGGGCAATTTCAATTATATACCCGTGCGTGAATTGTCGGACGTGAGCGGCGACGTCGCGATCGTCTCGCGGGCGATACAATTCCGAAACTCGCCGCGTGCGCGACATATACGACTTATGCCACCGACCCCCTCCCCCGCCCCTGTTGTCCGGGATATTTCGGTATATAATGCTCTGACCCGTGCCACTCGGTACGGTATACGGAATATCCCCGAGGGAGCGCGGATTCGACCCGCAGTCCGAATGTCGCGACGTCGAGGAAATGCGAGAGGCTTTCTTACGTGTCGCGCGGGGAGGGTGACGTGGATTGAACGCGGCTTAAAATGCACGATCCTGATTGTTGATGGCGTTAATTGGCAGTTTTATCGCTATAATTGCGGCTGATGCGACTGCCAACCGATTGACGTAAATCATAATTGGACGGCTCGGCCTGATGAGGGATCACGAAAATTTACAGCGGAATAAAGTACGGCGATTCAATTTACACGTGCGGCTTGAAGTAAAGTAAAATCTATCTTTATTAAAAATAAGTAAAGCAATGATATAGTGAACGAGTACAACTGGCGCAACATTAACTTAACTTCTGTACACAGGCACACGCGTCACTCGGATGCACTAACTCGCTCTCTCCTCTCTTCTCTATACAATTTCGTACCTTCGTTCTTTTGCGTGACTTGTGCAGATACGTGTAGGTATTAACCTAAATTGAGGGATTTCTTTCCGAGGCCACCGTAATTCATTAAGTGCCAATATATCCAACGATACGTATATACTGATTTATACGCGCATTCTTAATACATTATGGTATTCTTTATTATATTAATGAAGAATTACCAAATTTATTAATTTATTTACATCCAAATATGTGTTATATAAAAAATAAACTTGGGGATTTTATACTAATTTTATAATAAGATTAGTTGCCCTTGGTTTATTTTTTATTTCCCTGCATTTCAATAATGCTCAAATATGTTTCTTTATTTTTTTTATTATATAGATGAACTGTTGCTTGTACGAGCACTATATATCGTCTTTACAAACATTTTCTCTTTTTCTTTAACTGGCAAACCATTATGATTAGTCATATTCTCTATTTTCTCTGATCTGTAGAAAGAATCAGAATCCATTTGTTAATTCGTCATAATAAGATTCGATTTAATTGTATTGGAAAGAAAAAAATGAGCGATGTAAAATTTTTAACATTCATTACTCAACATTTGAAAGTGTATGATTGAACGATTGCAAGACATTGATTCAAGGATAGATTTGTCTTTAGTCTGTATCAAAACTTTGTTCAAAAACTATAACATTGAAGCTTACATTGTTCGTTATATTATGTTATTTCTTACACAATAACCGAGATATATGCTAGAAATTTAGAAACTGGAATTATTATACAACAATAAAAATTATTAAAGTAAGCTTAAGATGAAAAACCAGACGCGTACCGAGAATATGTTTGAAAAATTAAATTTAAAAATTTTAAAAATTATTTACCTCGCCAACATATCAACATTTCTATAAATGAAAGGACGCATTTACGCGCCGGGACTGCGCGCCAGCGCAGCCACCCCCCCCCCCGTCAATTTAAAACATTCACGAATAAAGCAAGAGGCTCACGCCACCTCTCCGCAAGGAAGAGAAACATCGCGTGATGCACGCGTATATGGATTATTATCGCGATTCTCTCGGCGGGAGGATATTGCCGAGCGCATCCTCCTCTCGCCGCAGTGGTACAAGCGTGAGCCGCGATCTCGCACCGGCGGTGGAGGGAGAAAGAGAGAGAGAGAGAGAGAGAGGCGCGCGGCGCGGTACAACGGAGTAGTGGAGCAAGTCAACGGACTGGCTGGCGACGAGCCGGCAGTTACGGTGCAGCGGCCGCGGGATATAAAATCTTGCCTCCGACTTTGAATCACGATATTATTCAAAGTGTTTCTCGCGATTTCGGCGGAGAGCAACCCCCATCCCCCCTTCCAAATCCCTCCACCTTCCCCATCTCTTTTCTTACCGAACTCGAAGTCTTGCCGTTACCTACCGCAGCGACGCCCCCTCCTCCTCCTCGCCCTCTTGGCCTCGCCCGGTGCGTCTTCATCCTTTTTTCTTTTCGTTTTTGTCCCACCCACTCGAGCCGGGAGCATTAATGTCAGCCAAATTTACGATTGGGCGTTAGGCGCTTCTAGAGGTGGCAGGGGGGGTACAGGGGTGGGGAGGATCCTACGAGACCCCTTACTGTAAACAATGACATAATCAGTTCGAGAAGTTTTCAGGGAAAAATGGATTTTCGTCTCGACCGCGTCTCTCTCTCTCTCTCTCTCTCTCTGTCTCTCTCTCTCTCTCTCTCTCGTCGCGCACCGCCGCCCGCGGCCGTGGATGCTCCTGGGGTGCGCGTCAAAGTGCGCGTTCCGCGACCGTATTGTAAATGAGTGCAAATGCTTTAATTTTATGGGGGCGCGCTGTCGCGAAATTTACGACGGGCTAAAACCGCTTCAAAATGCGTTACACAAATATTAACGTTCCGTGCGAGAGCGCGAAGAAGGGGGGTGGGTGGAGGAGGAGCGGCGCAGGGGGGGGTGAAGGTCAGGACAAGTGCTCTTTTACGAGTTTAGCGAGAGATTCCGGGATTTTATTGTTGTTTAATACGTTTTACAGGGCGGCGTGGAGGAAAAAATGAAAGAAAGGCATTGCACGGGTCGTATACCGGCTACTTATTAGTAGACGGCGGCGTTGACTTTCGTTAATTTAACAGTTTAAAGGGAATTTCATAAATTTTTCTGACAATATACTGTAACGATCGTTCATTTTATTGACACGGAGACATAAGTCGAAGGCGTAAAGTTAAAGCAACGAGATTGTAATTAGAGATTGTGAAATTTATTCAGATGAATTTACGAAGGCGATTGCAGAGTTGGGTTGGTCATGCTCGACGTACTTAATTTATATGTATATCGAAAATACTTGTCGTCTACAAAGTACATCGAGAAGTGTTAAACTCTACATTTTTTTAAGTTAAGAACGAGTGTGTGACCCCACTGGAAAATCAAATGTCGCCACTACATGAAATATATATGCACTATCATAAAAAACTGAATACGTATTTTTTTATTCAAACCCGTCTTTGCCTCCATTATTTGCAATCAAATACAATTAATATACAAAATTAAAATACAACAAATATAGTATATGGATGCTAAATGTAAATGTAATGAAGAAAACGAAACAATACAACATATCTTATGGCAATGCCAACGACACGAAAAAAAATGTACGTAGACTAGACTGGGGTGGCACCATCAGCCATACTATTGTAGCGGAACCGAATCTCAAATTATGTCAAATGCAGCATGCAATATAATGTAATAGACAAATTATAATTAAGAAACATCTGTACAAATAATAATGTTTGTGTGTCAAATATAAGGTTTCCAAAAGCCAAATAAAAAAAAAAAAAATATAGTACATATATATTATTTAAATATATCTTATATTAAACAGTATATTTGGAACCTGAAAATAAATAAAAAATACAAAGTTTTATTCTTATCAATTAAAAACAAAACTATTTAAAAATTATTTAAAAAATGCAGTTGATAATCTATCACTTGATAATCTAATACTATATGCAGAAATGAGATATTCTCAGGTGTATCTGCTTCTTTCTCTCATATAATATATGAGAAGCAAATAAAAAGAGCAGATAATATTTATATGTCTTCATATTATGAAGTCACCAAGTGATAAGTGACATGGTAAATGACATTAACTGTATTTTTTAAATACTGTTTAGATAATTAAAAAATAAAAGAAGTTTTTAACATGACGTGGTGTTCGGTAGTTCGAGTACGACTTCAAGAAGATGCTAAAGAATAAATAGTCTTATTTTGTTAATGTAGATCATAGCAATATGTATATGTCTCTATCAAGGATCGTGAAACGTCTTTTTTAACTAATAGGAATGGTGTATGTACAATGGAAGGCACCGATTAACAGTTTGTTAAACATTACTATTATTGTTGCCTCGCTCATTTATTTATATATATCAGTTTCTATATCAATCAGTGAAATAGATAGATCTAAAAAGGCATTAAATGACATATTAAACGTGCAATAGGTACTATTTCCGAAATTCTTTTCGTTCTTCTTTCTTTTTTTTTTGCTTCACAAAAATTCCTCGTTTTTTGCAGGAGCGAGCGACGTAAGTTCGGCTGCCGCTGAAAACTGGCCTATACAGCCGGACGTATCATACGAAGCACGGAGAACGGAATGGCGCTTGGTTCAGTTGAATTCTCTGCTCTCCAGCCCTCGACGTATCGCGAATTTATACGAGGACGTATGAAAATGTTGCTCGTACAAGGCGAATTCCCGTCGACAATCGAAGGGGGCGGGGTCACCTTCCGCATCGCTCCGGCGCGAACGCCTCGACGCTGCGATCGACGTTGTATCGACGCCTCGCGTGCCAATCGCGCCAAGACTCTACCGCTTCGATCATTGGTTTTAGATCAACCTTCCGACGCGATTCGCCTTTACTGTGGGCGCAAATTATTCACTTTCCGTAAATTTTCATTGGTGTTCCATTTATCCGCTGCACCCGAATTCACGCAATTTTCATTATAGGCTTACGCTGAGGCGGTCTTGAAACAGAGGCATTGTGGAGTGAGCCCATCCAATCCCTATGAAAACATCTCTGGCGAAAAGCAAGCAGGCTAATCCATCCGATCCTGAGAACAGGGAGTTTAGTTGAATTTTTTTTTTTCTTGAAATAATTAGCCTTAATGATCGTAAGTCAGCCATCGACACGATACTTACGTCAGCCGGACCCGTATATTCTTCGGAAGGTGCTAACATGCGGTGAGGTGGGCATGTCTACCGCATAACTACTGTGAACAGCCTCGTCTGCTTGGGCATACCAAGGAGTTACGAATGTGGACATTGGAAATTTACATTTGATGTGGAAGCAGCGTTTTCAAATGGTAACATTCAAAAATAAGTAAACGAAGAATGCTTACGAGGGACAGAAATGGAAAATTGCTTTAAAATTCAGTATCTAATTGAAAATGAAAAGAAAAAAAATCAAAGGCCCATTTGAATGAAAGGAAAAATACGCATTCATTTTTTATAGTATATTAATTACATTTTTCTTATAGAGGCGAGATTTGGATCTCCGGTGGATTGACATTGTCCTTTTCAGTTGGTATACGACTATGTCACCAAGAGATCAGTAATTACCAGTAAGAAGTTAATTATCATAATAAAAATTCCTTTCCATTCCCTGCATTAACCGCTGTAAGCTGAGAATCTCGCTGAAGAAAAACCACACGCGCACCCAGTAACTTTCTCAGAATCTACGAAATCGCATTAGCAAACAAACCGCACGATAAATTCAAAGCAAATAGGATTCATTTCGAATCGCCCGTAATCCTCATGAGGGAGCCGATCCAAACGGCATTGGCTCGCGGTATTTTTCCCAGGAACAAGGCAAATGTGCCCGACGCTGCTTTTCTCGGCGGCGGCGCGCGGCGTCGCGCGCGCTTCTCGCAAGCGTCGCCGCAGAGCTCGGGCGCTGTTTAATCCGGGCGAATCGGTGGGAGAGTTGGGCGAGCAGCCGTGTAATTCCGGGACATTTCTTTTCATATTTATGCTCATTCGGTTCAATTATTACGAGCAGCCCCCGGCTGCAATCCGCGCGCCCTGCAGGATCGTTCGCGTCTGCTCTCCCGCTCGTGTATATAACCGCGCGGGTGTATATATACATACATGAATATAGCTATATATATATATATATATTATTCGAAATGTACTTCATAAGTATTGAGAAATGGTGTAATTCGGTGGCTCGCTGGAAAATGAGGCGACGCCTCTTCGGAATGCTCTGGGGCACAAATGGAACGGGGAAAGATGGTGGGATGGCATAGAAAACGCTCGATTGAATTCTGGTGATATATAAGTATATATATATATATATATATTTGCAAGTATAAGATTGCGGAACCGAGGCCAACATGGGTATCTTGACTTTGGAAATAAAATTAGTTCGTTGATTAAATCGATTTTTAGTACGCTGTATATTTACAGTGTTATTACAATTATGTAATTTTCCGTAAATCCTTGCAGCTCGTCGTTATGAATTAAAATCTATTGTGGCTGCCCAATATCATAATTTACTATTCTGCGCCTCTACAGCGTATGGCATAAGTCAACTAATACTTGAAGAAACAGATAATATTTGTTTATAATTGTAACTATAATTTCAATATTGAAAAACTTTTATAAATCAGTTCTATAACAAACATAAATATCGAACAGCTTTATTATCGATTTTCTTACAGTAGCAAGGATTGCGAATAGACAAAAAATGCAATTGCATTGTTGGCAAAATCACTTTTCTCAAATTGAGCAAACTGCTTCACATATTTTTACTTTTTTTTTAGAACATTGAGCGTAAAATTCATTTTCATACCTGTAAAATTAAAGTTCTGAGTAAAATTAAAAAATTCCTCTATTTAGTTATGTATCATTTAAAAATCGTATGAAAATTAATATTTGAAAAATCCTATTACCTAGACAGTTCTGACTAAAAAAAAAAAAACAGAATAATGATTAAAGTAGTCAATCTTGTAAATTAAACTACAGGAAATATTAGTCTCAGTTTCTCTATTCCATATCGTTTTGAATATTTTTGAATAGTTTATTTCATCCATACTAATACTGCTTCTAGCATATCGAGTAGCAACAAAAATTCCAGCTCTTTAATACTTTTTCTACATTTCGTTATGCATTTATAAATTGACAATGTATTTTTTAGAAGTGTAAGTTGTCGTTGTTGCTTTTATCGCATAATATATACTAAAATAATACCGTGTCTGGTGTTACGTTGTAATAATCATTTTATTCTTCGTATCATATGAAATTTATATTCTTTTTCTATTTTTTATTTACGTATACATTTACAATATATAAATTTTGAATTTTTATTGAATTATTAAAAATTAATCTTACAGATATAAGAAATTAAGATATCAGCAATGAGTTATAAAACTGTCATAGCCACGTATTGTAATGATTTTCAGTCTAAACAGATGTATTCTCAAGCGTATCGATGAGTTCAGGTATCTTTCTCTTTAAGTTCCTTGAAGAGACACTTGACTTATAAGTGTTGGAATTCAGTTCCGTCCTGATCATCGCGGTCTGCACATCGCCTGGTATACTTGTACGATATATATCCATCAACAATTAACGTAGTTTTTCATAGAAAAGTGCATGCTGCCTATTTTTCTCTCTTAAATCTCTACAGATTTGTAAATGGACGTAATTTTAATTAAAGTTTACAACGACACCGTAGCAAATCGCAGAAAACATATCTTTCAACGGTATATTAAACTTGCCATTGATATTTTTGCTCGTGCAATAAGAAATACCGGGTGGTATAAAATATTGCAGCTCCTTAATGTCTAGCTAAAAAATCAATTTAAACGTTTTTGTTCTTGCAAATTTATCGTCGCAGCAGCGGCAGCAAGCTGTTTATAATGCTATTTATGCCGTCATTACCTTACAAAAGAATTCTTTAACCTACTTCTGTAGGTGAAAATTTAAGACTAAAGAATTTTACGTCCCATGCAGCGTTTGCAAGTTTCGTTTATAACAATTAATCAATCCGTGCAAAAAGGAAATAGTAAGTCATCGTTTCCTCCCGATAAACAGCTGCGTGATTGACCAAAAATCCCTTGAAGATGACCCGATTTTTAGTGAATTTTATTTTATAAGTGGTGCATACTTGTATTTATTATATATGTCAAACGTATTCTGATGCGCTGTGGACTCGTATTATCGTTTCTATAAGAAAATTTATATAAAAATTTAATAAATCAGAGAATCAGTAAGAATGAATAAGCTTTATCTTCCTTGTACTGTTTTCATTTTCATCTATATTTTTGTGCTTTTCGCAAAGAAATTAGACAGTTTTTATAGAAAACAATTATCCACAACTCTCTTCTGATTCTGTTGCAGTTGATTATTTTATAGGCGACATTCTGTCTCACGTTTCCGTTGTCACTGTGAAGAATCGAGTAATGTTCTAATGAAACAATAAAGAGACAATTTATTAGGATGTAAATTATGAACGTAAGTACTGCAACAATAGTATCTGAAAAAATGATTTAGAATAATTATTAATTAATAAATTTTACATCAGTGTTTAACATCAAATGAATAAAAAGTGGGTCACACAAAGGTTAAGTCCTTGAAGATGAATCACAGCGGTTCGAAACGTCGAACATCTAAGATAAATTTAAATTCAAGCAGGTGGACGCAGTCAGGTTGTTCTTTACTAACATAAAATATAGATTATTTTATTCCTACTTTTTATTTTATTTTTCGAAAATTCTTCAGGGCTGATCATAAACAAGGAAATTTTGAATGTCATTATTTTAGTATAATATATTACAGTATAAAGACTGTAAGACCGATAACAATAATTATTAATTTTATTTACAACAGTCGACATAAGTACACTTTGTATTGAAACAAATGAATTTCATTGAAATTTACCTCGCTTAATACAGTTTTATACACTGCAAGCAAAATACAGCACTTGGAATTTTTTCTCGGCAATCATTTATTTTTGATTTTATTATCAGTGGCAAACGAAAACTTTTCCCAGGAGAAAAAGAAAACGTATTAGCTCTAGGTTTTTAATTAAATTTCCTCAATTAAAATGCAAGATTACGATTATACGCCAAGAGACCCGCGAAATCAAGCCCGCATTTTTCCACCATTAAATAACAGCGAGCGAGCGAGCGAGCTTGCGCGCCGCGCGAAATGTGAATTCTCCCGAAAGTGAAATGAGTGTATAAAAAAGGGGGGTGTAGATAGAGAAGAGAGAGAGAGCGAGATGGAGAGTCGGTGCGGAGCGCTGGGGACGTTATGGAGGGGAGAGGGGCGTAGGGTGCACGGCGAGGCGGCGCGGGCGCTCGTAAAGCGGAGAACCGAAACTTTTATGAGCTTTAATCAGACAGACGTCCAACGAATGCCGTGATGCGAGTTCATTTGCACTAATGAAATCAGTGTTATCTCCCGCGCGGCAGACGCGGCCGGCGCGCGGGTATGCGGCATAGATAACGCGGGCCCCGCAACGCCACGGCCTTGTAAACCGGGTATACCAGTTAAGGGCGGAAAAGGGCATCGAGCTCCCTGATAAATGCCGTATGGTCTTCTTACTCGGGACGTTTACAATTGTTCGATGATTCAAGGGATTCGACTGTTTTACCGTCTGCGATTAAATATTGTTGTTGTTTTTTTTTTTAATCGGTTTCTGCAATCGATGATTTTTCGAAAATTGAAATCACAGATCGGTTGAATTGGATATTGAATGGGATATTGAAATCAATAATAGATAAACCTGAGCGAATGGTAAGTATTGGAATATATATATATATATATATATAGAGAGAGAGGGGAAAAGATTAATTCTTTGGATTCGTTACTGTATAAATTTCGCATAAGTCTGAGTTACTAATTTTGACACAATTTATTATATTAGTAACCTTATCGAATGAATAAATAGAAAGTATACGAATACCGTAGAACAAGCTTATAGTTTTGCAAACGAATGATTGTACAAAGCATAGTATCTTTATCATTAACTATTTAAGATTTAAAAATATTCATTACTAATGAGTTTCATTACTTTGATCTCAACGAATTTGATTTTTTTGCTTGACGACCATAAAATTTCAGATCGAATATACATATTTGTGATAAAATACAACATTCCGCTGGAATAATTCCTGTTTGACGAATCGAATAATAAGTCCGATAAATTACTGAAATTCTTAACGCAACATACATAAACATTAATAATTGAAATATCTTGGCCAAAATTGCGAACAGAGTCATGTTCCTTTAGTCCTTTGCATTTCTTAAGCGAACAAACTTGCTGGAAAGAATCGCCTCCCGCCCATCGCTCACAGAAATGCCCCCAAGGTTACACGCTTATATAAACGTAACTACTCGAAATAACAAGTTCCAAAAAAACGAGGAAGGCGGTGAGGGGAAGAGGGGAGAAAAAGAAACGGTCAGCGCATATATATATATATATATATATATATATATATATATATATATGACAATGCAGCCGGGTGCGCGATGGGGGCGGCTGGTCGAGCGGCTCGCAAAAGGCAGCAAAAAGAGGAAAACCTCAACCTCGGATCGGGAATAAAAATGGCAACGCCCCGGCGAAATCCCCTTTATGCCGCTCTTCTTTCGCACCGCTCGCAACCGCGCGCGCGCAGCCCCTCCGCCCCCCCTGCCCCCCCCCCCATCCCTCCGCCACGCCGCCCCCGCACGCAGGTCTGGAAGCCCGAGCGGTCGTGCAAAGTACATATTTCCACACCGGGGAAAAGTAATTGGACGCGCGCGGGCGACATACGCGCAGCTGTTATTCTGCCCCTCTCGCGGAGAGAGAAAGAGAAGAGAGAGAGAGAGAGAGAGTGAGAAGGGTACGTCCACGGCTTCCGGAGAGTGAGAGAGAAGAAGAGGGGCAGAGGAGGGAGGTGATTCAGGGTGAGGACGACCTCGCTCCCGCTCTCTTGTCTCTTTCTCCGTTCTCTCGTCGCCGGACCGAAAGATAAATCTTCGCGGTCGTTTTATGAGGAAGTGCGCTCCTCCCTTCCTACCACCCCACCACCCCCCTCCCAACGTCCTCCTCTATCACGCCGTTTCTCTCGCGCGCGAGCTCGCAATGTATGCCTTTTAAAGCGAAGGATCCTTCTCTTGCTTTGTCTCCGCCCTCCCCCCCCCCCAACATATAGCGCGTATCCGCTGCGCTATACGTGAGACATAATTGAAGTGCTCGGGTGGTGCGCGCGCTCGCGTGTTGCCTTCGCTCTCATTCACCCCCCGGCCCCTCGTCCCGGGATCGGCGTTGCGCGTACGACTGTGACAAAAAAAAGGCTTTCCATTTTCTTGCTTCTTTCCCTCCAATTCCCCCGCCCCCTCTTTTTTTTTTTTTAATATTGCTGCACTTACTGTGAATTTCGCTTTGGAAAATTTTGAGTCGCAACTTGTAACGAGTTGAGCTGTTTTCATCACTGATGAATGGCGTCGCAGAATTAAGGTGCGCTTGTTAGTGTTTAAAAATTTAAAAGGACTTTAGAAGAATTTTTCCTGAACGAATATTCTGTTACGTAGATTTCTGGAAAAACATTCCAAGAATTTTAATAGATTATTTAATGATTTATGGAGATTTGATATCCCACGAGCAATAAATACGTGGTCATCGTCGTTTCTCCATTAGCGATTTCAATCGGTTCGAATTCCGAATTACTTGGCGTACGTTAAATTGGTTGCCTCTCCATTACACCAATGATCTCAACTAGGTGATCTTTTATTTAATTTATATACTATTTATCGATAAAATTGATTCTATTCTTGGATCTCAATGTTTGACATGGGCAACAGATTTTAAAAAATTATTTAAAACTATTACGAGGTCTTCAAATAGTTCACTATGACGAAGGGATCTTGAAATATTATACCTTTGAATAATAGAACATAGTTTGTTTTCAAGTATTTAAGAGAAATTAGGTTTTACAGGGCGGCTATTCAAAAATATAAAATAAACATGTCGCAATGTGAACAAAATCATTCCTAAACCGACAAAGGCCTGAAAATGCGTCCGTCGTTATTCAGGAAATATTTAAGAAACTGAATAAGATTGTTTTATTAAGAATTTACAGTAAATGTCGACTAATATAATTAAAAAAAAAATTTCCATAAGGATTAAAATATTGTCGCTTATACTAATATTACGGTAAAGCAAATTTATCATGGAACGTCTTAGCATAGGTCACCTATCGTCGTTCAGATGATAATATTACGAGTGATTTAGGGCGAAACGTACACAACAGAATGTGTTTTCCAGATTTATTAATAATCTATAAATATTTCTCATTTGTGATAATAAATAAAAACTTTAATAAAGTCTATATTTATTACGGTACATTTGTTTTTAGAATGTCATTGCAAAATTTGCGTGAAAAAGAATTTTTTCAGTATTTTATATTTTTATATCTAATAATATACTCGTGGTATTAAGCTCTTAGTTTTTTGCTCCTTACATTGTCGTCTAGATTTTGCATTTCTTTATATCGTTAGTGAGATCATAAAAATAAAGTAGTTTATTATTTCGTATGAAGTATTTAAGTTTTTCAGAACAGTACTACCGGTTTTTTAATAATTAGCTGAAAGAGCATAAGTTTTATAAATTCTTTTTTGCTCCTTACAATATATCGTATAAATTTTGCATTTTTTGATATCTTTAAAGAGATGTACAAATGATTCTAAATATCAAAACTACCAAATTATTGTCGAAAAGTAATCATTAATAGGTTAAATCATTATTGCTGTAAGTATCTTATGCAATTATCAGATTTATTCAATCTTAAATTAAACGTATATATGATGGAATTAACGAACTGAACATTTCTCGATGGTACAAAGGCAGCTCTCTGTTAATTATTAAGAAGTGAATATAAAATCTTAATATATATTGACTTATAGGGAGAATCGACAGTCACCGGATAATCAATTCCTTTCATCTTGACGAAATTGCAATAGATCTAATTAAAAAAATGACTACCTCGACTTTTTCTCGTGCCAATTAACTTTGATACCATTTATTCTTACATGAACATTGTTAAGACAAGTTCTAGGCTCTAGCTTATTTTATTATTGCGGCTTTATTTTAGTATTTATTTTATTCTATTTTAATATTATTTATTCTAGCTCAATGCAGGGGTGGTGAGAGCTTTTTGTTTGAAAATCTCCAGTTAGTTTTTCGTCACGTCAAGTCAGAATAATGTTAGTCTGAATAATTTTAGTTTACTTAAAGAAGGAGGGGTGCTGAAAATCAATAGCAATTGGTATACAGTATCCTTGTAAATTCATTAACAAGAAAATATACATGTATAATAATATAATGAATAAGCATATAATTTGATCCGTCGTAAATGTTTCTAGAACGTGATATGCTTATAATCGTGCGTGGCACTATTGAAGGTTAATAAGATTCGTGTAAAACAAGTTCATCATTTCGTATGACGTATTAAAGTTTTTCAGAACAGTAGTACCGGTTTTTTAATAACCAGCATACGGAGCATAAGTTTTATGCGCGAAGTAATTTTTCCAATATACGAGTTATAAATTCGATATACATTTTTAAATATTTCTTTGGACTGGAAATTCTGCTGCGGGAATCGGCACTTTGACAATTATTTACGAAAATTACACGTCACTTATTGAGCGATAATATGAAAAGGAAACGCGCATTTTTTCAAACGTTGTGTATTTATGACGTTGTGTATAATGATATGTAGGTATTGATAATCAATTGCAATATATTCATAATAATTTAAGTAATAGTGAGTTCAATAAAAAAACGTTATCCTATTGATATAGGTTTTATTATATGTCTGTTGATTCCATATAATTATCATTTTTTTTACGTTTTCGGTTTGATCGATAGATTTCTTTATAATGCGCGATTTATGCATGATTTTAGAGGATATCTTGATTTACCGATGAAATTTGATTTATCAAAGAGAAGGTCTACACGAAGGAAAAGCTATCTTGTCTTAATTTAAAAATTCTAAAAATTATATTATTATATTATAATTATGAATATTTAAATATTAATAGAGATAATTATTTTAATGATTATATTCCAAGAACAATTATTGCACTTAAAAATTAATAATGTAAGACACGCCGAATTAACGTATGGCTTCGAAATACATCGGAATTTTATATATTCGTTTTATTGGAGATTCGTGAATTATTAATAACGTGAATGATATTTTGATATTTTGCATCAAATTTCCAGAAAGTATATCTATTTTATCTTGATCGTTACTACGCTCTTGCTTTTTTTTTACATTATTATTAAAATCACTTACAAATACAGATTAATTCGATTAATTTAATCAATATCAAAGACAAATTAATTAATTTTTCATGTTCTGTAAGAGGTTAGATCATATAATTGATAAACTGGTAATTCATTTTTAGTTCGATACCGATAGATAAATTTTATTATTTTTTACCTATTATAATTTTGACATTCGTTAGTGAACTTGAAGTGAATAAAATTAATAGCACGGTCTAGCGCGGTTTGATGCCAAGCTATTTTCTGGACAGCTCTTACGAATTAAAATATACAATATTAGTTTATTCAATACTGTGAAAGCAGGTGACACTTGTCGATTTAGAATTATTTTACATATATGAGACTACCAATATTAAGGAGAAATATCGTTTTAAGAACAAATTCATAGTGAGAATTATTTTATATTCAAATTCATTGTGGAATATCACGTTGACAAATGACGAATGATTACAATTTTTAAGTTAAAAAAATACCTGCGATTTAAATTTCATATGTGCGATACTGTATTGCCATAGATGACATTATGTTATGTATAACTCAACTGAATGCAAAGGAGCCTGAAAAGATTCAAATAATGTTAATTGATACGTGCACGATTATGTAAATGTATTTTATACGATTAAAATGTAATACTCAATGAATATTAGATGATGCGTGAGAAAATTTCCGCAGAAAGAACAGGTCGATCTCGTGATAGATCTAATAGTCAAATAATAATTAACATTTCGGTTTCCGTGAAAAATGACGGCAGCGACTCGCGAGCAATGGACGTTCTACATTCTCGTCACCTACCGCTACAGGCCGACACGCGTATTATTATGACTGTGCCGATATTACAATCCGGTCGCGTTAAAACTGCTCGCGATCGCGTTCTTCGATCCACTGCGCGGATAGAGCGGGCGCTTCGACAGCATTCACGCGAACGAAATAAATTGCTTAAAGGGACCCGGTCAAATTTAAGATACTGCTCAACGGCAATTGGAGAAATTTTATTTTTTCTTTACTTTTTTTTTTAGAAAAACTGTTGAGATTTAAGCTTGAGCGAAAATTCAACATCTCTTTGTCCAAATGATATGAAGTGTCCGAGGTAGTACCGTAATTGCATTACTTGTGCAGACCTGTCGAATTTTGTATCCACGAGAGAGTTAACGAGTCGTTGTAATTTCCTCTTCACTTTTAGTTCGTTTCCGCACCTCGTACGAGAAAGGTCACACTGAGTTCGTTTTAATTTTATATTTCGTCAATTGTAATACTCGCTCAATAAAATGTTTTTAATCACAAACTCGACTTCTTATTCAATCTAAATAGACTACATCGACAAAAGCCAATCGATAAATTTTTCACGGCGCGTCACGATAATTGTTAAGCGTGTGTGTTCATTGTTAATGTTCATGATTCATCGTAGTCAATGAGAAGCTGCATAAAAATGTATAAATAAACATGCTTATAAGTCACTGACATTTGAATAAATATTACAGTTTGTAACGATGGGCATCGCTTTATAAGCTGCCGGACTCCGGTGATTCATATTGCGAGGCTATTGTACATATGGATGAATTAATCAAGTATGATAGTCGAAAAACCGGCGCGGAAATAGAATACGAATGATAGAATCTTTTTTCGATAACTTATAGTAAAATCATAAATGTATATTGCCAAAAATCAGGCAATTTTATAAATACTGTATATGGATACAACATAAATGTCATTTAATGGCAATGTCTGTTACACTACACCGAAACATTTGTTTTGCATCTTTTAAAAGAGTCGCTCGCTGGAGCGTAATTAGTAACGCGCATAAATTACCAGAACTAATAAGTGATAAATTAAATATAAAATAAAGTTAAATATAAATGAAGTACTATCGAAATTTTTACAAAACTATTTTACACTAATCTAGTAGTAAACAATATGCATAAAATGAATTGCAAATTTACAAATTATCATTCATAATGATCAAACGTTTATTGTATTTTTTTTTCTTCTACACCTTCTGAATCGTTCGATTCTATCAATTATAGTCCAGGCTGGCATTGCTCGCCTATATATAACACGTTGTTTACGCAGCTCGACAGTACATCGATATATTACCACAGAAAGATATATATATATATATACATATACACGTTCCCACGACTCTCGTTGCTTTGTCGCGTTGGCGAACATCTCCGGAATCCACTACCTCGTCCTCCCTCAACCGCCCCGCTCGTTTTCCCGCCCCTCCCGCCCTTCGTCGCTCCTTCTCCGCGTCGCTCGTACATATTCGTCGAAGGAAGGAGAGGACTGAGCACCGTAGGGGCGGCCGAGCGCACCTGCTTCCCGCCCGCAAAAGCTCAACGCTCGCAAGGATGCAAAACAGAAGTCATATACGCGCGCGCGCGCGCCTGTTTCTGTGCGTTTGCGTGTTTTTGCCTGGGCGCGCGCGTGTGCGATAGCGGGCTCGTCCGCGGCCTCTACTTTGCGGAACGCGCGAGACGCGAATAATTAACTGCGCCTCGTGGCGATTTATTAGGGAAAACCACGCTCGCGGCACGTACCTATATATATATATATATATATATATATATATATATATGACGGTATAAATATATATATGTACGCGAAGTATAAAGCGTGAAACGAGGATAGAGGCGTCGTATGATATATGGACCTTAGCCGGCGCTATATTAATAATCGGCCGCGAGAGCTTGCTCTGCTCTCGTTGGTTGCTTAAGAAGAGTTGGAGGGGGGGGGGGGGACAAAGGACCCGTTTGTTTTCGCTTATGGGGGGATGAAGTTTTTGGCCGCCGGGCACACACGGCGATGTACTCTCATCGTCCGGGATGAAATTCGTCCGGTGACGCCGAGGATGTAGTTCCGCAGTATGGATGCAGGCGTCAGTTCGCGCATTTCGAAATCAATATTTACCGATCGAGCAAGATGTTTATGTGGCGACGTTAAACTGTCGCAATTTTTGGCTCGTCGTACCATTGATATACGTTTATTCCAGATTACCAAGAAATTTCTAAGGAAATCCATTAAAATTCGCTGAGGCATTGAGATGGTTTTGTAAAATTTTATTGATAATTTTTGATTATAAAATTTTTAAAAAGCATTCATTTCGATACCATTTGAAGAGAACTGTCGACAGTCCATGAGAATGAGAAACGATATTGATTTTTCATCGGCCATTAATATCTAAAAGGCGTAATATCGGATGCCATCCCAATTGACTGTTAAATTTTTTCTGTTTTTTTTTTTTTTTTTTTGTAGCAAAAATAAAAATTCTTAATAACAAAGAAGGAAGTATACAGTAGTGGAACAATGGGGACTCGCGCAAAGTTAGTGCCGTTGCAGGGGTCATTCGTAACAGTGATTTCCAAAGCTGTACAGCGATATCTTTGAACCGAGATTTTTCTGCTTGTATAAATTGGCAGCCGGCAGAGCCGTAAAAGTAAGTTTAGTTTCATTTCCGGATGGCGAAATTGCCTATAAAATTCCTCTTCTTTTTCCTTCTCTGTCTCTTTCTATCTCTTTCTCTCTTCTATCTATCTCCGCTCTTCTTCCCTTTCTGCTTCTTCGTCTTCTTCTTCTTTTTTCTTTTTTCTTTTTTTTTTTTTACTCAAAAACTTAACAGCTGCAATATACAGGCGTTCTCCGATTCTCACGTTTTCATTTGCACAAAAGGCGAGAGGAAGAAGCGGGAGAAGAGAGGAAAAGGGAATAAGTATCGCGGCTCTCGCGCTCTCGATCGCTCTCTCACTCTTGCTCCTTCTGTGTAGGGCGCTCGAGGCAACCCGTTAGAGAGTCGATGATTGGCTCGAGGGCTTTTCTACTGCCCCATGAAACTTTACGAGTCCCATCGTGGGACGGGGTATAGAGAGTCTTGCGAGCGCGCGCGCTCGCGGTAGTCCCTTTTGCTCCCGTGCCGCGATTCTCCCATTTCTCGCGGCATTCTAGCCGCAGATCCGAGTTGGAGGAACCCTTATAAATCTGCGCACCAAAAAAAAAAGAAGAAGAGAAATCGCTCCTCGGCTCAATTCTTCTTTTATTGCCAGATTTCTCCTCCGATTCTTGATTCATAACGGAGGCAAGTTTAGTGGCGATTTTTTTTTTTGTTTTTATTGAAGTATAGTATACGTTCTTCTATGTATATGTTCATTATCCTAATGCACAGTTTTATGGTGTTTTCTACTGGATAAACAGTTTTATTACGTATTTCAATTACACTGATAATATAGGACTAAATTCGTAATCGTTTTGTATCCCAAGAACGTTGTAATTCAATTAAAAAAATCTACAACTACGTCATAAACCGAATAAAATGAAAGATGTAAAAAATAATTTTATTATTTTAAATTGTTTTTAAGCGATCCTTAATGTAGTAATGTATAGGTTGCAAAGCTTTTATTACCTAATTATCCTAATTATCGGCAATTTAAGGTTATAATGATTGCACTTAAAAAATTTCGCTCGTATCAGGGACTCGACACAGAAACAAAATTCCGAAAGCAGGAAAAATATAGAAAAAATATAGTTAAAAATCTAGTTTAATCTAATTTATGTATATATATATATATATATATATATATATATATATATATATATATATATATCATTTTCTAAACAATTTTAAACGCACTTATTAAATAATTGTAATGTAATAGCGACATTTGATTTTACGTCATCACCAGTTTCTAATAATCTACAGGTTTCAAATGATACAATGTATCACCAATAGCAATATTCTTACAATGCCCGATCAAAAGCTCGTGCAAGGATCAATATTCTTCCCAATCAGGTTCTGATCTTGGTCTTGAAACTATTTAATATGCTATCGTTATTATTTTTGAATTCCGACACAAGACCGAACAATACGAAAACTATAATCTTAGATATCGATGAAGATCCTAAATAAAAGCTCTATGGCTCCTATGGTTAACGGTTTGCACACAGACACTGCCATCCTTTCGTCAAATACTTCTCACACAGATGTTGCTATGTGTAGAAAAGTTTTCGAATTTCATTTCTAGTTGAAGAAATGAAAACTGATCAACCTGCCCTCGATGAAACAATATTATATTCTTTTTTTTTGATAACGGGCAATAACCTTATCAATAATAATGGAAAAGGAATTTGTGTATCTGTCAACGGTAGTTTTCAATAAAAATATAACAAAAATTTTTTTTTCATACCTACCAATGCTTCGGTTCTTATTTAATAAAATTATTAAAAAGTATTATGTTCATTTTATAAAATTGTCTTTAATTATGCTTTTACCTTAGAAAGTGGTTAACTATCAAATATCCCGGAACATCGGTGATTACGCAAAAACAAATGTACGGTAAATTGTTACAAAAATCTACTCCGAGTTACTGGATCAATTCATTATTATTATTACTTTTTTTTTTCATTTATCGTAATTTTCCCATGCACCACCACGGATTACCGCGAAGATCCCAGATAATATAATAAAGCGATTCTACGAACGTTCTCGAGAAAATGGTCTTATGCACTGCGTAACGCGTAAAAAGCGCGGGAGGGAGAGAGAGAAAAAAATTGCGAGAGTCGCCCCGTCTATAAAGACTCGCGCAGCCGCCCACCCTCCGTCCAGCCCGAGAGCCTTCCCACCCTCGCCGCGCTGTAAGTAGGGCAGTCTAGCGAGAAATTGCCCCGCGCCCGCGCCACCGGTTTAGGAGCCTCTCCCGGCTTTCCCACACACGCGCACACAAACACACACACACACACACAAACGCACACGAGGAACGAACGCCGGGCTGACCGGAATAAAGGAAATATCCTCGTACACCATACATGTGTAGATGAACGTAATAACGGGGCGCGAAGCCCTTTCCAGGTCCCCTCGGCCAGCGGCCGCGGTCGAAGCGGCCCATTGTGATTTGCAGCGGCAACGATAGTACGGCGCGCATCCTGCCTATTGTCGCGCGCACGAACGAGCCCCGCGCTAAACGCCCTTAAGCGGCGCGCCTCGTCCGCCCCGTCAAGGAGGGGCCGCGGGCAGGGCCCGGTCGCGGCCACGGCGGCATCGTGACGCCGGCGATTCGCCGCGTCTCTGTACGCGTACGCGATCGGAGGTATAGGGCCGGACGACGCGGGAGGGGGTCGGCGGTCGGTGCGTCGACGATTTTGGGTCAACCGTTCGAGAATGATCCGTGACCGTTTGAGATCGGTCACTTTAAATCATCATTTTACGGTCGATATAACCTTTGGATTTTTGGTTTTCTGTGATTTTCTTCTTAATACATAGTATCGACGAGTTGATACCCTTTATACTTAATTCTTCAATATTTTTTATGATAAATATTCGATAAAGTCCCAAATAACCATATAACAGTGAGACAGGTTGAAAGTTGAAATCTTGCTCCTGTACCAATGGAACTTTAGTATTTTCTTGAAACTACTTTAAAAATATATAATATAAATAGCTTTCTTTTTTATTTATATTTTTTTATGGACAATTTCCTCACTCGTATCTCGGAGTACTTTTTTTTTTCTTAAATATATCATATGAAGTCGCGCGTAAGTGCGAAGGATATATGAAAAATTTTTAGATCGCACATGATTTTTTTATCTCATACTCAAAAAGAACATAGCCGAAGCTTTCGTTTCATTCTACTGGGAAGTTTTGATATTCCTACTCGCGCGCCGAGTTTTTATATACCTAATCGTATATTTTTTAAACTGCAACAATTTTACCCGTTTCTTTAACTGAAAAGTCGAATTTTCCGAATTCCGCACAAGATTTTTTGTCAATATATTGATTATCGAAAAATTTATTTTCTTCCACGCGATCGTATAAATTTTGATTTTTACATGTCTCTTGTAGCGAGCCTGGAAATCTGAACTGGGTATCGAAATATTTTTAATTTTCACTTTTGTTTTAAATGCACTATACTGATCCGTTATTGTTATTTGACATGTATTCTCAAATATCTGTCAATTCACTTCCGTCCTTCTTTACAATTGACTTTACTCACTCAACTAGTGGAAATCGCAATATAAATTCCAATGGTTTTTGAGACACGTTCATGTAGGCACCTGCATCTAAAATTATGAAATGATCGCAACGCTAAGTAAGTACGCTAGCTACATTTATTTTATATATGTTTATTTTTATTATTTTATATATATTTATTGTCAATTTATTTTATATAATCAAATAAATTACTCAAAACGTATAATCATTATACTTAATCCCCGATGTATTATCATATACAGTTTCTCGGCCTACATATCGAAAAAAACAAGCGCAGGAAGTGACCTCTCTCCCTGTCTCTCTCTCTCTCTCTCTCTCTCTCTCTCTCTCTCTCTCTCTGTCTTTTACGTTCATTCTTGCCGCGATTTTTGCGAGGGCCCCTCCGTACACAACGCGGGGCGCAATTTTCATGCGCAAACGGTAATGAAAGGAGGGTCGCGCAGCAGCTAAAGGGGGAAAGGGGGAGGAGTAGGGTAGGTCGCACCGCACAGCGCTACTGCGAGCGCAGCGGAGACACTTGATGGATACGTTGGTGCGCGCGTTATGAAACATCGATGACGAGGAGACGCAGGACGACGACCCGCTAACGTCTATTCATGCTCGAGAAAAGTAGCCGCCATGCCCTCTCTATTCATGCCGCGCCGCACAAGGGAAGTGTAGTACGCGGTCGAATATATATATATATATATATATATATATATATATATATATATATATTCCACCACGTATATATACGAATCAAATAAGTGAAGTGCGAGTCCAGCCGATTTTTACAGTTTTTTAAGAATTCCCTAAACTGTTCGTCCCAATCGGTTGACGCGTAAAAGCTCTTATTTTCATCGTTTTTTTTTTATCTATTTTGCAGACAAAAAGGAAGTTGATAAAATACATTTACAAAAAACAATTATTAAAATAACTTGTGATATGATTTATTTGTCCCGTTCTCGGTCAATTGACAGAAGCATCGTTACAAAAATTTACACGTGCTTTGTTTACAAATACATCGTAAAGTCCCGTCACTGATTAGTATTTGGGGGCGTAAATAGAGCGACGTTAAATAACATAAAAAGAATGATGCACTGAAGGGAAGGTTATTATACTCAAAAGTGCGAAAAAAACTACATTATGTTTTAGTCAAACTGGTCGATCATCAAAAACTAAAATTAGCAAACATTTAAAATCACTAATTCATAATGAAAAATCCACTGGAATTACTGAACACTGCATAGATAAGTAACATAATTTAGATGGACTTAATGTTAAATTGTTACATAATTCGAATAAAAGTAAAAGAGTCTTGAAATAATGGAAATTTTTAAATCGATAAATAGTAATAAAAATGTTCCAATGAAACGAATATACAGACGAATAAATTTTGCTGTTGACGTATCAATCAAAGTTCAAAGTATTTATGTATATATATTTACATGCATACATACATATATACATATATACATACATACATACATACATACATACATACATACATACATTCATACATATATATATATATATATATGAAGTAAATTATTGTTTTTATTTAATTTTTTTTCCGTAATACTGATGCTAAGCATTATAGAACGATATATATCTAAAAAACAATACACACAAAAAAATAATTAAAGAAATGTTTTAAGAAACAGTTGGGAAAATAAAGTTTACGTTGAAAAGCTTAAAATTTTTATCAGCGATTGTTCTATTTAATTATTCTCAAACATTACCAAAGTTAAGAATAAAAAAAATCATATAGCTCTTGGTATTTGATTCATATTTTATAATTTTATATAAAAAGGTATAAAATAAATATAATTATATAATTCTATAATTAATCATTATTATTTATTAATATATATTTTTACTTTTAATATTTTCTTGGAATTAGATATATATATATATATATATATATATATATATATATATATATATATATATATATAATTATTTTAAGCAGATGATTTCGGAGCAATGCAGAGTATGATAAAGATATGGTTTCATAAAGTTGAGGAATTTAAAGGTGAAAGAGGACTCCATAAAATATCAAAGGAGACCCTTCATTTCTGATGTGTTTAGTAAGTAAAATCGTTATTATTATGAGTATCGTATCACAATTAAATTTTGTATTACACCAAGATTATTTCAAACTCACATCAAATATTACATCATTTTTACAGCTTTGTTTTCCACGCTCATTGGGGAGATTTTTATGCCATTTTTTTTATTATTTATTAAAAATCAAATATTCTTAGATTTAACATTCTTAGTGTTTTATTTATTTATTAGACCTGAAAACATATGACTCTGACTATTATGGTTATTTATTTTATTATTACCTATTCAGGAAGTACGATTAGAAGGCACGAAACAAATGTATAATAACTAACGAGTCGATTCATGAAAGAAGGCTGGACTCGCGATTTTTATCTACTTAAACTGAAAGCCGTGAACATTAAATTAAGTGTCTTACATTAAATTACTCGCGATGTCATAGATAATACACCAATAAAGCATCTTCTCAGAATATTTATTTGTTTTCTAATTTCCATTATTTTTGATTGTTTCCAAACCTTAAACAATCAGGAAAGGTTCAAGTGAGTGCAAAAAATTGCAGATTCACATTTCTATCAATTTCTAATTTTTCAACATGTAATTTACCATTTGGATACAGAGAGAGAGAGAGAGAGAGAGAGAGAGAGAGAGAGAGAGAGAGAGAGAGAGAGAGAGGGAGAGAGAGAGAAAGGCGTGTGTTCAATTGACCCGCAATCCGAAGCTAGTATAGTACAGAGTGGCTGTCAGGAGGGACATTCCCGACCACCTTAGGGCGGATGCCCTGCACAGATGTATATGCATATATACGCATATGTGTGTGTGTGTGTGTGTGTGTGTGTGTGTGTGTGTGTGTGTGTGTGTTCAAGTGCACATGTATCAGAAGGCGTCTCTAGAGTGCTATGCCTTTGGCTTTGATGTTACCTAAACCGTCATGCGATCGTATGATATTATCAGTGGTTAATAGCTGAAGCGATAAGCGTCACATCTTAAATACTCCAGTAAGCTATGGGCTTTTAAGATAAAAATTGCGGCAATTAGAACATCTTCATCGAAAATAAAGAGAAAGGGAGAGGGCGAGAGACACAGGGAGGAAGGGCATTTGGCAAAACTGTCACGTTCATTCTTGAGAGTACGTATATGCGTACCATTTATGCACAGAATTAAAGGCAAGACTTGTTATTATAGGTGGAACGATTGCGCGCAAGGGGATGTCGTCTCTTCGTGCGTTCGACGGGCCTGTCCTTGACAAAACCGCATCGGTAGATCTCTCCGCGCTGGAGTGATGTATAGGAACCCCGCGCATTTTTAAGTTGCAGCCAACCCTCGGACACTGATAAATGGGAGAGATGGGGCGCCCTGGACGCACTTGATCCCCGTAATCCCGAGTCTCCGGACTATCCACCTATATATATATATATATATATATTCTCCAGGACGGTATGTCCGTGTATAGGTGAGGCCCGTTTACAAGCGCGCAATCTATATATCCGCATGTATACGGATGCATACGCACACGCGCGCGTCTATATATTCTTCTATACAGCGTTCGTTTGCATACGTGCACGCGTTCCCTTGAATATCCGTACGACGGCGGGGGAGGTGGCGAGGGGGGAGGGAGCAAGATGCGCACGTACACGTGCGTATACGCGGAGGGTAGAAGTGCCGATGCCCGGGACATATTCGCGGCAGATCGACATATCGCGAAATGCAATTACCGTTGAGGATTATGCGTTATACCGCCGCGCCTGCTGGCGCCGTATGCTCCCTGTTATACATAACATTAATCCCTCGAATGGGAGAGTCGAACCCTCCCATTGGCGATCGATATATATATATATACACGTAAATTCTCGGGACACCCTCAAAGGAGTGCTTCAATCTCACTTTCCACCTTTCTTTAATTTTATTGTTTCTGATTCCTAAAAGTGAGTTTTATAATTAATGAATAGCAAGGAACATCGTAGGCGCGTATATTTCATCAACTTTACCGGTATTAGATATTATTATCGGTTTTTATATAATTTTTATATAATATGTAACGTAAGAAAATTTTAGAGATGAAAAGAGCTTTCAAAAAACATCGCCAAAAATATTTTTGAAAAATGTTAGCCTTCGCAATTTTGACAATTTTACGGTTAAATTCAATTGGATTCATTCCGTGTATTTTTATCGATCTACGAAATATGTAGAAAAAAAGAACTTTCGAAGATTAAGATCAAAGATTGATTTCACTCTTAAAAAATGTTTATCAATGTCTAAATATATCAGTCTATGGTTTTTCATTAGGATAAAGCACATTTTCCACTCATTTTTATTGCAACCTTTGATATAATATTATATAGTGATATAATATTATATATAAAATGTGATATTTCGATATTTTAATTTATTTATAATATTTATTGAGGAATTTGACTATGATTCCAGCAATAATTCTGAAATATATTTTGCATATATGTATTAATTACCTAAGTATTCTTCTTAGATTATGTAATATACGCATCAAGACTTATTTTTATCACATATCTCTTTATATTTTTTAACAGTGAGGGCATTTCTTGAGATAATAACATTGAATCTGGATTTATTTTGAATTTAAAAATCTGTATTTGTCAATAAAATCAATGTTTGATATACAATAACACATACATTAAAATCAATTATTATATTCTTGAAAAAGTTAAGGTAGTCTTATTCTTTTAAATCTTTGGAAATATTTGATTTATGCATTATAAATCTGATTTTCAAATATAAAAAATTAACAGTGAATTTCAAATCTAATTCGATTGTTTTGCGATTAGTTCTTAAAATTAGTTCTTAAAAAATTAGTTCTTTACTTCTATGCTAATTAATTGGTTTAACCAAACTGTAAGCTCTTCTTAAAAAACATATTACATATAAATATATGGATTTCTACTTTAAAATCCGCGTATATTATACCAAAAAAATAATAATATCCTTATTAATTTCAAAGAAATTTTTAAGTACTAATTTCATAATGACATAATGTATATATCGAATTTTCGAATTTGGATGCAGGAATCAGATGCCCTTAATTACCAAAGTTACGAGTCATTAATCCTCTTTATACAAGCGACCAGATAGATTTATCAGTTACAAGGCTATTTTCAGAAATGTTACACAATTCCCAGGGACGACACAGCGGCGATCGCGCGTGAATTCAATTCAAATCGAAATCCTCGCATACGCTCGAGACGCAATTAAAATTTTATTTTACCCAGATAAGGTTGCGTGCTGCTTACGAGCCGCGCTGACGTCTATTATACGTCCGCGCTTCGCTGACGTTTGTAAAATCAGAAATACGTATAAATACATTACCTGAAATTGAATCGATCGTTAGAGGTGCTTGACTAAACCTGCTTTGAAGATCGGCACGTATTGGGATATCGGTAATTCCGTGAAAGTGGATTATATAATATTGAATGTAAAAATATAATATGTATTTAATAAAACTGTATGAAATTTTCGATTGATAAAAAAACATTTTTAAAAAATTAATGATAATTAAATTGTCAATACAAGGATAAATAAATGTAAGAAATAAGGATTATTTAAATCGTATATATTACTTATAAAATTGTTTATCTTGGAAAACGACCTAAAAAATTAAATTAATCATAGTAATTTATCTAAATACTTACAAATTTCATTTAATTACAATTAATTAAAATTAAACTAATTTTAATCACATAGGCATAATTATTTTCTAAAGAAGATTAAGCTCAATGAAATATGTGGATAGTAAGAAATAAAATTAAAACAAAATTATTTCAGTTAATTATTATGCACTCAAAATTTGTAATTATGCAGATAAATTATTATCAATAATTCATTCTTTTTAGGTTATTTTTATAAATTACTTTACGACATTGTGAAAATTGATATAATTCAAAATTGTAGAAATCGATTTCGAATTTCATATATTATTCTTTTAGTAAAAAAGTATCATAGTATAATCATATAAAAAACCATGCATCGAAACTGTCGAAGAGGTTCAAGAATTCGATTACTATACTTGTATATTAAGTAAAAGAGATGTAAAAATGCTATTTTATACAGCATTTAATTAAAAATAAATGCAAAAAAAACTCCATTTGAACAAATAAAGGTGAAATATTAATTTTTCCTCATAGTTAATGCACACAATCCATATGTAACTGTCTGGTTACCTGGTCATTGTAGACTGCCCTTCTTAGTAAATATTTTAAAATAAAGAAGTTACTAAAAATTACAAAAGATAGCAATCCTTGAGAAAAAGTAATTTTAACAAAAAAATAAATAAATTGTTGAACTATTCAAAAGATAAGGAAAACTAATTGGATAAGCATATGGCATTTGATTGACCAGCTCCTACGCAGTAACTTTTGGACTACTTCTAGATTCAATCCTACAAAATTTTACGACTGAACATTATCCCTGTTCCCCGATATGATCTTATATTACTTAGAATGTTTATTGGCTCCAATGATTTGGAATATTGCTGTGTAATCAAAGGAAACTACCAAATATTTTTATGGGTTCTACAGTCACATACAATAATAATTTTATCATGACAGTCAGACTGTCCTTGTGAATAATCACCTACATAGAATAAAAACAAAGTATTAAAAACTAAAAAAATAATAATAAGTAGACTATTCCACCACCAAATTGATTGAATCTTATATCTACGTCGTCCAACACGTTTCGATCAATTAATTATCCAGTGTTTAAATTAAATAATTAAATATAACTTTATACACCAATCATCACCCGCATCAACTTTTAACATAAAGCTCAAATTTATATTAGTCAAGAATGATAAGTGATATATAATTAATCGATATCAATATTAAATTCACATTATTGCGATTCCTTAAAAAATATAAATATTTTCAAGAGTTTCACTCATATATTTATTTCTGATACTTTATTCTAAAATATTTACATTTTCGAAATCGAATGAATGCATCGACTCTAAGCAATGACCTTTTAGACTCGATGTACTAATCGTGCTTCGCAAAGTATATTGATGTACAATATATATCTACTCTAATATATATCTAATAGGTACTTAAGTTATTATTATTTTTGAAGTAAAGTTGAATGTTATGTTTTTTAATTATAATAATTCAAATTGCTCCTAATGTTTTCCGATAAACCTATTTCATATGCTATAATAAAACTGTATTATTTCTCATTTTATCTATCACATTTTCTTCTTTACCATTATCCTAAATTTCGTTTTCTTTTTCTGCAATCAGTCTTTCTATGAATTCAACTCGCTAATGATTATTAATGGATATCCCTTTAACCAATTTCAAATGATCTTTTTAAATGTCTCCTGGGACATTTTGATTGCTCTGTAAATTACCAAGTTCATAGTACCTTTCTTATTTCCGAACTGACGGTAGGAATTAAAATTTAATAACGTAACAGACTATGTAGATTTTCTATGCCATTTTAATTTCACTCTGTTATATTACTATTATTTAATTATATTTCTTTGTATCTTTAATTCTGTCATGAATAGAAGCAAAAACGTGCACCGTTTTCTCCAGAAAAGGTTCTAGCATAATTGTAAATATGTCGTCTACGGATCATTTCAAGATTAATGGTTCAAAATTCAACCTAAACTACGTAATATTCTCTAATTTTTTCCATTCCTAAATTAGCTATGACCAATGACAAAGATGATACGATTGGACAATGGTATCTTTGTTCACAGTAAATATGTTGAAAAGAAAAAATGGTATTATTAAAAAGTGAATTTATTGCTTTAATGAATTCATCATCTGTTGATGTCGTGTGTATATTAATTTCCGTCCACTTTTCTTGTATTATTTCTTTCAATAAATCTAATCGTATATTTGTAAATACAGCACTAGATACAATGAAGATAAGAAAAACAGACTGCCTGTCATTATATAACTATAATTATATTATTTTATAAAAATTGTAAAAGGAAAATAAAATAATTTTGTTATTTAGATATTAGATTTCACTCGAACATTAAAATTAAATAGATTTGATTTAAACTACCATAATAAATCATCAATATTTATTTATTCAATTTCTGACATAACCTAATCGAAACTTATATAACTTGAATTTGGAATTAGATTAACCTGCATTAAGACTGGAGTGATTCACATTATTTAATATTCCGAACAGGTTAGTTAAAAAGAAACTGTACAATCTCGTGACCAAAGATGGCTTCCAATCATTGCCATTTATACATGCATATCAACAATTTTAAATGCTAGACATTTTCTAATGTTACTTTAAACGTTCTCTTTACAATGTTTACAACACATGAAGCATTATTATTTAGTTTTGAAACTTGCATGAGTCGAATGACCGATGAATACCGTAATGTATCACTCAAAAAAAATTATGGAGGGCAAATATTTAAAATTTCTTTGTTTTCAAATTAGTTTGTTTTGAGTTGCAAATACCAAAGTCATTCGATGAGTAGTAAAGTGTAGTTTCTATAAATAGATCAGGAAACATTAAAAAATTTACTATTTGGATAAAGAATACGTGTTGCTGATTTAATTTTTATTTACTAATTGTTAGAAAGTTTCTTAATTTATTTGTACATTCATTTATAGGTCTTTAACAAAATTAAGCCGTAAATATTCGTTGAAATACAAGTGAGATTAATTGCATATAGTACTTATCTGTTTAGTAGTTTATTGTTTATAATTAAAATTTTTTATAATTTATACTTTATTCAAAGTATCTGACTAGTATTTGTATTGAAACTGTGTATTGAAATTCATATAAAAATATATTTAACTCGCATGATTTACAGCTTAATTGGTCCTTCTTTGTTTCTTGATCATGTTATTAAAATTAATAGCCATCAATTTAATATAATAAATAATTAAGTTTAAAAAGTTACCAGATATTGATAGTTATTTTTAGATTTAAAAATTTTTTTCATTAAATTTAAGTACTTAGGATTTATTAACGAAGTAATTTAACTAAAATATAAAAAATATTTTCATACTTTATTCATCCTAAACAGATTACTTAATGAAGCAAATAGCTCAAATAAATAGTATTTTCTCTTTTTAGCTTCATGATTAAATTATCTGGCGGTAACTAAATATTTATCACAATTAGTTAAAATACGATTCGGTTTATGTATGCTTAGACATAATGAAACTATATACAAAAAAGCTCGAATGAAAATTGAAAGAATTCAGTCAAACATTTCTAATTTTTTTGTAAAGAACTTTTAAATAAATTCGAAATAATGTAGTAACTTCAGGTCAACCTTAGAGTTTACTATATCGTCGATTCTTTTTCCATAAAATTCTCACAGGCTCTAATAAAATATTATAAAACATTATTATTAATATCTGTACGTTTTATGGATATATGTATCAGTACATACAATAGTTTTGGATAAATATTGTATTTCTTTTGATAATTTATAAACTTTTATTAAAAAATTAACATAATCAATTTTATAACTACAAATACTTAATATTATTAATATAATGAAAACATAGTACTGTTTTTCAATTGAAATGAAAAAATTAACAAAGTAATTTATTTCTTTCTATTATTTTTTATTTTTCAGTTGATTTGATTAAATTCAGTATTTATTAGAGAACAAAATTAATGAGAAAAAAATTTTTATGCAATTCGACTTCTAGAAGTAAAAACTGTATAAAGTCTTCGTACATAATAACAAAATGATTCATAACGGAACTTCAATAAATGCACTACTCATTTTATTAATTAGGCACTTGAATATGCATCCATTGAGTTACGTATAAATAATTATTGTTCGAGTTCTCTCTCTCTCTCTCTCTCTCTCTCTCTCTCTTTAAATAATACTTATCACTGTTTTAAAACCCCCTTTGAATTACTCTTCTATACTTGCCGATCGCTATTGTAACCCGAAGTCTATTTCGCGTCACACGCACACCCACACTCACACACACGCAGACCGACACACCGCGAAGCGACACGAGCCATTATATAGGCACATGTATGTACACACACACGCGCACAGACAAACACACACACACATATATATATATACACGGCTGAATAAAACAGGAAGTGAAAAAAAACGAATCGGTGACGCTGGCTGAGAATGAGAAAGTGAATGCCTGGTCTCTGCCTCTGCCTGCGTGCCGCCGCCGCCGCTGCTGCTGCTGCTGCTGCTGCTGCTGCTTGCTATAGCGATCTCGGCGCGGAGCGGTGGCCAGCCGTACCACACGTGAATTTATTATACATATGTGTATATACATATATACCTACTGAGAGCCAGCGGACGCCCGCGAGCTCGCTCGCACACTTGAGCGCCCAAGTTCGCCTCGAAAACGCGCGCTCCGCCCGCGTTGCCCGTTCCTCAGCTGGAAATACTGCCAACCTGTAACCTATAAATACATGTGGGCGCTTTTAACGGCCTTACCAAAATTCAGCCGCGCTAAACAGTCCCGAGCGCCGGCCGCCGCCGTCGCCACGACCGCCACCGACGCCGCAGCCGCAGCCGCCTTCGCCTTCGCCTCCGCCGCCGCCACCGCGAGACCGGCGCCGGGCTCTCGCACGCAGCGAGCGGCGTTACACGCGCCATCGCCGGGCACCGCATCATCATCAGCTCTACTCTCGCGAGAGGATCCCGCCGCCGCCTCAGCCGCCGCCGTCGCCGTCGCCGTCGTCGTCGCCGCCGCTCGGTGTGTGCGCCCGTCTGGGGTATAATATACCTCTGTCCTCCATATAGCTCTCCTCTCCTCTCTCGCTCTTTCACTCTCGCGCCGATCCTCTCCTCTAGCTTCCTCCGTCCCCGTCTTATACGCCGGATTATTTCGAGTTTCGTGAAGTCTTACGTCGGCCTCGGCGCAGCGCAGATATACTTACACACCCGTGCCGGTTAGAATGAGTTGGTCGGAGTTATATCACTACTATAATGTGAAAAGAGCAGGTAATCCGTTTGACAGAAAAAAAAAATATATATATATATATATGTGTGTGTGCGTGTGCGTGTGTGTGTGTATGTGTGCATATGTACATATATGTATGTATGCATATACCAATTGTACGTATATGTGTGTATAAAAATTATTTTTTCTCTCCGACGAACGAGAGAAGTGAACGTTTTGCGCGATAATCGAGTTCTGTGCGGTGTGTAGTTATTTAAGAATCAAGTTAAGCCAGTATATATATATATATGTGTGTGTATCTATATATATATATATATATATATATATATATATATATATATGTAGTCGGCGATATTTGTTTAAAAGTTCGTTTTTTTTATTAACGAGTTTTTAAAACAAGAAAAATCAATGATTACGTGTGTCTGACGCTCAGATATATTATACACACTTTCGCGCTTACGTATTATACATATATATATATATATATATATATATATATATATATATATATATTTACATATATATACATACATACATACATGCATACAACCGGTTTGACGAAAAATCGAGCGCGAGTGCAAAGTTGTTTTTTTTTCTTTCTTTCATTTTTGGTCTTCAGTTTTATTTTTTTTCAACGCTTTTGCTCAATTATATTTCTTTAAGCCAATCTCTAATTATTCCCCGCGACAGATCCACGAATTAACGATAAGCCGCTGATTGGGAATCCGCTGTACCTGTTCTTGACCCTAGCCGGATACACGTACTTCGTATTAAAATGCGGCCCGAAGTTCATGGAGAAGCGAAAGCCGTACTCGCTGAAGACCTTCATCTTTTACTACAACATTTTTCAAATTGTGGCTAACGTGTATATCACGTTTATGTTTTACACGGCCGGCTGGTCGACCGAGTACACCTTGGGATGTGAACCTGTGCGAACTACCACGAGACCCATTGATATGCAAGTAAGTGATTTTTCCTGAGGATTGTTGCGCCGTTAAGAAAAAAAATTGTAGAGGAATTCCAATAAATGTCCATAGTTGCCGACTGGCAGTGAATCAATTTAGTTAAAATAAACAACAACAAAAATTATTATTATTATAATTATTATTATATCCAGGTATTTAATCAGAATAACTGTACGGTGCGTTTGAATTGAGAAAATATTTATATTTAAATTTCAATGTTCAACGAATGGTTTCATTCACGGATGGTGGTAGATAAATATTCATTTGAGTTTCTTTTTTGCCCGTATAGTTATACATTAGAAAGCAAAGAAAGTCTCGTACAAATTTTGAGGCAAGCAGCCGAATTTTTGCACAAAATTAAAGTAAAATTATTCTTTAATTGAATCGAATTATTTATACGTTCGTAATTATAAATTTTTACATTCGACGCTATCGGATGAATTTTAAGAAATTCACCTACACACGCGTTTAAAAAAATTTCTTTCGTACACAGCTTTTACGCAAGCAATAAAATTTCTCACTCGTATCGTTGAAATTCACGTTTCACAATCTTATGTAAAGCTATATAGACAAGATTATCGATAAAATTGGGTAAAAATCCATTGATCTTGTTGTTTACGGCATTAAAGAAAGAAGAAGAAGAAGAAAAAGAAAAAAACAAGATTTCGTATTACCTATACAACATTTATCAATAGCAGAAACGCAAAAAATTTTTTTCGTAACAATAACGATATTTGCAGATGATCCACGTGTCGTACATTACGCTTATAGTCAAGCTCATCGATCTGATCGAGACCGTCGTTTTCGTCTTGAGGAAGAAAACCAATCAAATAACCGTCCTCCATGTCTACCATCACATAAGCACGGTCGCCGTCACGTACATGGGCGTAAAATACAGCCCGGGAGGCATGGTCTCGATGCAAATGATCATCAATGGATCCGTTCACATAGTCATGTATAGTTATTATCTTTTATCGAGCCTGGGACCGCCACTGTCGGGAATTTCCAATATCATCAAGCCCTACATCACCAGGATACAAATAGTAAGCGAATTTCCAATCTTTATTTTGTCGTTATGAAGCATCGTTGGGGTGAATCGTATAGATCATACAACCATCAGCATTTCATTCCTATTTAATCAATCTCTTTTTTTTTTTATAATTCGTGTATTGAATTTTCATAAATATTGATAAAATCGATTTTTATTACGTCTCTGTAAAAGCGTTATATTAAAAGAGAAAAAAAATTAAGCTCATTGAATATCGGCCATTAGTCGACGGCAGTGATTGTGCATTATTGGAACATAATTCTGCACAAATGATAAATAATTAGTTAATTATACGTACACGATTAAATCGCATTTTGAAAATTGAATAGAATTGACATTTCTAAATAGAATTCTTGCTGGTTTTAAAAATTTTTAACTATAATTTTCCAAAAGTAGGCAAGTTTTAGTCATTGACGATTTTTGTAAAATCATAAATGAAAATGTTTCGCAACTATAATTTTGAGTGTGATGTTTAACAGAAATTGTTAAAGGCAACATTTTTGTAATATAAAATAATAGCTAGGTTACTAAATAACATTTATCTCTGTTATTCTTTAATGTTTATCTAATTCTATAGCAAGCACATAAATTATTATTTCTATAAGTAACTCTTTAATAAACATCTATATAAATTTTTTGGTTTAATTAATTGTCAATTTTATTTGTTGTGTAATTGGGTTTTTCACAAAAAAATTTGTTTTTACTCACATGCATTTAAGTTATTTCTAAAAAGAATTTACGATTTCAATTGTATTTTTGATCAATCGCTTTAAAATTAGACAAAATTGTTATAATAGAGTTAATTATTTTCAGGCTCAATTCTTTTTTCTGGTGGCGCATCAATCGCAAGCCTTTTATCCTTCTTGCAAAGCTAATAAGACAGTATCGGCCATATTCGTGGGCAATCTTCTATTAAACTTAGTACTTTTTCTGAACTTTTACAAAAAAAGTTATTCGAAGCGAACTAAGCAGGCGTAAAAAAAACAATGTTTAAATCATTAATAATATTTGTAAATATGTATATTAAAATACGGTTAAATTAATTACTTTTCATAATATTTGAATTGTGAAGCTTCAACGGACTCATGTTGGTCTTCTGGTTGATAAATGAAAGTTCTTAAATTTTTATTGCTAGAAGTGTGTAAATATTTTCCGTTTTTCCGAAGCAATGTTAATTAATTTTGTAATTAGCAATTATTGCATAATGTTTTATTTTGCGTATTACAGCAGGAATACATATATAAATATATATAGTAATTTCTTTCAATTGCAATTATCGAATGCAAAATATTATTAGTTGTACAAATTGTATAAGATTTTTAAATTATGAATTCTCCTAATATATATATATATATATATATATATATATATATATATATATATATAAATTTTTTTGGCAATCTATTCACCAAAAGTAGATAATATAATAATTTGAAATTGAAATAATTGCTCAGCATAATTATATTTCGCGTACGTCACGTTAAATCCTTTAATAATTAAAATTTCTTTTTTATTTAACGAAACCAATAACTAACCAACAGAATATGAAATAGAACTTAGCCAGAAAAATAAGAACAATAACAGAAAAAAATTTTAATAATATCTGTCCCTGTGAGCACGATTACGAACCTGACATGTGTCTCTTTCTTGCTGTCGCAGGGTTACAACGAAAATCGGACTATATATACGTTATAGTTGAAATGTTATTTAATGTTATTTTATATCTGCTCTTCCACATAGTTTGGATTAAATGCCATTTTTAGTATAATGGAGTTTTTTTTACGGGTTTCATGTTAATTTCTTTTTAAGTGCATAATTAAAAGCCAATAACCAGTGGCGTAGTTTATATCGAACATTGAAGATTCAATATGTTAATAATGATTGTATAGTACATAAGTCGTAAAATTCATTGATATTGTTGATTTTTGCAGTAATGCTCTTTGATTTGTACTTTTTTTAAAATGTGTACCTGAAGAAGGGAAACAAAGCTTTATATAAAACATTAGTTCTTACATAAAAATACCTTGTGTAGAAAATTATTTAAATGATCCTCTACCTCGGAAACATTCATTCACTGTGCTTAACCTTGCACGAAGTCAGAGTTTTTTCAAAGCATGCCTAAAGGTAAGTAAGAATAATAATATTTAAAAAAAAAATTTTCCGTAACTTACATTCTCAACAATAATTTTGATGTATAAAAAAAATTTAGTCGTACACAAAAAATCCCAAAAGTTCCACAATGATTGCTTTCGTTTGATTTTTTTTACCCTATCCATAATAATGTTAAGTAACTATGTGAGTGCTATACTCTCCGTGCGAATTCAATCAGATTTGAACAACATTGGGTAAATCAAATATAAAAAAAAGAAATAGCAAATGAATAAATAAAACAAAGAAATTTAGTACGAACTAAAATAAAGTGTACGTAATTTTTTGCTTAATAAGAAACCCAATAAATTAATGAAAAAATTATGTTTTAGGAAAGCCGATCTTATCATTTCCGATATAGAAGTGAGCTATTTATATATATATATATATATATATATATATATATATATATATATATATCGCTTCATGATATATAAATTGCCTTCTATACCATTAACAATAATTGGACAAATATAAAAAAAAAAAAAAAAATTAAGATACCTTAACAATGTAATTTGTATTCTTAAATCGATTTATCTTGGAAATAACGCTAATTGAAATCTCCAATTCAAATTTAATGAGAATTTTAAAAGTGTATCTAAATGACAAAAATTCTATACTTATATGAATTCTCATTAACCGATCGATATTCATGTATGTAGTGGAATATTGAATTATTGGAAGAAAAAAAAACTTCGCGGTTGTCACGGTTAAAGCGATGCAGAGAAAAAAAAACAGTTCACGAGCAAAGGAGCCCATAAAATTATTTGCCCGCTCTCGAGTTATCAGCCGAGTTATCATAATTAGCATTATAACGCATGTCGCGCTACGCGAAAGGAAATAGGTTCTTTAAATCCATTGAATGAGACGTCATTTAACGAATGTCTTTCGACATCTTGAAAAAAAGAAATATGTATATATATATATGTGTATGTATGTAGTATACATTTGCACGTGTGTATTATATATACGCTCCGTGCGAGCCGAGCGTGTGCGCGCAGTGTGCACGTCACGCAACTCTTGATGCAAAAAAAGACGATGCATGCCTGTATATATATATATATATATATATATATATATATATATATATATATATATATATATACACATATACATAGCCTTCGCATGCAGCCTACGCGCATTCCGCGTGCATCAGCGTTCCGCAGTGGCGCGACACGTCGCGGATAATATGCATATATGCGAGCGAGCGCGTCCCGGTGGCATCGGTGAGCGCGCGCGCCACCTCCCCGAGAGTTATCTGACCCCGGCCAGCGGCCTGGCGGCCCCGAGTATATAAGTCGTTGAGCTCGGGGCGGCGACGGCCGTGTGGCGGCGCGACGCGTGACGTAATTCTGATTAAGCGTCTCCAGGTGCGAATTGCCGCGGCCCCGGGGCGGCCGACTGGGCTGCGCCCGAATCTCGAGATATCCGCGCACGAGTAGGAGGAGGAGGAGGAGGAGAAGGAGGCGCTCCCCTCTACCCACCCCCCTCGCCACCCCCAACGTCGGCGTGATTTGTGGCCGTCAATACGCGCCCGGGGAAGCCGGCTTCGCGTGACGTATCTCACCGATCATAATTACGTCCTGCTATACAGGATGTATATACATATATACAGCCGTCTCGACCCGAGAGATCCTCCGCCGGTCCTCTCGTGCACAGACGGAGCTGCTCTCCTCACGCCCAAGTTCGACCTCTGTATATACGCGTCCTTTATACATCAGCGTGTGCACAGGCCCTTCGAACTCCGGGCGCTCTTACGGACCGGTGTAGTGCGGGGGGGGGGGGGAGGGGCTTAACGCTGATGCGGAACCGATTGTGCACACATTACTCTCGAGCGTTTGCTTAAAGAGATGCGACTTAATCGCGCTTACGCATTGAATATTATAAATAAGTGGCGAGGCTCGAAATTCGCAACAATAAAAAATGAAGAAAAAAAAGAGAAGGAAACTTGCTTAGCCAAGAAATGAAAAAAAAAAGCCATTTTTAACATTGTACTGCAGTATAATTTTAGAGAATTATTTTTACGGCACCAATCTTCTTCTAATATTCGCGAGACACTTCCTTAAAAATTAACGACAACAAAAATCGAAAAATTGCCGACTTCCATTTCGTGTTTGCAAATGATTTTCAAACGATAAGATTTTCTTACTAAAAATTTTTGTATATAATGACAGCTATAAAAGCAAAGAGAAGAAAACACAAACACAAACAGACATTATTTATTATAAAAAATATTTTTTTTAAAAACTTTTTTGCTGAATTTTTTGGACATACCAGAAGCTGTAAAGGCAAAGAGCAGTAGACACGGTCATACGTGCACCCGTTATTTATTACGAATCTATGGATGTGCAAATAATAAATCGATATGTTTCATTTAAAAATTAGATTATCACTCATCAACAAGATAATTTCGCCAATCGCTACTGAAACGTAATGAGACATATGTAGGGCACCAAGGCTCATTCGTTTAAAATAAATTTATCGAAAACGCGATCGTCAACCACAAAAAAATACAAGCGTCGAATTGGAAACCATCTTCATCTTCGAATTCGGCACAAAGTGAAAATTTAATGAAATGCACAATCAGTAATAAATTTCGCAAAATAATACAAAAGATGCTCGTTGCACTTGCCAGCGTTCATCAGACCACCCAAATCACAATTGCCAATTATTGCGTGATGTAATTTTAACGACTTCGAATATGCATATTGTCACGATAAGTAGATTCTTTACGTAAGTAAGTCGTTACGTATGGAATTTCAAAGAAATGTCATTTCAATAATATAATCTTCAAATTTCCTCAACTCTACATGTTTGATTATCATATGAAAAAGCGAAGCTATACAGTAGCGAAAATATGTAAATTGTTTATCTTGTAATTGGATTCTTGAATTCTAGGCTCATAATACAATTTATCATTAATTTCAATTTGCAGTTAAACTTAACAATAATATGAATAAATGTACTTTATGTATATAATAAATTTTTGCACCGCTTCGATTCAGATCTTATCATTGTGTCATTAATAAAATCACTTTGTGGGTCATGTATATTTAACGATTATTCATTTTTATACAATTTTGTACAGCGGTATGCCTTAATATTTCTAATTTAATTTTATTTTTAGTAGCAATTTCTATTTCAGATTCGTAGGGAGTGATTGCAAACAAAGACAGTCTGACTGTCATTATTTTAGTTTAATGTATTATAGTGTAAAGACTGTAAGACCGATAAAAATGTTTATTAATGTAATTCAAAACAGTCGATATAAGTCCAATTTATCATTATTAATATTTCTTATAATAAATAAAAATGAAAACGTTAAATTAAATAAATGAATAAATTTATAAATTTCTTAATGAATCGATAAATATATAAATAAAATCTTAATTGAAATCTTTTTACATTTATAGCTAAGCAGCTGCACATTTTTACGAAATAAAGTAAAGCGATCGTAAAGGGTGCGAGACGAATTACATGTACATAATTAAGATATATTAATATCACATATTATAAGAATTTTTTTTCCATTTAATAATAAGAATTATTACACATTCGCTTAGATAGAATATAAAATTGCTATAAATAGTATATTTTATCGCTCGTGCGGGAGTTTACTATTAACCTCGTGTGATAGTTAATGTTCGTTTGAAGCGAGAGAGGTAAAATAGAAGACTAGTGTTGATCGATATTTTATATTAGGAAACCGCATAAATCATGCGATACTTGTGATTCCTGAATCGATTTTAAAATAATATATTTCGAAATTTTCCGACTATTAATATTTTCTCTGAACATGTGTTTTTAGACGAAAACGAATTTACGTTAACTTACGTAATATTATTTAGAGAACTGCAGAATTGAAACATTCGAGAAGTGATTTGAAAAATGTGAATTGTCAATTAGAAAAATTTCAGCAAAACTCTTCACAATGAATTGATTTAATTAATTAATAAAATGTTCCGTTAAAAAAAGGTTCTCTATAATATATAAATAAAGAATACGATATGGATTCAGAAGTGATCTGGATAAAACTCACGGACGTTACATGTGTTATGCCAATTTGAAGAGAAAAAAACCTGTTTCGAAGAGAAAAAAAAACGCGTTTGAAGTTTTTTTTATTACAAGCCTATACCAGTGAGTAGTCGGAGGCTTGCAGCGGGAAAATCGATGCCCGGGCCTTTTGAAACTTTCTTTACGTTATAAAACCGATTGCATAATGATCTTTTTTTACGATCGTGCAGCGCATTTGCGTATAAAAAAATAAGGATTTTTGTAAATTTCACCGCTTTCGTGCATAAAGCGAAAGATTTTTTTTTTTTTTTTTTTTTTATTTATCTCGATCTTTCGTCAATCCGTGATTCTGAGAAGCGGCTCTAAGGACACGACGAAGATATAACGTATTCGTTCTCATTACGCGTGTAACGGATAAGTAGGTTCGGATGTTACGCACTCCCCGATGGATCTCGATAAAAATTGCTGAAATTTTGAGAAGTATGAAGAAACGACGATGTATATTTTATTGCACGAATTTCATTGATTTAATAAACATATTTTGTACTGTATTATATGACTGTAATGTACAAGACTGTATAAATTGTATTTAAAATGTCTCGATTTTGAGACAAAGAAAATTTTCGAAATAATCGGACGGCTTTTGATATTTACATTTTTATTAAACGTATTAATTGCTTGGAGTGTATTTTGAGCTTTCACTCGAGTCGTAGATTTTTACAGCCTCTTACGAAGCTGATATCTATGCTTTAATGGTTCTAAACATTGGTCATTCACCGGTGAAATTTCTGTGATGACAATAAAAAAAAAGAAGCTCGGCCTCGCTGACGAAGTTTCTATGTGGGATTGACCGCACCGACCTCGCTTACTTGCCTCAAAATGACAATCAAAACATCCAAAACTTTGTAATTTCACATTTTTCATCCTCCAATCTCTCTTGTATATCCGCGAATTGTCGAACAAGTGCAAGAGCCGGCAAAGAAACTTGCTGTACAATTTTTTACGCAACGAAAGGTATGTATCTCTGCCCGTGATTATGTTAGGACAATAAAAATAGTATATATATATATATATATATATATATATATATATATATATATTACGCAACGAGTGAGAAAAATATAGTCCATTCCTCGTATCACTGCCAGTCATATTTTCCTCGCAAGCCGTGCATAATGTTTCTTTTTTTTTCAGACGAGAAGAATGCAAAAGATAATTCGTTTCATACGATTATCCTATAAGCGAGCAAAATGTTATTTCAGCTTATCGGTCGAGTACAATCTGTAGTATACGGCATTGTGTGTTGCGCGACATTCGTTTATCTTTCTGCCCTCCGATTAGTACGGGAACGTTGTAATTTGCTCGTATGAAATAGCCGGAGAAAAGTGTACTTTGCTCATTAAGTGCGAATAAAAAGTGCACAATGGAGTTTTGCAGTGTATCCGAGTAATAAACATCTTATTGGCAATATTGACAGACAGCCATTCTCAAATAAACATTGACAATTGCGAACATAAAACCACACCGTAAATTATAATTTTTTTTTCCTTTTTGGAATTTGCTAAATTAGAGCCCGAACGTGTAGCTTTGAGTAAAGACTAATGTTATGTGAAAACTGATGATGTTAAAATTTTCCTCTGGCTCTAAATTCATTGCGTTTGAAAATACGACGTGTTGACTGCACCTATCTCTGTACTCAAATGGATGAGCGATTTGTACGCAACGAAGAATACTGCATGGCTCAATCATTTTGCGAAAATCTAGATACTGTATCACAAAGACAGGTTGTAAAAGCATCTCATTAAGGAAATCAAAATAGTGTGATACAATCCAATCTAAAATCTTCTCTCTCTCTCTCTCTCTCTCCCCTCCCCCTTTCTCTCTCTCCCCTCCCCCCTTCTCTCTCTCTCTCTCTCCTCTCTCTCTCTCTCTCTCTCTCTACGTAGAATAAAAAACTTTTTATCAAATGACATCTTCAATCGATCAACATCAACGACCAATTCAAAAGAACTGCGAGAAAAATCTCAAATCAAAGCTAAAATAAAAAACCAACCGCGAGGTAAATAAAAAAAAATTACATTATCATTTGAAATGTAGGCCCGCCCTTACTTTTAACGAAATCATATACTGAATATAATACGCTTTCAAAGAACAACGACTATTTCATAAGTCTTTTCCCCACTCTCTAACTATCTCTCGTTTGCCCTCGCTACGTCTCTCTCTCTCTCTCTCTCTCTCTCTCTGTGACTTGTTATCTCTCTATTTATGTGCCATGAGTATATAATAGACAATGATTTTTTTTATTGTTTATAATCAAATTCTAGATTATTTTATCGTGGATGCCACTAAAAAGTTTTTACATTAAAATTAAAATTCGTTTAATAAAAACGTTGTTCTTGAAATAATTCGATAAAAGACTTTAAGGTAAACGATATTGATTTGCTCGGGACTAATAATTCTCCAGTCTGGTAGGGATGTCAGAATTGATCACAAGTGGCTAAATTTTACATCGTCACAACATCTTGAGGTGCCTTTCAATGCTCTAAATCAAATTAATGCCTCTGTGAATAATTAACTTCACGATTTTTGAAAAAATAGATGAAACTTTTGCAGAATCACTAATTATGCATAACGATGAGCGCATAAATTACCGAAATTAATCAATTACAGTCTAGTGATTCCGCTAGTAATGAAATTAGACTTAATGCTATAGTACATGATACGAGAATTTCGTTACATGACATTGTTTATAATATATTGCAATTGATCAAACTTGAATCTCTCGATAGTGATAACATCAAGGTCCATATTTTTTATTTGAAGTATTCAAATAATACTTAACATTAATAAATTTTTTAATTCTTTCTGTGATCATGATATTCAAATCCCACTTTCTGCATAATTTTGCTTTAAAAAAATCCCCATTGGAAATCATGAAATTGTCTGATGTTTTCTCTAAGAAACTTTCTAGTCATGAAATTTTATGAAACGCTAACGCCGAATATTAATTTACTGCTCAATACCAAAGAAGAAGCAAGATAAATAAATTAAAAATACGTTTGGACAAGCGAAGATAGGATCTTTAAACGTAAAAATAAATTTCTCTCAAAATTAAAATTACAACAGAAGACGATTTGAATAAATTGTCATGTCTTACCATTTACTCATTATACCAGAAACGTTACTCGATTTTTATCATAAAAAAAATGTGAATTCTCAATTGTGAGTCTCACAGTCCAATGTAATTTCATTAAAAGAACGTTTTTTTGTTTTAAATTTGAGACTTTTATTCATCAATGTAAAATTGATATTTCATCTATTTGCAAAATTTGACTCACACCGAATCATCGTTCCTCTTTCTTTAATGTACAAAATTATATTTAAGTGCGAACCGATCGGCGACTAATGATCCTGGTTGTCAAGCATGTGCAATTTAAAATTCCAGATACTTCAAAACTTACTGGTATAAATGATACTGAATTTCGATTTCTTATAAGCATCTCTAATACAAAATAGAAAGGTTTTAATCTATGTATAAACTACTCAAGTAAAACTTTGTAAGTTGTTTTTCTATCAATTTAAAGTTATATTTACTCATGCATTGATGTTATCTTATATATATATATATATATATATATATATATATATATATATATATATATATATATATAAGATGTAGATAAGATCAGTTTAACTTTAATTTTCTCAACGAGTCTTCTTATTCCACTAGAAGAATTAAATATTCGAGTAAGCCCTCTACGTTATTCGGATTGGCGCAACACCTTATTGTAAAATCTGCGATATTTGGCTAGACGCTACTATTACGGATTCGCCGAATAAAATTTTGGATTATGAAAAATTTTAATATTTTATTATTGAGTATTTATGAGCTGTCGTTACTTTCTCATAGTGGATGATCTCCATCTTGAAATTCCAGTCAATGAGCTCATTACAATCACTACGAGAGACTTTAGATTTGTTTCTACAGATTTTTGCCTCACAAAACTACCTGCACTTCTGTTGCTTTTAGCTTCTACATCATTATTAAAATTTTTTATGTGCACCTTTGTTGAAATAATTTTATCACACTTGTCGTGAATATTTTGGAAAAAGAAGCGCCCTCCGAAATTATATACAAAAGTCTTAGACGTCTAATAATATTAATGTGTGCCTAGAAAACAAAAACTGCTGAGTACAATTTGGAAATGACGATTTTATGCAAAAGTTATTTTAAACTGATCTGATCAACGTAAATATTGCAATTTATTAAATAATTATGTTCTTATTCGTTATAAATTCATCTTCCCACGTCAGTTTCTTACTGCTTATCATTTAATATGCTTTTTATACTTTTACACTGCTCGGAAACAATTTAACAAATATAACACTTCCCAGAGTAATATTGACTATGATCCGTTCATGTTAGATCTGTAAACCGTGTTCTTCGCTTTTTATTCATAATTACAATGCAATGATCAAAAATAAAATAAATGATAAAATAAAATAAATTTAATTGCGCCATAGCATTTTATGAAATTTAATTAAATAAATCGAACAAATAAATAAAATGAGAAAAATATAAGTAAGTTCTTCGACCCTTGAATCTTTCCACATTTTGTCATATAAAACATTGCCAATATCTTAGAGGCGATTAAGCCAAATATGAGATTTCCTTTATAAAAATTATGAATCGTTAAAAGCTTGTGCATTTTTAACGGATAATGTTTCTAAAAATCTGCAATGAAATTTTTTTTTATTACTTTTAACTATTATATCTTTAATTATATAACACTTTAATTGTAAGGGATAAAAATTGAATGAGACACGAATTACAAACCTAGTTTCGAGGGGGAAGAAGCGTTTCAAGTTTGAAGAAGTACTGTTCGACGTGAAATAATGAAAATAAAAACTCGTTAAAATCTGTTTAACCGATGAGCGGTTCGCGTTCTTAATTTATTCTCGTTGGAACTTGTGTGAAAAAATTTTATACAATTCATTATTAATTTATTACGCAACTATATGTTCAGTGTGTTGACTGAAAAGCGCCATTGTAAAAGCCAATCGTTGCCGATTGGAATAGCAACGGTTGCCATTGCCGCCCAGTATTGCCTGCGCAGCGACTGATCGAACGACGGCATTTAACCAGAAGTCCTCTTGGAATTGTTCAGCAAATATCCCACGGCATATAGGGAGTGAAGATTTCCGACGAATCCTTCGTATACTTCTTCAAAGTTGCTAATTCGCGCGTGTATTATTTCGAGAGTGCCAGAGCTACGAGGCGCCAAAAGGCGTCATATAAATTGGCTAAAAAATTGTTTTTAAGCTGGCCATCATCGTCCCCCACCCCCTCAACAATTATTTGAATATCATTCTTGAATAGTCTAGGCATCCTTTAAAATCATATATAAATGAATGAAAAAAAATTTTTCCAAGGTATTGTAACTCTTTAATATGAACTAATAAAATACTGTAAATACTGTAAAACTGAAACACGAATTTCTGATACTTGAATTAAATTTATATTAAACACCAAACGTTCATTACCTCGTGACGAGTGTCATTTTAATATCTTTTAATGAAACAATGCGTCGATAAAAAGCTTCTCTCATAATGCACGAATTGTTTGTACAATACTTATATATTATATTTGCTATTTAATATATAGATAAATTTATAATCTGACATATTTCAACAATTTCATGAATTTTGATAATTTCAATGAAAATACAATATTTTTCACAGTATCTCGGCGATCCATATCAGGTAGACAATCCATCCATCGCTGTGTATTGTAAAAGAATACCGTGAGAGATGCATCCGATATGATCTACACGGGAGAAAAAGATTTCTGTCCCGGTGCGAGCTTGGAGTTTCACTTCCGGAAATAAACAAGACAAATGCGAATCATTGAATTTACATGACAGAAGTACCGGTCGCGCTACCCGGGCCTTTTTGCGCGGCGCGCCACCCGCCTTACAGGTCTATACGTACGCGAACCGTTCCCCGTCCGCCCGAACAATAGACGCTATTATGAAGACCGGCAAATGCGCAAAACGCGGTATAGAGAACCCCGGTAAATCAAATTGAAGACTTGTTCTAATGCACGGCGGATAGCCGAGAGAGGGGGAGAGACAGAGAGAGAGAGAGAGAGAGAGAGAGAGAGAGAGAGAGAGCGAGAAAACAAAAAAAAATAGTAGCGCGAGGAAGAAAAGACGCGCGCGCGCGCGCCCTGTCCCTTTAGTATAAATATGCTTGTAATGAGGACGTAGACGGTTTAAAAAGGTCATAAATAGCTTGTAAATTAAGACCGTGTAACCCTTACGCCTAGGACCTTCCGAGTCTTCTAATATGAGTCGGGTCGGGTTACTTGGCCATAAAATCCAAAGAACACCTTTAGACATGGTCACTTTGACGGTCCCTTAAACGGATGTTGTCGAAAGGTCAAATGTTAACACGGCCCGGCCTTTGTTGCATTCCCTTTTGTTTTGCCCGTTAGCGATCGGCTACGACGACTTGCCGATAAAAAGGATGTTCTTGAATTTAAATTCAAACATTTTTATGGGCTCTTGTATAATGGATGTTCGTTTCGCTTAGGCCCTTTCATTATTATTCATACGATGGAAGTTTGTTTAATTTCTCATATTTCAATCCTTCATAAATAATGAAATGCGTGTTCAACTTAGCAGAATTGCAATACTCAATATCACAAAGATTCATCTTAAAGATTTTAATTCAAACTATGGGTAAAAATTATATGGATGAAATTTAAAATTGCGCTTAATTCGAATGTTGTAAACTAAAGTTTAAAAAATATGTTTATTGGCCATAGACGGCCTTTAAAATAATATAATTGTAATGATAAAATGACAAGCAGACTGTCCTTTCAAATATAAAAACTACTACTAAAAAATATTTTTTATTTAATACATAATCAATACACTATTGTTCACGAATAACAATCCGATCGACCTCGCCATCAAACTTACCGAATATTGTATCTGGGTCGGTCATTTTATTGGACTATTAAAACTTAATTCATAGAATACTTTCGATATTTCCTACTGAATATACTTCTTTTGTAATTCGTGGAGAAAATTACTTAGTTAAAATCAATTGCACCTATGTTTATAGTTTTTTGTGATACTGGAGGCTTATTATTTATATGCATAGAAAATGCTAAAAAGAATAACGCCTTAGTCTTTGTATTCATAGCTTGAAATAAAGTTAATGAAATTGTTTTTTAATAATTTATAAAAATTCTATTTTACAACGGCAAGCGTGAAATTCAGGTTCACACGCCATTGTTAAGTTTTCAAACAGTGGATGATCATGAAATATTCCAGTCCTTGTGTGTAATATTAAATTTTAAGGACACTGTTTTAAACGCACTACTATACTCTCTATAAATATACCGCTGTAAAGTTTTCATTTTAAGTCTACCGTTGTCAAAAAGTAGCGAGCCTCCAATTACGGTCTTGTGCCGCACCGTCTGAGCCTAGCACACGGATATCACGCACGCATTACGATGTCGCGCGTGATTGTAAATTCGCGTTTTACACATTCACTTTGCGGAATTTATCGCCACGATTTTGCGCTCATTCGTTACAGTTATGCACAGTATAGATAAGCAACGAGGAAAAACAACGACGATATCGACAATCCCATATGATAATTTTAAGAGTCACTGTCTTATAGTCGCGTTATTATTTCGCCGCGAAAGCGACCGATATTCCATTGTTCACGCATGCGCACATAAACGCACATATATACATATCTAAAGGTAAATCTATACGCTATTATCTTACTTCCCAGCGAGTAATTGATCATTTGAAGCCCCTGGGCCGCCGTCCTCGCGGCTCGTCCTCCACGCTGTCGTCGACGTCATCGCGCGCAGTTAAAAAGCTCTCTCCCTCTCTCTCTCTCTCTCTCTCTCTCTCTCTCTCTCACCCTCGCGTAACCGTCGGCCCCGGCGATTGAATTCTATCGTATTCCATCATCTCTCTATAGCAAAAGGCATTCAAACGGATTCCAGCGGAGTCAAACGCTTGCCTGACTCTCGCCCCGCGTTTCGACAGTACAGTGTATATATATATATATATATATATATATATATATATATATATATATATATATAGAGAGGAGAGAGAGAGAGAGAGAGAGAGAGAGAGAGAGAGAGAGAGAGAGAGATTTGTATATAATGCACGCTATATACATATATGTCTCATCTATATACGAGACAGACATTAACCATATATATGTATACATATATATGCGATCCGCAGGAAGCAAAAGCGCCGCCAACGTGGCGGCAGCGGTACATTATATACGATACGAGAGCGCAGCAACCCCTTCGCGGCCAGCGTGTGTGCGCGCGCGCGCGCGCTATATAGCCTGCGATCGTCGAATTAATCCGCCATTAATATCCTCGCCCCCCCTCCACCCTCCCTCCGCCACGGGTGTATATGAGCGCGGTCAGGCGCAAAGGCGCACACGAGAGTATGTAAACCTTCTCTAAACAAGACTTCGGGTTGCTTTATAAATGACCGTCTACTTCGCTCTCTCTCTCTCTCTCTCTCTCTCTCTCTCTCTCTCTCTCTGTCTCTATTCCACTTCCCCTTATATACAGAGTACCCTCCTTCTCTTCCCGCGACCTATTCTCTTTGTTTGGCGGTACCCCTTTCTATCCCTCTCTCCCGCAGTCCCGCCGCCACGCACCCCTTTCCCCGAAATAAATGTATATGCGCGCGTATACACTTGATGGGAAATGTATATTCTCCTCGTAAATTACGGTTATTGATTGTCGGGAACTTTGTGCTTGTGATTTTCTTGGTAATTTCCAGAAAACGGTGAATGTGCAAGTTTTCAAGCAACAATCATTTCACAATGTATAATATTTGTGTGTAAAATCCAATCGAATCTACAATTAAAAGTTTTATTTTAAAAATATAGATTAAATTTTGTATTAAGTCTTCGTGATTCAGAAAATTTGGGCAAACATTATGAATAAATGATAAATTGGAAATTGAAAATTTTATAAAAGTTTATTATTTTTAAACTGGAGCAGATTCTTACTTGCTAAAGATTTACCTATTTTATTTGAAATTGATACATTTAATCATTTTAAGTAAATATAAAAGTATATTCATTTGTTATGAAGATTATCAAAATAACGTAAGCTGAATGTACGCATTTATAGATATATGTATATATTTTTTACACGTACTGATTTCTAACTGATGATTTCTTTTGGTTGCAATTACCACCTCAATATAATAGATGTTTAGTCGTTAATTCAGAATGCACATATTGGATTACGTATTTGGTTAACTTTACAAACGCAGATGTTACTTTTAAAAGCTTGTATGTCATTGTAAACTATTTATGTTTAATTTTTGTTTAATTCATGAATTATAATTACTTAATTTTCTACTATAAGTATGTTCTCGCAGAATACTTACCTTTCACAGAATGTCGAATAAAGTTGTAGGAATGTAAATTTTCCATATAATTAGATGAAGATACAAGATAAAGTTAAATTTACAGTTATAGATCGTTAGGAATCGTCACAATTCAAAAGTCAGATCTGATCTTACATTTGCATAGACTTTATCCATTACTTATTGTCTCTTTAGACTAGACGTATGCATATATACCTGTCTCTATGTATCCCCCTCCTGCCCCCTGCGCCACTCGGACTCGGTCGATGTCTCGTCGCTCGCGGGCTCATAATGCGGTCCATGTATGCATATGGATGTGTGTTTGTGTGTGTGTGTGTGTGTGTGTGTGTGTGTGTGTGTGTGTGTGTGTGTGTGTGTGTGTGTATTGCGGTGATTAATGCCCCACGAAGGGTCGTGGAATCTCGTCGATTTATCAAATTAAGGGTGGAAGCGCAAGATAAAACCCGAGTCCGTGGAAAAGTCCGGATCCAGCTGCTCGGGCCCTCGCTCTCGGCGTTGGGACAGGGGCAGTGACGTGGGGGGAGGGGGGGTAGAGAAACAGTCGCGCGGCCTCGGGCGCGCGTGTGAGAAATGACCGAGTCACCGAAAATTCGCGACGAGAGACGAGGCAATCGCCACCGCCGCGACCCGCTGCCTCTCGACCGTCACTTGACCAGTCTGCGTTCGACTCTGGGATGTCGCCCTCCGCCCCTCTCCCTCCACCCCTCTCCCGCCAAGCCTCCCGCTAAAGTCGGGAGAAGCTCTTGAAAAATGACGCGCATGACTTATCTGTATCGAAGGTCGCGTTTACGCGAGGCATATATATATGTGTGTATGTGCCTGTGTGTCGCGTCTCGCGCTGCGGAAAGGCGTGACGGCGATTTCGGGGCAGGACCGACGAGGCAGGCTGACGATTCGGTGTAGCCTCCGCGTTTACTTAACTGCAAATGCTGCTTGATCTCGTAGCGATGCTGCGCACGTACTTATACACAAACGGGGATTATTTATTCATGTGTGTTTATGTGTATGTGCTTGCGTGTATGTGCATAGCGAGCTGACGAGGTAGGTTTTTCTCTAAGCACCGTTTTGTCTTCGAGGTCATGCAGAGAGATAGAGAGAGGGAGATGATTAATTTCGTCGGGTCAAGAGAGATTTGTCTATTAATTCGGGAATGATTTATTGAACATATATATGTATATATAGAAGTATACTGGACGCTCGGCCGAATGAGATGACAATTTACTTACTGATCTTCTCAATGCGCATTGTTGTATTTGACTGTTTACGGGACGGATCCGGAAATACTGGATTGCTCATTCGTGTGTGTATATAGATTTATATGCACGCTTTGTACGCGACGTTGCAATAATTTCCAAGTAAATTAACTTTTAAATCCGGTGTCTACGTAAGGAATCGGGAAACTTTTAACGTCTCTTCACAACTTTCTCTCGAATATTTTTTTTGTAATTTCCTTACACGCACTTACGTCAGGTATCCGTCTATTATGTCATTTACATATATGGCATTGGAAATAATTTTATTTTCTCTGGTCAGTCCACGCGTATTTAACCGCGTAATTATAAAATATCTTATGGCATCTTTGCCGAATTATTGCATATACATCGATGCAATGCGATATATACAATATACGAAATAAGTTTGTGGATATTGTATATTTTGGAATTTCTGTTGGCACACTTGTTTATAATGCAGCTTTAAGTTCCGACACTTTTATTGAAAATTGCCAGATTATATCATATATATAGTTCATATATCGTTTAAAACATTTAATAAAAAAAAAGTTGATCAATTTTATGATGTGATAATTTATGTTTGCATATTGCAAAAATAGGCTTGTAAGTGGTATATAATGCGTAATTTATTTGAAAATTGTATTGTTTGTTATAAAAGTTTCCAAACCATAATGTTAAAAGTTTATTAAACGCATCATACTTTTTAAGCAAAAGTGATGTATTAAAATTTGATAAATTGCCTTTTTTCAGAATAGTATACTTCTAAAAGGTTCTCTGTTAAAGCATAGTAAAAGTCTTAATGAATCTAAAACTCGATTTTCCAATTAGTTACATTAAATATATGGTAAATATGATTCATGAAATGATTAATATCTCAATATTCAATCATTAGAGAAAAGTATGAAACAATATTAAAATAGGTACATCAGTCTAGAATATTGGAGTAATTATTCATAACTTAAAAGAAATGAAATTAAACTATATTTAATTTATTAAGTTTGTAAACATAGCGAAATGATTTTTAAAGAAACTCGTACAGCTATGAATATATATTTGCCTAATATTCATACTATAAATACTTTATGAATATATAAAAATATTAATTCGTCCAGATGAACTAAACTGATTGAACTAGCACCGCTTGGTAATGAAACCAAAACTATTTTTCAACAAAAAAATTTCCAAACATATACTCGGCATCCATAATTGTAAATATCAGAACAACTTGTTGTACTGATCAATTAGACATGCATCTATTCTAAATTAAACAATACGCAAAAAATAATATTTGCATAAAGATAAAAATACACTGAGAAAAAAATATCCGTTATCAAGTAAATATTTTCTTGTTTTGTACCAAGTAAATTATTTTATTAAATTGAGAAAAGATCTTCTTAAATTAAGGAAGTATTTATTTAATGCAAGAAGAATTCACTTGAATTAAAATACGTACTCTTAAATCTCGTTAATATTTTCTTAATTGTTGAAAATGATTTACTTGGTATGAAACAAGTAAATATTTACTTGATATTGTAAAATATTTTTTTCAGTATATAAATTTCTTTTATTCCTCCTGTGCTGTAATGTATAAAAAAAACGAAATTCGACATGTTTGCCAATTAACGACGGCTTTTCTCAGTGTTGATGAAAGTATATGTATATATATGTATATATATATATATATATATATATATATATATATATATATAAATACTTATTTCCCGTGCCCAATTTCTTTCCCTGATCCGGTAAATCACGCACGTGCGCCCCGCGTCCAGGCAAACTTTTCGACTCCGACGAAACTTTACGCTCCCGCATCATCAAAGTTTCTCGTTCCCCCCAAAACTTTGTCGGATACTGAGCACGTTTAAAAAGGTGAAAATATGTGTGTGTGTGTGTGTGTGTGTGTGTGCTGCGCGCGTATGCGTGTGCGTGTCCATACATACACCTCGCTCATCGTGAAAAATCCCCAGCATCGAGGCGCCCCTCGCCGAAAATCTCCGTAATACTTAGCGGCGTAAAAGGCGTATAATAATAGATGGACGCGCGGATGCGGTCGCGCCTCTATAATACCGCCGATGCGGTCCGTTGCGAAAGGAGACGCTGCGCCTGGGATGCGATGCGATGCGATGCGATGCGCGCGTTCGTGCCTCCGCAAGAGGCGACGCGATGAAAGCGCCGCGCGCAGGGGGGTCCCGGTGCTTATATACACACACATATACATGTATATATATATATGTACACGCACTCGCGCCTCAACGGCTGCCGCGCGCGATCATAAACGCGCTCGTCCATACGAATGGGCCATTCCGCGTGTGAAAACAGGTTACCTCCATCCCTCCAGACCCCCTCCCCCCTCTCTCTTTCTCGCGCTCTTCTCCGCGTCCTCGCTGCGCGACGGCGTCCGCGGTGTCTCGCAGCGTGCGAAAACCCCCGGGTGCGAGAGTCTGCGCGAATCCCTCTCTCTCTCTCTCTCTCTCTCTCTCTCTCTTTCTCTGTACGTCTCTCGCCGCCGTGTGTCTTGACAAGAGCAATTTATCAGGCTCGATCTATATTTGCATACGTCGGCAAAGGACTCGTCATTATGCGCGGGACATCAGATAGTCGAGTGCCTTTTGAAATTTGTGTGTTTGCGAATACGCGCCGTGGCTCCGCTGTCTCTGCCTTCTTTATTTCGATCCCCTCCTCTCCCTCTCTCCTCCCCTGTAGCAACCCTCCCCCCGTCATCGCCGTCGGCCTCCCTCGGCGTTCGTTTTAATCTAGCTCTATCTCTCGCCCTTTGCGCGCCGCTCTCATCGCTTATATTCCAGATACGCGCCCGTCAGGTCGCGCTCCTCCTTATACTCCCTCTATAATAAACTTTCTCGTCCTCTCTCTCTCTCTCTCTCTCGCTCTCTCGCTCTCTGTCTCATCCATATTATACACATCATATATACGTATATATAGAGTGGCTTTCCTTCTGTTCAAAGTAAACGAGCCGAGAGACGCGAATACTCGTTACGACACGGCCCGGCTAGAAGTTCAACCGATCGCGGTCGGCTGGAAACCTGCTCTCGAGGCTCCGCCGCTGCTCTGCACACCTCTCCCGTGTCCCACGTCGTCATCAACGTCAACGCTCGTCAACTTTAGGAGAGACGGAGAAAGAGAGGGAGGGAGGGAGGAGGAGAGAAAAGAAGAATGGAGAAATGGGTGTGTATGTGTGACGAGCGGCGCGAGAAAGAAAAACGAGCGCGACTGTGCAAAATGCATCTGCGATGAGACGTGATCCGCTGGTGGTATAATACGATGGATGAAGGAAGAAGAGAGAGAGAGAGAGAGAGAGAGAGAGAGAGAGAGAGAGAGAAAGCCGTGCGACGCATCTTGATTGTCATAAATCTCGACTTCTGACCGGTGCCCGGGTACTTTCGGGCTCCTATGGTTTAAAGCGCTCTCTCTCCCCTCTCTCTCTCTCTCTCTCTCTCTCTCTCCCGCTCGGTGTGCGCACGATATTTGAATATTACAGCCCTCGTAAAATGCTCTAAAATTTTTAGTAGCTAGCCTCCTCCCCCCGCCATGCCTGCGGACCTTCCATATTATATCTGCACATTGCGTTTTATTTTAATTTTATCCTATCATCTTTCGGTGCGCTCTTTTTCGGGTTAGCCTTAACGAGTATAACCGTTGTTTTTCTCCTCGGCAATTAAATTCCAGTTCATGCCAAATAATTTTATCGCTGGCTCGTCATTGGAAAGATAAAGCGACTTTCATCTCGGACTAGAGATTGGTCAACAATATCATTATGTATTTATTTATTTATCTGTATTTATTTACTTACGTATTTTTTATTAGATCTGTTTATTTAAATATAGTTTTTTCTTTTATGAAGCTAGTAGATCATTGAACATTTCTGCTTCCGTAAATATTGTACAGTAGGATACAAAATGATACAATCGACGAACGTTACTTTTGATAATTGTATATACACTGTCAATATACAATTCGTATACTAAGATCGGTATATTCATTCGATTTAGTATGGTATACATTCTGTTTCTCATTCAAACCCATAATTGTGGTGATCGTTTGTTTAAGAAACGCGATGATCGTTCTTTGCGAATTTCCTCTTGGCGTTGTATAATTATGCGACTACAAATGTATAGTTCTAGACGCAAGAAAAAAAGTAAGTATAATCGCTCCGTTATTTTACATCTATTTATTCGAGTTCATTAGTTGTTGACCATTAATACGTTAATACATTTTCAACCATAATTTTTTATAGAAACTATTTAAAAGAAGAAAAATAGTGGTAATGGTATTCAATTTATTATTTCCAATTCTGATTATAAAGATCTGTGTTAGTAACAAAATTCAATTTTTATCTCATTCGACGCACGATTTGAATTTTAATTCTATTTAATTATTTTTTTTATTTGCGTTACTTCAAAAGCAACTTGCAAAGCCCCAATTCGCCATGATTGAACGGCCGTCGTTTTGTAAAATAACGTTCAGCCCCGGTATAGTGCGCACATTAATTATTTAATTCGTGCGACTTATCTCCCTCGTGCGTTCGAGTGCATATATTGCGACGAAAGATAAATAATTGACTATACCGCGGATCATACGATGGAATTTACTATTTTAACCGTTGTTTAACTTTTAAGCGATGTTTAGAAAGTATTTGAAATTTCAATCTGAATTATCTATGCTGCTTCTTCAAACAAAAGTTTGTATTACGAGCATCATTATTAAAACTGCCTAAATCCGAATCGCAATAAGTACGGACATGTTTGATAATATTATTGAATAATTAAGCAATTAAACTATCTCCATTTTGCGACTTTACGATCCGCAAGTTTCTAATTGCACAATAAAAATAATTTCACAGTTTTCGAGTACCGATTCGACTTTTTGCCCCAGCCGTGCACTCGATAGTTCATTCTTTTGATTAATTTTTAATAATCGAAAAAAATTTTTGACTCCCCGCGCTCCATAAAACCAGCAGAGAGTGCATAAAAGTGCTCGCGTCTCTCTGGCTGTGAAATACACGGCGACGAGTGGCGGCGGGGAAGGGGGGGAGGGGGGGGGGCAAAAAAAAGGGAGAAGAACCGCGAGCGCAGTAACGGAATTTATGCTCCCATAAAGTTTCTTCATCTACCGAAATGCGAAACAGCTATGCGGGACTACTACATTTAGCGCGATACCGGCACGGAATTCAGCGCGGCGAGCGCAAGAAATTCCCGTGCATAATTCATCTATTAAAACGTCCGGCGGGGCGCCGAGCGCCAACGATTCGATCCCAGCCGCGGGCGTGCGCGCGCGCGTTCGCACACACCCCCGTACACCAACCCTCACCGCCACCCACCCGCCCGCGGCGCGGCCGTTATTTAGTTCAGCGGCGCGTTCCGCGCGTCGACCGACCGGACGAGAAGCGGGATAAAATTCGCGGCGGGCCGGGAGGGGGGGGGGAGTCGGTATAACAGGTGCGCAACGTCGCGCGATGGGTCACACCGCGCGCGCGCGCCCCGTCTCCTCCAATCCCGGGGTACACTGGCCCCAATGGCAGAGTGTACGGCGAACGGTCGGAGATTTTCTCTGCCGCGAATTGGCATCGGCGAAAGGAGCGGGGGGGGGGGATGAGAGACAGCTGACCATTGAGCGGCGAGCGCATATAGCGTCGAAATATATCTGCAGAACCTTGACTCTTAGCCGCAGTCCAAACAAACACTGCGTATATAAGCGGGAGCGCGGCTTTTATTTAATTAACAAAAGGAAAATCCCACCCAGCGCTCCGCCTTCCCCTCTTCTCCCATACCCAAATTCCCATGGCCCATTCGAACTTTCCCCATAATACCGTATCCCGCGCATATATGCGCGCGCGAGAGAGGAGAGCCCGCGGGAAACCGGAGACTCACTCCGACCCCCCTCCCAGCGTCTCCTTCACGTACATATATGTATATATAGAGCGGCTGCCGTGTTTGCCGAACTTCCCCATTATCATCGGGCAGCGTTATACGCGAACGGCTCTCACGTCGCGCCTCTCCGCGCGGCAAGTTCCGTCGTCCCCGTCGTCGTCCCCGTCGTCGCCGGCTGTAGAACTCTCCGCCACCCCCCGCGCGTTCGCGCATTATAACTATTTGGAAATAGAGCTTTAGTCCCTCGTCCAGGTATATGTACGTCGGGCGGGATGCGATGCCCGCTGATAAGGGGACGGTTGTGGGAAGAGGGAGGGGCGGGACTGAGCTTCTCGGGGCATACGAGAGAGATAGATAGAGAGAGATATCTTGGGAGTGGCTGCGTGGGCGCGACGAGAGGCGAGCGGCGCGCGGTGGATGGCTTCAATTCTGTGCGGTATATATATATATATATATATATATATATATATATATATATATAGAGAGAGAGAGAGAGAGAGAGAGAGAGAGAGAGAGAGAGAGAAAGAGAAAGAGAGTGAGAGAGCGAGCCCGGATCCATTAGCCTTATTGGTTGCCGCTTGCAATTATTAGTTCATTACTCGAGCGCCCGGGCAGGACCGGGGACCGGGAGGACGAAAATTAGATACCGTTAATTAATAGGTAACGCGGGGGCCGTTCGCCTGGGCCAAAGTCCACGCCATCCGACGGGGACGTGGCGTGGAGGAGGGAGAGACTTTTTGAATCGCGCGAATAACGTGCACTTTTGTTTCGATAGGCCCTGAGTGGATTGGTTATCTTGGTTTTGCCTTGATTGAATCTCAGCACTGATACTTACGGAACAATTTATGTATATATATATATATCTATAATTGTTTTGAAAAATACAAATTTCTTGAATTCTTTTACGTTAGAAAGCCAAGTTTGGCGAATTGAACTATATACTTATTGTTTGGTTTAAGTGTGAAATTTGCACTTCTAAAATAATCTTTCGATCCTAAATAAAGCTCACTAATTTCTAAAACGTATCTAACGTAGCCGTCTTAACATTTAAAATAAATATATTAAACATCGACAAGTATATAAAATAGATGTCGCACGTGAAAATTTTCCGGTCCGACCTGAATCATACGGCTTTACCAAGACTCAAGATTAATTTCAGGTCTCGTCAAATCTCGTCTCGAAATGTTGGATGATATCAAGACACTACCGAGAGAGAGAAAAAAAATTTACGAGACAAGATTCAGATTAGCTCGCGAGACTATTGACTTGACAAGCAAATTTTAGTCGTCGATAGCTTGATATCGAATATCGATATTCTGTGACATTTATAGAATTTAAGTTTTTTTTTCTTTTCAATATTAAATTTGCTTTCGGTACAAATGCATTATTGACATTTTATATTTCAGTTATAACTTTTCCCTTATTGCATTATTTGTCTTCAAATATTATTCTATTAAGCATTAAAAAAAATATATTAATGGAGTCTGCTAAACAATATTTATATTCATCAATTATATGTATTGTAAAATTTTACGAATGTAAGTATATAAACACTGCTGAAGCATAAAACATTTTAATTTTTGGAATCATTTGTCTTAGGGATATTACTCCGTCGTGAATTTACAAATGCTACTTTAGCATCATCTTTCTTCAAAAACAATATACTCATTGTTGCTGATAATATGTTTTTAAAGCGTTTTTACAAAAGAAAAAAACTTTGTTTTAGAACATTTCAATTGATTGTTCGTATAGGAGTATATGAGTCATATTAGCGATTTATTCTGTTGGTTCTTTTGTATACTTCATTTCCACATTTATTTTTCATGTTTTAGAAATTATAGCCGATTATCCTTATCGTAGCTCGAGTCATTCTGTATCATAAATAAAGAACTTCAATGAATTCTGCCATATTTCTATTTTTTTTAATTTGTTCAAAACAATGAATACCAATATACACTGATGCTAGAGCTCCTGAAAGCGTTTATTTAAAAATGTAAAATAAAAAAATATAATTTTAAATAATGTTCTTAAGATTCGATATTTGTGATATTTTTTTGCGAAGATCAAGATAATAAGAATACGCATAGAATATTGATCATGAAAAATTATTCCAAGACCATGACGAGATTTTTCCTAACAAGATATATCTATACGAAAACAATATTTTTTTCGAAATATCGTATTGTTTTGATATTGCGAAGCCCTTAGTTCAACTTTTAATTTTTAACTTATATTCTGACGAACTATATCTTATTAATAGATATATGTGTAAATTTTAAAGACGGTGGCTTCGATAGTATACAATTGCAAATTTATACCGAACAGTAAGCTTTCCTTTCGTGTACAAAAATGAAAAAAAGTATAGAAACGTACGAGCATAATGTACTTCTATTCGAAAAGCCTAACGGCAATTCAAATGAAGGGAAGGTCGCGTAGGCACTTTTGAAAGATCGCTTTGAGGACGCCCCTTTGTGGTCACTACTCCCAAAATGATTGATAATATTCGTGAAAGGATTAAAGTAGATGGATTAACATAGGCCGCGAGATATCTGACGCTGTCAGGACGGAGATTGAACGTTTACGCAATATTTTACATACTTAAACTTTTGGGCACGAAGGTGGCCTGGCCTAAGTGGATACAGCGTCTACCATCGTTCGATCAAACATTAATCTGAAAGGCTGCATGAAATTTGTATTTACTTTTCAAGTACTAACTGTAGAAATCAGTTATGTATGAAGTTACGATTACAATTTTCCAAGATGCTACGCTGAAGTATTTTTATCGATTACACTATATATGAAAGAAGCGTACGACTAGCAATGATGAAGAGTAGGAATAGTAATTACAATTTTTAAGGACCTCACTGAAAAATAAATGACAGAAAATTTCGTAAGGACTACAAAATTCAAGGAATTGAAGTGTGACTATAATTCACGAGATATAAACCTCGAAAATCATAATTTTTTCTATCTTTCCAAGATTTGAGAACAACGAGCAAGTCATTAGTATTGAAAATGGATAGTTTTGGAGACTTCACGAAATGGATTGGAAAAATGATATGATAGCACCACTGTACAAAGTACTTAAAAAAAATTTATAAGTCTCAATAGAGATTTTATGCTGAACAATAAAGGGGAAAAAGCGAGAAAAACTCGTGTTTCTACTTACTTAGCCACACAGACTAGTATAGCTTTCCATCCCATCCACATGTAGGATTCTAAATTTATTTATCTCGCCCCTTCCCTAAAATCATAAGGGAACGTTTACTAAACGCACGCTGAGCGAAAAATTGCCTTTGAGCTCGAGATGAAAACGGCACCCGACACTTGGCCATCATAATCTTTCTGCCCCCCCCCCCGGTAACAAAAGGAGGGGCAAGCGAACAATGCATAGATAGACCGTGCAGGGGGGACGAAAGGCAGGGGGGGTCTAAAAATAATTAGACTAATACGCGGCGTGTCATTGCAACACGTTCTCGCATACGATTAACGCCGATGACAAAAAAAAAAACAAAAAAAAACAACAAAACAAAACAACAAAAAAAAAGAGGAACTAGATCTTCTCTAACGTCTCGGCGACCGATCACCGGCTTTGCCTGCACGTCGACACCGTTGTTTTGTATTATATAACCGATGCAAGACGAGTTTCCACTGGCGACCCTTCGAAAGCCTTTCACCCATTCCGCGGTAGTCCTTATATGTATATATATATATATATATATATATATATATATATATATATATATATATATATATATATATAAATGTAATATATAGGAGCTAAGCTAGCCGACGGCTTTTCTCTCACGGCCGGAGAATATTCGCATACACTAACGCGCGCGAAGCCGGGCCGGACAGCGCGCAGCACGCGACAAGCAATAACGCCGGTAAAGTGCCCGAGAGGAAGATTTCGCGGCCGAAGCCCGACGACAGTTTCACTCGTAAAAGTGTTTTAGAAGCCTCTCTCCCCCTCCCCCCTCGCGCTGATCTCTGCCTCTTAACCCGGAGATAGAGAGAAGGAGAAAGAGAGAGAGAGAGAGAGAGAGAGAGAGAGAGAGAGAGAGAGAGAGAAAAGGAGAGCCTTTCACCCCGTGAGCAGGATATGACGGGGGGAGGGTCAGGTTCCAGGAGGCCGGCTTTCATGCAAATGAGAGCCGACCCCCCGCGAATCTGCGGTAATGAGGCGATTTAACAGCGAAATCACCGGTAAAACTATCCGCCGGACGAATCGGGGAGAGGGCGATGCTGCCGAGGGCGAGGAATAGTCTGCGAAAGGGCCGAGGGGCGGGGCGCTGGGATACTTACGACTCGTCGAAACTGGCCGCTTGGGTCCGGGGCGAAATTTGCATTAATATGGACTTATCGAGTTGGCCGAGATATTTTAGTCGGTAGTAGTAGGGTGTAGTCGGGCGAGAAAATTTAACCGATGAGCCGTATGTGAATTTATATAGTCGCATTGTTCGCCCGATGTGTTTTTCTTTGTTTACGAAAAATATTGTTTTACGTAAAATCAAAGAAATAACGTATTTTCTTCGTGGCGTTTCCACAGTATATTTGGATAATTTCTTAATTATCGTCAGTTACTGAAAGTTGAATTAAATATTTGGAATGTTGAAAATTTTCTAATATACCGTGTATATAAAATATTTTTGTATATGAAAAGCGGAATTTAGGCGAAAACATATTTACAGTCCATGGTACATATCAATATCAAAAAATGTTCAAAAATAGTGTTTGTTTGCTAAATTACAAAAGTTGATAGTTCTCTGCAAATACTCATAGTAACCATAACCAATGCATTTTTTTACGCTTCAAAAATTTGCTCTGTAAAACTTGTAAATATAGAAATCGTTTGAATGTTTATTCCTATTTGACTGATGAATAAAAGATTTCAATTTTCGTAAAAATCATCAGTGGAACAGTATTAACCTAATGTATTAAAGAAAATTAATATTTCTAAATTAGCAATGGCTATGTATTTAACAAGATTGAAAAATCCATGTCTTCTTGCTGACTGAATCTTCATAAATGCGGATTTGGCGAAATAAGAAGATAAACTATTACAAATGAAAAACATTAATTACGCAATAGAAAATCTTCGTTTTTATAAAAGCGCAACATTGCAATACAAATTTAATTTAATAACGACAATATACTTATATAAGAAATAATACGCAACGATCAATATCAATAGAGCGATCTATCCTCTTGCTAACGTCTATACCAAAAAATCTGATTCGGAGTATTACCTATTCTATTGTTTTGGTACTTTTATACAAAATTTTTATCAGATGTGTTCTTTACAAGATCAATCCACAATAATTCATTCTACTTTAAGCTAACAAGCTTTATTTAACAAAGTTGTATAGATAAAGACATCATTTTTATATGTTAACATGAAATATAATAAATATAATTGTTATTAATCTAAACGTAATGAATATAGGTTTTCTTTATGTGAAATATAGTATTTTAAATATAAAAGAAAAAAAATTATTTCGGTCATTCAAAACTATAAATTGTCTACTTTAATTTTTTGGACCGCCTGATGTATGAATTTAGACTAAAATAAAATTTTACAGAAATATAAATTTATTACTTGATTTGTTAAGAATAAAATTCGTAGATTCACATCGGGCAACGGAGGACGTAAAAGTCTATAATAATCAATAATATAACAGTTTTTCGCTATTCATTTTTATCATTTTCGACTGTTCTCACCGACATTTTTCGAAAAAATAAAATTCTTATCCTACCTTTTCTCTTAATGTTGATTTTTCTTTTTCTTTTTTTTGAAACCGCTTTGTACAGATAACCTCGTATATATATACACACAGGGAACAATGAAGAACTCGAAAAGTTCGCACGCACGGCTCAAAAACCACGATATCCGCAAGTCAGTAAAAAAAAAAAAAAAAAAAAAAAAAAAAAAACGGAGGAAACTGCGCCCGCTCCCGGCATGTCTTTACGGGCGATAGTTGGCCCCGGTCATAGCAGCTCGCCCGTCTCGCTCCTCGCCACCGTGTCAGGCGAGGCGGGATGAAGGGCGCGCGGCCGGGGGGGGGGAAGCTTTAAGGGCGTTCTGCTAAATGACGCGGCGTTTTACGTGTCGAAGGCGTGAGGGATGTCGCGCGCGCGCCTCACGCCCGGAGTGGGTTAACAAAGGGATTCTCTATCCTCGGTTAAACCTTCGGGGTGGGACGGTGCCCGGGAATTCGTCCTACGAGCCCTGTCTATCCGACTCTCTCTCTCTCTCTCTCTCTCTCTCTCTCTCTCTCTCTCTCAACGAAAGTGCCGCGATAAATCTCGACGTCTCGGTCGTCGTCGTCGTCGTCGTCGTCGTCTCCTTTCGTCTATATACTTCGTTGCGCGGCTCTTCAAGTCGGCAGGGGACCGTTTTGTCACATCGGCTGTTTATTCCACCTCGCCCGAGCTTTTTGGCTTGTTTGCCGCGCGCGCTGATGTTCTCCCCCTTCCCCCACGAGCCCCGCGCTCTAATATTTCGTATGCAAGCGGGCGCGCGTAAAGGAGACGAGCTCGATGAGCCGTGACGTCTCGATGCGGCTGCCTCCTCTCGTTCTTCATCTCGTTCCTTTTCCTTCTCTCTTTTCTTTCTCCTTCTTATCTCAACTTTTTATCTGCGCCTCGACACGAGGCAACGAGGGGATTCGGCGAACGAGCAGGGCGCAAGAGTACAGGCCCGCGCGAAAGAGTGGATTATCAGGGGGTGGGGGAGGGTTTGACGTTTGCAGGGACAAAATATTGTAATTTTTTTCGAAAGATACGTTTATAAGGATGCCAAAGTAACGGCGCGGCGCGACGGTTGCCCGTCGACGTAGCGATGCGAGGCGGAAAAAAAAATTACTGGAAAAGGATTTTGATTATCTTTGCTTGTGCTACGGTTAAAGGAGATGAGATGCCACGCGCAAGCGACCTTTTTTGTTTTTGAATAATAAGATTTCTTTTCTTCATTTCAGATGTACGGTCATATTTGACAAATATATACACGAAGTTTTACATGCTCGTCATTACCGGAGGAATAATAAACGTAAATATCGTTGAGATTATTTACAAATTTAATTGAGGAAGTAAAGGAATTTGCTTATAATCGTGCTATTTGCATGAAGATTGATCAATCTTTCGTGAAATTGTAATTATTTTTGATTACTTCTCGAGATTATATAACGTAATTTACAAACTAAAGAAACAAGATGGTTATACATACGATGTACGTTCAATATATTAGTTCTATATATTGCTTGAAATAAAACTCGATATTCAATAAAATAATTTTGTCTTTATAAGATTGGAAAACAAAATTTTATACAGAAATGATGGTTTGCGCGAATAGAAAATTCATAGTTTAACTGCTATCTAAATAAGTAGATCATAAATAAATAAAAATTAGTAAGGTAACTTTTTTTAACTATTAAATACTTTTCTCGTATACCAATAGAAATCTTATAATTTGTAATATAAATCCATTCTTTATTCATTGAAGTATAAATTGTCTTTTATTTAAACTATTTATCCTTGCAATTATTAATTCCAATTATATTAAAAAACTTTTGTAATAGGGTGCATATAGTTTACATGGCACGTCAATTATGGTACAGAATGCTCGTTAAAGCTCGCAATCATTATCCTACCCATATACATTGACGAATGCGACGGGATCATTTTACTCAAAAACATTTTATTTTATAATATCTTAAAACTTTCTCCGTCTGGATTCTATACCGGATTTCATCGCGGAGAGAAAACTCAATATTTTTTAACCGTTTATATATATATATATATATATACACGCGAGTTTGCTGACTTTTATTCGGGAAGCATTGGTGATTTCGCAAACAAGTAATATCACGGATGAAAAACTTGAGGCTTTTTCCTCTAGAATGTATAGGATAGCGATTTGAAACTGAAGCTCCTTTGCTGAAAAGAAATTGGAAAAGGATCCTCTAATTTATAGATATTGGAACGAGCCAATCGGGATATAAATGAAATTGTGTATATCAAAATCAAATATATATATATATATATATATATATATATATATATGTGTATGTGTTTGTGTGTGTGTGTGTGTATGTGTTTGATCATAAATTTCTTTGTTGTTTATTTCTTTAATCTTTGTCTTTGATACAATAACTATGATATTTATGCGATATCTAAATATATATAGACATATCGTTTCAAATTTGAATAAATAAAATATTAACCGAGTCAGTTATTAATGTATTGAAAAATTTAAGGGAAATGAAGCATTATTTTAATAAATTTAAGCATTGGTTATCTCAATTATTTATAGCGATGAATTTTGACTGTTATATAGAATTATGTTAGCTATATTCGAGTACACAGGAATCCGGGGAAAAAAGTTTGTCAAAGCAGCTCGTGTATCGCGCAATCATTAAAATCCGAGAAAAAAATATTCCCGCGGCTCAACTCTCGACGCTTATCCATTAGCGAGTGCACCTGTTAACCGAGACCGTCGTTATGTCAAAGCACCAGCCGACGTATTTGTGCGTGAGTGTATCATTTAAAAAAGAGCATCGCCCCAACCCCCTCCCCGTAGTTTCATCCCGCGCGCTTTTCAGAAATAAAAAGAAGAAAAAAAAAGAGGCGGGGGGCAAGAAGGGGCGAAGAAGAGAGAAACAACAATTCAACCGGCGAGAGACGAGAGGTCGAGGGTGCGCTGCGGTGATTCTCGAGAGAAACAAGGAGGGCGAGGCCGATGAGGAGAATGCAATCGCGCTTCTGAGCGCGCCTCGCGCACCCGGTGGTGCCTCAGGTGAGCACTCGAGCGCGCACCCGAAGAGAATGTCCGCCCCCCCCCTCTCTGGTGAAAATGATATCTATCGGGAAGGAGGGTTGGGACGGCAACGGGGAGTAGAGAAGAAGACGAATAAGAAGAATAAGAAGAAGACTAAGGCGGAAGTTGGAAGGTCGAAAAAAGAGAGCGAGAAAGTAGAGAGAGAGAGAGAGAGAGAGAGAGAGAGGGATAGAGAGTACTGGGGTTGGGGAGAAAAACGAGAGGAAGCGCGAGCAGTGCACACGACGACAAAGCGCGCTGAAAATTCTAGCGGGCAAAAAAGCGCTTTGATGTGCGCAGCCGCCATTCTATCTCTCTCTCTCCCTCTCTCTTTCTTCCTCCACCGCTCCCTCTTATTCGGCGCGCACACACAAAAATCAAACGCCTAGTCCGTACGCGCGTTTACGAGCATTTTTTATATCTCGTGTGGTATTTGCAAAGGTATACGTGTGTGTGTGTGTGTGTGTGTAGCGCGTGCCTCGCGATGCCGCGAGCCCACTGCGTATTCAAAGGGGCGCGCGGGTGTATAAAAAAGAGAGCCGCGCGACTTGTGCGTGCCACTAGCGCGCCGCTTATCCGCGCTAGGCTCTGGAACGAGATCGGCATAAGTGGCGAGAACGTGGGCGAAGAGGTGGGGGGAGGGGGGGGGAGAAGAGACGGTAGGCGAGCAGAAAATCCTCTCATCAACCCTGAATCGATATTCCTTTCTTTTTTTCTTCTTTTTTTTTCTCCTTATATCGCGTTCCCCGCCGAGCGCCGACTCCCCGTCACTCGAATGGAAAGCGACTATTAGAGCGGGGTTTAAATTTTTGTATATATTTTCAATCTCGACGGTGGCTCGTATCGCCAAAGGCGGTCACGTCCAGTCCCCCTCCCCCACACACCCCGCGCCACTTTCGTCGTTATTGACTATTAATTTTCAACGCATATTTGCAAAAGCTCCCGCATTAATTGCATCCGTGAACTGTCGAGAATCGAATTTAGTTTAATAAAATCGATATATACATAGATATTTTGCGTATAACATTCAGAAAATTAATTATAACTTATCGTTAATTACTTTCACGTTATTTTTCTAGAGAATATGCTATGTGGAAAAAAATTTGCTCTCGCAATTAATTTGTTTCTTTGCTACTTGTTTATCTTCTATATCGCGAGTACTAATTAAGCTGTGCTTTGTGAGTACAAACTTTAAAAAGATCTTTGTTTTAAACAGATTCTCAGTGAATTCGAGGATTAGCTGATGATTACATAGCTAACAATGCATTTTATTATTGGAAAGAATCAGGATTTTACAATACGTTTCTGATAAGTAAGTGACTGCATTGTTTTTTTCCACATCATCCATGTATAATAATCATGACTTTAATTTTAATAATAAATCCGAATAGTCTGTATCTGAATAATAGGAAAGTATATCATTATATAGGTATTATTGAAAATATTACCTGCTTACATTTGAAGGCATACCGTGTATTAATAAAAAATATAACCATAGAGCAATATTAATTAACATACTAATTAGACTGTATTATGTACACTGATTTCCTTTCATATTTACTTTTCAGCACTGGCACTTCCTTATCATTCCCATATACATCGTCGCTTTTGAAAGCGTCATCCTCGACGTTGGGATTTTTTTTCAGTTTCTCTCTCTCTCTCTCTCTCTCCCTCTCCACCGTGTCAATTCCCTTCCTCCATGTCCAATAATACAGTGCGAGATCTCTCGTGCACGCGGAGAGCGCTGAAAATGCAATTTTAATCCTCGCGCAGAGAGGGAAAAAGAGGCGAGTAGAAAGAATGTGGGAAACTTAAAAATGATTCGACAGCTGAAGCGCTTTCGAGAGGAGGAAAAGTGATGAGCGACGGGAAGAGCAGAAAGATTTTAATTTGCTTTTATGCAGACTGCGAAATATAATGGAACGGGGTGATTAATATTTTCTCTTTTTCTTCAAATATTCGGATTATTTATCATAATACGTCTTTGTTCATGGAAAAATGAATCTATATACAAATCATATTCGTATTTTTCTATATATAAGATTAATTAGTACATTAGGCGACATGGATACAAAAGGTAAATTTACATTCGCATGCTTGCAATTGAGTCCGAGGTTTGCACTAATGAGTACGAGGATGAAAATCGTACATCAGGCAAGCTCTTCTCACAATACTGAAAGCAAAATGAGATACCCTTATATTAATGGGGAGTAATAAAGTTTTTAAAGAATGCGCTTAAATTTTCATTTTACGCCCGCTTACGTATTGAAAAATATTTTAATACAATACTTTTCATATGAATTGGGTTTTATCTAATATATTTTTCATATGTTAAATATTGAAAACTTAAAGATGTTCGAATTACTTCATTACCCTTAGGTCATTTGTAAAGTTGCTAAGACAATATTGTAGAAACAAATTACTCTATGTCAATTATAATATAAAATAATAATATTAACTATTGATTACATTTATAGTATCCGCAGATAATGCTCTCGTATATATATATATATATATATATATATATATATATATATATATATATATATGTATGTGTATGTATTTCACATATTATATGTTGAATTTCCAGTCGCAATTCCATCTTCCATATTCCAATTAAAATTCTAATCAAATTCTTTCCATTAATTTGTTATTGACGCCGAAATGTATCCCATACGCACAGAACCGATACAGCCGCAAAACCTATAGCTCGCACTTGTTAATAATACGAGGACCGTTATATATAATTGGAAGAGGGCGACGATTTGTCGCCGACAACGGAGTTTTATATATATATATATATATATATATATATATATATATATATATATATATATATATACTCGTCAAGACACCGATGACCGCGATCTCCGAGCCGCTATACGTATGTATATGCTTGCACGAGCCCACGTCAATGTTGACGGAAGCCCTACGTTTACGCCCGCCTCCCGCGCATTATTCAACGGCATTTCATACTCGCGTCTGCACCCTTCGAAGGTTATGTATAGCCGTGCGTGCGAAGCGAGAGTTCAAGTCATATATATATACATAGACGAGCTTCAAATGATGAACCCTTGGCGTATGCTCTACTCTGCTGAAGAATTTACGACCTTGTTATCCACATATATATGTAAGATTAAAGCCAACCTAAATCTGTAACTAAATGCGTTTCATTATATGCTTCATTGTGCGAACTTACGTGATTCATTATTGTCTAGACTCGTTCATTCAGATTCATCAGAAATTAGCAAAGATTGTGCTAATTGAGACAATTTTTTTTTTTTAAATTATGGAGTTGTAAGATTTCTGATTACAATTTGGCATTCATCTCATTATATTCATTACATTCATTACCTGAACTATTGTACGAAGCCTAGAAGTTACTCCTATTTACCAGATGTTTGACGAAAGTTTATTATTTCTGATTATTTATTCATACAATATAGATATTAACTACAGCATTGTAATGAGTTTTTACAATTGTAACCGACTTAAAAATGATTCCACTGTTATACACGCGGCTAGTCAATTTTAATTTTGAAAATCTAATGACTACTTGGTAATCAGCAATTCGAAAAACTATTGTTCAAACATTTTGTAGGTAATCTAACAAGCAGAGACTATTTGATATGCGTGACGGATTTCATTAAAAGAATTAACTCCGATTGACTTCAAAATAAGATCCATACATACATACATTTTGCAGGATCGAATTCTCACAATGTACGGGCTCTCCCATTCTGAAAATATAATACGATGTCACATTACATATAATAAATTATACTGTATAGTCCAATGAATTCTTTCATCAAAAAATTCCACTTTTAATGACGGATTAAAAAAGAAAAATTTTTGAAATTTCGAATGAGCTTAAGTTTACAAATGAGCAGTTTTTTAATTATTGTCAATTAGTCTTCAGCTGGATTTACGTGCGACTATAGGCAAATAATCACCTTCTAATGGCGTTAACAATAAGTCAAAGTTAAATTGACAATAATTCAAAAACTATACATTTGCGCATACAGAGATTAATTGTAACTTTTCGCTAGAAATTTTATTCATTTTTCACATCCGATGCCAAAGGTTGTGGTTCTGAAAAAAAATTTTTTTCTTAGCGTTCAGTGTATTTGAATGAATTAAGGGAAAGAAGAAACATAGTATAATCGTAAAGTAAGTAAGTGCCATGGCTTGAAAATGTGCAGAGCTCGTTTTGAAGGTAATCGGAGTTACCTCGTTTAATTTCTTCTCGTAAAATTATATCCAATTGTTTCAATTATCCAGCGTCACATTAGGTTAACCATTTGGAATTTTTGTAACATGATTGCTCAATGATTATCCTTGACGTAAACAGATGTTCAAAATATCTTAGAATTCATCGAATTTCTCAAAGCTTTTAACGCATTATTAGATTCTATATAGCTGTTTCGAATTTGCAAATCATTGCAAATAAGTCGTTCAAAAAATCGAGCATAAATTTTTTTTTTAACAAAGTCTCAGACGAAGGCCATATTCATGATGAAAATTATTTACCTTATTTCTATGCACTTATATATATATTTATGTCAACAATAAATCCATTTTTTGTCCATATAAAACAGTTCGAAAGGTAAAGGACGGCCTATATTGCTCATGAAAGTGCAAAATGATTAGAAAAAATTAGTATAAACGAATGAATGGGTTATTTTTGGATTTTCTATAGAATAGGTTCCTAATTTTTTTTTTATTCTATTGTTGATTATTTATGAATAAATTATTTATTTAATCTTTATTTTTTAAATTACAATGTGCGTATTTCGATTTTGACATTTCAGCAATAAAGCAATTATAGAGTCTATACGTGTATATTTATTTATATGTTTATTTAAAATGATTACAGATTTAAAAATTAAAAATCGAACAAACAAAATTATATCTTTTTAATTTATTTAAGTCTGGTTCGTACTTTCAAAAATATTATTACAAATTAATTCAATTCCCAGGAAAAAATATGAAAAGATCCTGACAGGAACTCGTACTACGTCCACTTGTATTGTTTACTAACGTAGCCATTGAACGGAGTTCATTGAACTTGGAGTTCAATGAACTTTGAGGCTATTCATAAGAAACACCCCTTTATAACAATGAAACTATTAAAGACCTGGGTGCGCAGCGTACTGGTAACCCCAACGCTTGTAAAGCGCGAATCGTTCTTTATTTCTCACAATGTTGTATTCGCATACACGTGAAAAAAATGAGAACAAAATAAAAGGAAATGGAATTTTTTATACTGTAATCTATATTTTTATTTGTATTATTTTTTAGTATTATTACATTTCAAATTGTGTATGGTGGAGATTATAAACAAGGACAATCTTATTGTTGTTATAATTCGATGATTACATTATTTCATAAAGACTGTGCGACCGTTAAAAATATTTGTTATTACAGTGTCATTCGGCATGACAATAATTATTATAACGAATAAACTATAGTGCGTGCATTATATAAATTCCATCATATTGCACGTAAACTTGTGAATCCTTCACAAAATGTCTATCGTCATTCGTTGAATTATAAATTGTAGAATTAGCCTGCAAAATTAGGATCTGCAAAAACTGTGCAAGAAATAAAGTCAAAGGAGGAATAAAGTCTCTAGTCGATAGTTTTTGAAAATAAAGAGGTAAGCGAGTGCGGAGCCAGTGTGTGCGCGAGAGTGGCAGGGGGTAGAGAGAAAAGAAGAGCAAGCCTCACCATTGAAGTGCATTCAGGCAAAGTGCAATATCTAGAGGATTGCGTACCTCGCACTCTCTCTCTCTCTCTCTCTCTCTCTCTCTCTCTCTCTCTCTCTCTCTCTCTCTCTCTCGCACTCTATCACTCATGCCCCCGCTCTTGTTCCACGCTGATGTGCGTATAGCGCAGGGCAGGGACAGGACGTTGACCTGACCTGGTGAGACACATATGGGAGTCCTCGTGCTGAAAGTGCAGCGCTCTTGCGCTGCAGCTCGAATACCCGTATATACCAATGCACACACACACACACATATACATGATGTGGAGCTACAGCTTTTGCGTACACACGCAGACACTTATGCGTGCGCGAGCGCGAAACCCTTTGAGGAGCTGATGTGTGCGCGGGAGAAGGGTGCGTGCAGCGTACTGGGGGAGGGGCGAGGATGTAAAGAAGGAAAAGAAAGTGGAATGGCAAAAAGGGAACGGGGTGGAGGGAAGGATGAGGAGGAGGAGGAGACGAAGGGTGAACGACGCAATCCTGGGGAGAATTTTACATGGGGCAGTGGCAACGGGGAGAAAAAAGAGCCGCGCGCACTGCCACCGTGCGCGTATATATATATATATATATATATATATATATATATATATATAAGCTCGTCGCGCTATACAGATCCGTTATAGCGCGGGGCGAGTGGTGCGCGCGCGCTCTCGCTATATGCACTCCCGCGGATAATGTATATGTACATATACTGGGGGAGAGAAAGAAAAATGGTGGGGAGGGGACGAGGAGAACCTCTCGCGCGACCGCCGCATCAATCTCCCCGCGGGAGGAACGACACCGAGCTGCGCGGCGTGCCTCGGAGAGCCTGTGTTACCACGCGGATACTGCGATGTCGCCGCGCGGGATAGAGAGCGATCGGAATATGTATATATATATATATATATATATATATATATATATATATATATATATATGTATATTATACACAAGAGTCCACGCACGCAGGGTCCTTCGTATCGTCGATCCGTTCCCCTCCCTCCCCCCACCCCGGCAACTCGAAAAATCTCCCCGGGATTACTTCTTCTCGTCTGTGCGCATGCAGCTTCATCTTCTCGCGCTCTCGAGATAAGCATCCTCCTCCCTGTGCCCCCAGCTCCCTCCCCGCCCTGTCGCCGCGCTACCCTCGCGCTCTATCTCCATCTTTTTTCTCTATCTCTCGCATCGCTCCTTAAACGCGGCGAATTCACTAGAATTTTCTCGCGAGACGGGTGGACGGAGGGAGGGTCCCGGGGATTCGCGTGGAGTATAGAGGTGGAGCGCGAGCGGCGGCGGCGGCGGCGGCGGCGGCGGTTCTTCGAGCGAATGGTTTTCTCGTTGAAGTGCGAGCCCGAGAAGGTCGTTTATAAAGAGCAGGTTGAAAGAATGGCGATAGGTGCGGGAGTGGGGGGCTGCGCAGGGGATGGAAGGATGAGCCGAGCAAATAAAATCTTTATTCACGATATGGTTTCGAAAGCCGCTGGGGATGCGAGTGCGATTGCATGGGCGAGAGTGGCGGATGGAAAGGTATCACGCGGTGACGGTGGATTCGCTTAAATATTTATCGATTTTGCCTCGTGTGGAGATTGAGAAAACGCGCGTGTGCAGACTTAATTTGTTCATTATACTTATTGACTTTAGCAGCAAATATTGTTTAAACAATAATGGTAACATCTGCATCGAATGCATACCCTTTTTTTTCTTCATTTATTTATTTCAAGTGGCATGTAAAACTAGTACAGTAGTATGATATATATTTCAAGTGCATTTATATGATCTTATAATGAATTAATTTAAAGGTATACAATAGTGGAATAAGATTTGTATCATTTAGCTTGATTCATATTTCATTATTGAGCGCAGTTTCAAGATTTACTTTGAGATAGTGAATTCTTTTATCTTCGGAAAATTGTGTGTAGTCTTCAAAGATATGATCGATGCTGAGTCGAGCTTTACAGTTTTTGAAAGTATGTGGTTCATCCTCGGTTAAAGGATAGTAGTGCGTAAGATTCGTATGTCCGATTCTTAACAGTGTGATTTTCGATTGCTCTTTACGTAAGAGAGTTTTCACTGGGCTTATCTCAAAATTTTTTATCTAATTTTTCGGAGATAGGCATTGTTAGCCTTCCATATGCGGTTCCATGATTCCATTACGGATTTAGCCCCTGAAGTAGCCATTTAAATTTCATTGTAAAATTGTTTTAGTTGTCATTTCCATCTTGTTCGTTTAATTAATTACAGCGTTTTCTTCAGCCTTTCGCTTTTACACGAGAGAGACAGAGAGATTTCAATTTTCTTAATAATTTTTGTAAAGTTAGTGTTTAAAGATCTTGATCGGGATAGATTAGCCTCATCATATTGGAAATATTTTCAGGAGCTTTATTTATATCCCCATTATCCTGACTGTTATCAATTTCAATTTCAATTGTTAAAATTAAAGTTAATATAAATTTAAAGCGATGCTTGCGTAACGCAAGGGATGAAACTTAATTTAACCAGTGAAATCGAATCGATGTCGATGGAATATTGCTAAAAGGATAGATGATTTTTCCCCTCGACGAAAATAGAGGCATCAGGTGCGGATCGTTCCAAAGCGAGGGCGACTTGAAAGGATTAGGTAACCGGCCCAACTAAACTTTCAAAATCAATAGAGCTTTTCCTAAAAATATTTTTCTGGAAAAGTAAAATTATATTCCTTCGCGACTTTCTAAAAAAGGAAAAAGAAAGAAACTGGCTTGGAAATATTTTAGCAAAAACAAACAAAAAAGGTAAAGTAGTTCATAAAATACTTTACGAAGAAATTGGCGCGAGCTTCAAAAATTTATTTGCAGTTTTTTCCTCGAAAATAAAAAAATCGAAAATAAAAAATAATTAAATAAAATTTGGGAAAGGAATAGAGAAATGATCGAGTCAGCACTTACAATTGAAAGCAGATTGCACGAAGTTTATCTATATTCATATAGTGCATGTGAATGGAAATCGCGGCATCAATACAGAAACTCAGTTTTATGAATAATTTTATACAAATATAATCATGTAATTTTAGAAATAACTTTATGAAAATTCTCTGATTTAACGACACGCTTATATTTATCCGAGTTCAAATGCCGGTTTCGGCCGATTGATACAGGCACCGCTGTAATAATTTACATGTGCTTTGTTTACAAACAGATCGTAGACCTCCGTCGCTGATTAGCACCGATATTTGGAAGCATAAATAGAGCGACGTTAAAAAAATATTTATTTGGCCTATTGTCCGTTTGCGCGTAATGAATTCTCTATACTTTTTAACTTATGAATAAGTTATGATTGAGTTTATCGAAGAATGGCATGATTATTTGTTAAAAATTTTCTTTTTGATCCGCATACCTTCTACGACCTTTTACGGAGGAACTGAAAAAGATGAAATGTCGATCCGAAAAAATTGTCCAAGTACAATATTTACAACTAAAGTTTACCTTTTTCAATACAAGCGTGTATACGTATGTATGCGGATTTGGTAAATTCGTCGCTGGATTGTATTATGAAATATATAGAATCCTCTCGTAATAATTTCAGACGATTAATTCTACACTAAATTACGTCGAATTACCAGCAATAACAATTCTCCTCGAATGTTATGCGCTTTTTTCGATTTATATCTAACACCGCTGTAAAAATTTACATGCGATTTGTCTGCCACTATTCATGAGGATCAATGTAAGCGATATTTATGTACACAAAGAAAAAATGTTATAAAATTCGAATATTCGTCTTTCGTCGATGGAGAACAAAATATTACTTATTGTTTTTTCTGTCAAGACGTATTTTGGTCATATAAACTTCTACTTGTATGGCCTTAACAAGCTATACTTTAATTACTAAATAGTAAGCTGGCATCAATAATTTTTATTCAATATAAGCCTCACCGTAGCAAAGAATATGTTTGAAATTACGGAAATTGTCCTTTCCATGAATGATGTTGCGAAGTAAACTGAACCGATATTTATCTGCATATACCTCAGAATTCAACTGAAATGTAAACAATTATTAGAAATTATTGAAACGTCCGAAAATTAGCGCGGTCTAGCCGAAATGAATGCCTGTGATTAACTCGAAATACACCGATGTGCTAAATATCGTATCAAAAGCAAACAAAAAAAAAAAAAAAAACGAATTACCATCCAACGTCTTATGTACGAGTACTCCTGCATGTATTAATAAATGATATCTGCCACAGTTGAAAACGACATAATGCCAAGGTAAAGATTATTCGATGCAGATACGTTTAATCGAAAATGTACCTTGCATGCCTCTTGCTCTACCTACAGATGCTTCTTTCCGGCTGTAGTGCTTAACGCCCTCAAAATTTGCCTTTGGCTGCAAACATCGCTCTTGGATCTCTTCGAAAAAGTCGACCGATATGGAATATCCCCCTCATTAGAAACCACTCTTATAGAAAATCACAATTCTCTCTCTCTCTCTCTCTCTCTCTCTCTCTCTCTCGTACTACACGCCAGGCAATATTCCATTTATAATTGTGAAAAAAATACTTTAATGTCCGACTATGAAACGGGTGTCTTTCATGAATCATAATAAAATTTCGTAGAATTTTCCGTTGCCCGGCTACGGTAAACCAAGCGGGAATAATTCGCGAAATAAAATGGTCTTGCTTAAATAAGGGAGTACCGGAGGGAAAAAAAACACAATTATTCCCGTACAAACTTTTACATCGTATGCAAGGCACGCGTGTCGCGTAACACAGTAGAGGTGGTTGGGAGGGGGGGGGCGCATAGAGAGTAGGATCCTGTTACACGTTTTATATACATCGACGATGCACAATTACCTGTGGGTCGTAAAAACCTGCACATCGGGACGCCGTTCGAGCAGCTTTGCGTCTTTTGTCGTTTTTCTGGATTCTCCCGATATTCTCTCAATCATTGCGGATCCTCGCGCACGCGAAATTTCCTAAACTCAATTTCCAATCACGCACACGGCTGGCCGGGCACGAGGGGGGGGGGGAGAGTGGGGTGTATATAATCATCCACCTTGTATGAGACTTCCTCGCCCCCGCATTGTTAAAGGGACGCCCGTGCGCGGATATCTTTTTCACGCCCTCTCCCCTCCCTGGGGACGACGACACCCGAATACGTCAGCTGTTGCCCTCGCGGGCCGAGCCATAAAAATCCTAGGCACTTCCGACGATCGGACTTATGGTGGGGGGGCGAGGGTTATACGGAGCGTCCCGAGGAAGTCGGGAATATCGAGAGAGGCCGCGCCCGGCATTCGTGTGCGTCGATCCGGCCAGTGCGTCCTCCTCGGTTCTCGATGAATGCACAATGCGCGCGCGGGGTTGGGTGGTGCGGGTAGGGGGAGGGGGAAGGAAGGAGGCACGTATTATATAAGCGCGGAGAACCCTGGACTGAAGTGTGCCGGGAGTGGAGGATGGTTGGCGAGGGGCGCGCTTCGCGTGCATATAAGTAAGGTAGACGGGAAGGAGAGAGGGGGAGGGGGTAAAAATGCGACGAAGCGCGTAAATGTGAGAGGGGTGTAGCGTTGATCTCTGAGCTCCCGATTTCTCCCCCCCCCCCACGTCCCTTCTCACTCTCTTCCTCTATTCTCCCCACCTTGCTCGATACGTGAATACATGTTTATATATATACATGGGTGACGGCTGCCTATAGCCTGCATTATGAATGCGACTTCTATTCACCCCGCTTATTACTTCTCCATCCCTCGTGCAAGCGTTGTTTCCCCCTCCCCCTTTTTTTCTTCTCTTTCTTTCTCGTATAGATGAATTATTCTTGAAAGAAAATTGAAAGAAGATGCTAATGAATGTCCCTTGGAATTTAATCATTAATATAAATATCTGAAAACAATAGAGATTAAATTTCGTAAAAGACAATGAAATAAAAATTTCAGATCCCATTTGAACCGTGTATGTAGACTTTCTTTTAATTGTTAATAAAAGTATTTATAAAATATAATGAAAAAATAGATAGGATATTATGAATTCTTAGCAGGCCATTTATTTATTGTTATTATCCCTCATATGTAATAACTCGATTTTTTTCACTAAGTGTACAAGAAAAAATAACGTTATTAAATTCTTCAATTCCTCCGTTGATGAAAATAGTTCAACTAATTCATATTGACAAAGCACTTTTCTGTGTCCAACAGTGAATAAATAATCAACAGAATTAATTTTTTTTTAATTCTCTTAATAATTAAGTTGCTTTTTTATTTTACTAATACACTTCTGTTCCTTTCGATGAATATACAGTTCTGTTAATAATTCTTTTTATTTTATAAATAGATTTTTTCAAATTAAATTAAATTACAGTCGTAAAAATAATTTAAATACTATGGAAAATAAAGAAAAATTTCAGCAATTAAATTTAAATTTTATGTCCGAGGTTTATGGAACACAGATACAAGTAATTTTCTTTTACATTAAAAAAAAATATTAATTTTAAAATTAATTATGATTAACTGAACACTTGCAGTAAAATTAACATAATCAATATTATTGTAATAAAATTTATCTTTACTATTCTTTTTTTCTGGCATTTAGGCGTTTGTATAATTAAGATTCATTGAATCGCTTTTGCATCTGTAAGAAAGTTTGAATACAAGACTTTACTTGAAAGAGATTCTTAGACTACCCTGTTTTCGTGTCTTTTTAGGCGCTCCCGCTTCTTGATCAAACATAAAAGGATGGGAACCGCTTTGCTCGGTTTTAAAGGATGTTGCCAACTCTATTTATTTCCCAGAACAACCACAAGTATCCATCTCTTATTCAGATCCGTTTCGCTTCAGAAAAGAAATTCTTATTCAGCCTCGGAAATTTCCGTTCTGTTTACACGACCTTCGAGCCATTATCCCCGAAAGCTTTTTGGACGAGCAAAGGATTTCGTGCGCGTGCAATTGTAACGCGAAACAATCACTGGTATATATAAATTGCGAGCATTTCAAAACAAACGGTTCGGTCGAAAGTTTCTCGAAAAAGTTGTCAAATTATAAGTTATTAAATATACACGACTTTATCGAGACGTCGCGTTGAGATATTATCAGCGGGACGTATTAAAAGAGATTTTTAACCGAAAATTCGACGAGCAGAAGACATTACATCTGACTATCCCGATTTATTTATCGCCCCGTCCCCTCCCCTCCGCCACCCCCTCCCCATAAAATTCCGGGATAATATTTGACGATCCCGATGCAAGGGTCAGGCCAGAGGCGCCCGCGTCCGCGGCCCTTCCGATATCACGCCCGCTTATATACGCGCGCATAGAGCGGGGGTCGAATTAACGACCGCGTAATGAAGTCAGTGTTTCATGCCCTGTGAAATTGCGCTCACTTACTCCCAGCCAGTCGATTCCTGCTTTGATTGCTGCGACGGCCCGGCTGCGAAGTGCACCGGCTATAAAGTTCGCCGGGTGGGCGGAGAGAGCGAGAGAGAGAGTGAGAGGGGCGGTGGGTTCAATCAGGGCATCGAATCGTTAAAATGAAGGCTCGCGATAATGCGTATTTTTTTTTTGGACCTGCCCCATGCACCGCGTGCCTTTGTCATCAGTTTAAGCCGTTACACGGCCGTTATAAGCCGTTATGTATATGTACGTGCATTTATACGACGCGCGAGATTCGATGCAACATGGGATGAGGGTCTGAGTATTCATGTATATATATATATATATATATATATATATATATATATATATATATATATAGACATAGCGTAGTCTTATGCTGCGTATGCAGTAAAGAACATTAAAAATTATTAACGTAAAAGATTAATATTCAAATTTTAAAAAAATGGTTTTAATTTTGAGCAACAGTTGTAGTAACAACAATTCGAAAATAATGATTCTATCCGTTTATATCAATTCTGATAATTTGCAACATAAACCAGATTCATCGACAGAAGCTATGGAATTTCTGAATTATTCATATTAGCGACTCCAATACATATAACGAAATAAAGATTATTATAATGAATATTTTACTGTATTTTACAAATAAAATAAAATTAATAATTTGAATCCTGTGTGTGTGTGTGTGTGTGTTGAATTAAAGATTAAATGTTTCAACACTATATCTCAAATCTATACACAATATCATTATTTTGTTGTAAAACAGAGCTTGCTCATTGTAGAAATCTCAGGATCAAGCTATCTAAATGTTATCTAAATGTTATCTGTCAATAACAGTATTATTCGATTTTGTATATATACCGTAAGAAAATATAAAGAATATTGAAATCAGCAATAATATTCGTAATATACTGTTATAAACTTCTCATAAAATTAACGAGGAGAGGCTATCAATTATGAATGATACATTTGGTCCAGGATGTGTAGATAATGCTGAATCGATAATGCACATCTGAAATCACATTCTTTTCGAATTTCTATATATATTCAAAAGGATCAAGTCTTAGAAAATTGATCATCTGTGTATAAAATTCATTGTACTTATAAGAAGCGCTTTAATAATTATGTTCTGTGAGTACGTGTGACATATATAAAAGATTGCAGAGAGAATGGGACTTAATATAATCATCCAGGACCTTAAATGAAAGAATTCGATTTGAATTTATTAGACACACAAGCAGTCGCTTACGACTATGGTCGATAAATTGCTGAGTCTTCTGAAGACACATCAATTTTAGAAATCTTTCTAAAAAACTGAGACATACTGAGTAATCAAATTCAGTACAGAAACCAAATAAATTATGCAAAAGAAAAGTGAGGCAATATTAAACATTTGAAAAAAATAACAAAGAATTACAGATCTCTATAGAACAGCTATAAAAGCATATTTGACAATATGATTGATAAAAGATAAAGAAAGATTATTCAGGATACTTAGATCATTTACACATGACGATGTAGAAACAATGCGTTAATTTGATTCAATAAATATTTTTATCGGTCTTATACAGTCTTTATAATATTATGATCTTTGAAGATTAATTAAAGATTCATTGAATTTCTTTATGATTAATCTTTTACTGTAGCTTCGTCCAGTAATATTGAATATTCAAATAAAACTTTTATTTTTATTAATTGATATACAAATAAGAAAAGCCTTATGGAATATATAATCTGAATTTGACCCCAGATATTGAGTTTTGTAATATAACTACTGAAGCTTTCTGTAGATATATAATTAAAAAATGTATCAATAAACTTCAATTAATCACGAGAAAATTGTAGAACCACCTATAGTAAAAGGGCAATTTATTAACATTGTGATATTTTGCTTTCGACAAAAATAAAATACTTGATTTCTATTCTAAAATAAAAACACCTCGACTGTAATTACTTCATATATAATTATAGCCAAATAATTGTTTCAATTAACTGCTTGTTTGCTAAATATGAAATAACCAATCTCGTCCTAAAGAAGAACTTGTACGTAAATACGAAAAAATTTAATAATAACGTTACTTCCACTCATTTATCGATAATGTTGATTATTATAATTAAAATCCATATTCCCTCAAACATATGTGAATACGCGATTTTCCAATAACGTCCTAAATATAATTGATACATACCACGTAAAATCTCATTGAAATCTCTCAAAATTTGCTACTGTAAGAATGTGTAAATTGAAGGAGTCGAATAATTCGCTTCTCTATCGCTACGCCATTAGTCCGCAATACCTTGCGACGGATCGCGCGAGATGGACCACCCATTAAGAGACTAAGTTGCGAACGACTGTATGTATATAGGCGTGCATTTTATAGCGCGAAAAGGGATGCGAGTACAATGAAGTCTTATACTGGATCTTGCAGCGCCGATTCGAAAGTTTCAGTTTCAAGATTCAAAGTCGTTGTTTTTTTTTTTGTTTTGTAAAATAGAATGATTCTGCTATATTAACCGTGAGCTATAACTTATGAACCTATATCCTCTAACATAATCCAGGGATATCGATATAATCCGCAATATAAGCGCAAAGAAGTAAAATGAGAGGCTTACCATCAGCTCTATCACCGATCGAAGCGCTGGTCCGGGCGAAAAAATCCAGATACCACGGCATTCTGTGCATTCATCATCCCCTGGAAATTATTCGTAATGCCTCGACTGAAGAGAGAGAGAGAGAGAGAGAGAGAGAGAGAGAGAGAGAGAGAAAGTGAGAGAAAGGAGGGAGTGTGAAAAGGGAGAAGGGAAGAGGGTGTAGGCGGCGCAATAACACCTCGTAAATCCATTGCAGCGGCGGTCCTTGCAATAACCATAAACACGCGCGTTTCCGCGACGAGCGCGTCATCTATATAGAAATATATATATATATATATATATATATATATATATATATATATATATACCGCTCGTTTCTCTTGACGGGTCATACGTTATAAATCCGTGGAGCGCCTGCATCGTCCCCCCCCCTGCTTTACAATTCCAACCTGGCGAACTATTCATTTCGATGCGCGCGCGTCCGAGCTGCATCGCCGCGCATGGATTGGCGCTCGCGCGCGCGCGAAGCTCCATATACAACGGAGTACAATATTACAAGCGGCAATCGTCTTTGCATAAGCCCCAGCCGATCGTCGTGGACGCCGATGAATCAAAGATATTATCCCCCCCCTCCCGCCCCCCCACCAAATACACTCGCGAATGTACGGGACGCTCGCCGCAATAGAACGAGGGAGGGAAGGGCAGCGCTTAATGATGATGACTGTATTTATATACGTGCAAGCGCGACGATTCCGCGCCCGCGCGTCGACTTGCCGCCACCTCCGCCCACTTTGTCCCGCCGTCCCCCTTCGCGCTTTGAACGCGCCCCGCGCGACAGCGGCATATAGCCAATGCATATCGAAGGGGATGATGAACCGCGCGGATTGAAAGCGATCGCGGCGCTAGGGTGTTAACAGCCTTATAGGTATACGTGTATATATATATATATATATATATATATATATATATATATATATATGTAACCCGTGGAATCCGTTGCGTGCGACCGCCCCACCTCCGCGGACTGCAGGCCGACGGGCGCGCGCGTTGCGTTACGTTGCGGTCGATGCGCGAGAAGGGCGCGAGCGAGCGGCATTTTCCGCGCCCTTTGCCCGCCGCCATATCCCTCCGTTCACCCTCTAGCGCGGGCACTAAAATTCACTTAACGCCGCGCCGGCGCACTCTCCTCTCTCTCTCTATCTATCTCTCTCTTTCTCACCTTTCTCACTCGTTCTCTCTTTTTCCCTCTCGCCCTCTCTCCCTCTCTTCATGTATATATATATATATATATATATATATATATATATATATATATATATATATATATTCCACGCACACGGTGTACCGCCGGTATGCGAAAGGGGTGGAAAGGCGGGGGAGTGAGAAGGGGGTGGGGTGGAAGGTGGTTACAGCGTGTAAATGGAGCGCCGATGTTGCGGGATCGCTTTTGGGCGCCGCGTGACGAGCGCGCGTCGGGGATTGTTTATGTTGGGCGGCCGTGTGATGAACTCGATTTCGGTCCCTCGGCTTTGACAGCTGGGTAAAAGGATTTACGCTTTTATAATGCACCGCCCCAGCGAGGGATGCGTATAGTTTTGGATTGTCGCGCTATTCATGAAAGTTCACTCGCATATACATAATTCAGCCGCATTTTTCGTTTTATATACTCGTCGAGTATTTTTTTTTTTTTATTGTTATCATGATGCCCGGTGAATATTACAGGGGAAGTACGATGGATATATGAAACAATGCCGTTTAAATGCATATTTATGTAATATTAAATTAAACACTGAAAATGATATTTTCTGTTGTCAGAATAAGTATTTGCTTAGACTCTGGAAATTAATAAAGATCTTATTCCTTTAAGAAATTTTTCATTGGATTAAAGACGACCCCTTGACTTACTTCAACCCTCCTTTCATGCAGTGTACTTTAATGATAAATGGAAAATATTTGTTTCTGTATAGCTAAAAATGAAAATTCCTTTAACATATGCATCAGTTTATCTATGCATACGATTAAAATTTCAAACAATAAAAATTAACTCTACACAGCTCTTCCACGCCTCTCTTGCTATATATGCAGATTCGGCGTCGAACTAACGCAAAGAAACGAAATATTTGAATCATCCCTCGTAATAATTGAATAATGCATGTAAAAAGCTTTTTGAAACAAGTTTTCCGCGGCACCAAAAACTTCAAACGTCACTCCGCGTCAGGATTCTAATCAACTCGTTGTAAATTTTACATGGTCCCTTTATATATGTAGAGTGGCGCGATTGACACTCTTCAATATTTCATAAAGCCCCGGGCTTTTGTGATTGATTCTCCCGTGTGCGTTTTTCCTCCCATCCTGCTTTATCTCTCTTTTTCTCGCTCTCTATCTCTCTCTCTCTCTCTCTCTCTCTCTCTCTCTCTCTCACTCTCTCGCTGTCTTTTACAAAAAGCTCGATGTTACACTTACATACGTAAACGCGCGCGCGTAAGCGCGCCCGCCCGTCAAGTGCATTATTTGCATGTGAATTCGAGCTCGCCAGTTTTGTTTGCGCGCGGGCGTGAGTGAAGCAATTACCGCCCGGTGCATCTCTCTGTTGTTCCATTCTCGCGCTTTTTTACTCCTATAAATGAGTTACAATTCATTCTCTCGCCTCCCGCCAACTTTATCCGTCCCTTTACCCCCCCCCCCGTGTTTTTGATGGTTTGTATATGGGGAGAGAACGAAAATAGCACAAGGCGTTCGAAGCGTACACACATAAATTGTAAATACGTGTATATAGATATAGTGATAGGTCTCCAGCACGCCAAATTTACTCTCGGCGGGAATTGACGTCTGTGCGTTGAAATAAAAAAAAATGAAAATAAAAGTATCATAAAAAAATGGACAGAAAAACAGAATCAGTATTTGATCATCTGATGAATGAACGGCTGGAGCGATTTCAACGTGGGCTAAAAGAAATATTGACAACTTGAAACAACTAATGAACAAGGTTATAAACAATTTTAGCACGCGAATTTAAAGGACGAAATATGCCACTTTTCGTAAATGTGACATAAACTGAACTGAATGATTAATATTATGACGTATGGATGTGCCATCAATGCTGTCTAATATATTGAATGAGAGTACATTTGAGAGATACGCTTATAGGAGTATCAACTTAAAAGTCAAAAGTATAAAATCCTAGATGACATAACGAACTCGTCGGTGAATCATTTCCAAACGTACAATGTTAAAACAGATGTACTCTTTCATGGTATATTGTTTTAAAGTCTAATCGCTTAATCATCTAATTATAATAGTATCAACGCTTATAACTTTGATTTAAAATGAACTAAAATTACTTTAATTTCATGAGTTTTGTTTTGAGTCGTATTTCTTGCTTTGACTTTGTATTTCTGAGAATGATCGTATGATATTATTTAATCATTCCATTGTTTTTTCAAGTTTATCGTGAAAATCACTTAATAATTTTAAAGAAATGGTAAATAACATTATTAATAGAAAAAATATATGTCATAAGAGCTGAATATATTCAACACCAGAGAAACATTGAAATTTTGAAAAATAGGAAATTTTTACGATAAAAATTTACGATCACGATTACTTCTCGTTTTAGCCGATAGTTTTAATTTCTTATTTGGAATTTAGAAAAAAAATCCAGTTCTGTTTAATGGAACTAGTATCGATGTTAAAATAAGCTATTATTAGAGTTTTAATATTTCAGAAACAGTACTTAAATAAAATGGCAAAATAGAGAGCTTCTCTGAATGAATGACTCGTCATGATAAATTTTATTTCCTAAATTCTATGAGAACTGCTGATAATGTTGAATAGTGACTAACCATTTTCATTATATCTAGAAAAAGAAATTGCTAAATTGATTATAAAAATATATTTTCTAGTGGACTAGCATAATCGTTCTTCAATTGTGCTTTTGTCGACTGCTTATATGCAAATTAATAAATATTTTCATTGGTCTTATAATTGGTTTGACATTTATAATATCGAAAATAGATATAATGCACGAGTTGATGTTAACAGAGGCAAAATTATTGTCTTACCATATGTTAGAGGATTATCTGAAAGAATTAAAAGAAATTTTCGGAAATATAACATTCAAATTCTCTTTAAAAATAGCAATAATTTAAGTAAGTTGTTTAATAATTGCAAAGATAGGGATGATTTATGTTGAAAATCTGGAGTTGTTTACAAAATTAATTGTATGGATTGTAATAAATACTATATTGGAAAAAAAGGTAGATATTTAAAAAAGAGAATTTATGAACATAAATATAGTTTGCGTAGCTCACATATTACTTCCGGTTTAAAGGAGCATTGTTTAAAGTTTTTACATTCTTTTGGTTTTGTGAATGTGCATATTTTGGAACATGGTATTAATTATAAGTAATAATATTCACATTTCCAAGAATCGGAATAATGTGAATTTAATGTTAGAGTCTAGTAAATTGGACAACATTTATCGTTCCTTATTAAATTGATTGGTTTTGAACAATTTGTTTAGAGGGAGAATTTAGATTTAATTTACTAAATTTGATAGTGGAAATAGGGTATATATAGATTAGAATATAACGTTTAGTTTAGTCCCTGATGCGGAGCCGTAGCGAGCTCGAAACGTTGGACAAGTTTTCAATTAGGTAAGGGTTTTGAGGACAGTCAGACTGCACTTTACTGACAAAAATTTTTTCAGCTAATATTTTACTTTCAGATTAGTCTACGGGGGTGCCTGTATACAAGGACAGTCTGACTGTTATTGTAATTTTTAATTTTTATTTTTATTTTTATTATTTTTGTATATTGATGTATTAATATTAATAGAAATATATATTGATATTATTACGTATTGATTTCGATTCATTTCATTGGACTGTAAGACCAATGAAAATATTTATTAATTAGCATAATAGTTGTTATTTAACAAGAAATGCATTAATTTTTTCTTCCATAATTGAATTTATAATTAAATACATTTCTTTAATGTACTACATTAAACAATATTTTTGACGGCAACAAGTTATTCGTTGTTAAAGTATCATTGAAATAGATTTCACGATATGCATGTCTTAAATTACAGCGTGCAAGCGAAACAAAAATTTTTTTTTTGAACAACGAATAAATGAATTTCATAATTATTGCAAAACAGATTTCACGCAGAATTTCTACTTACAGCCAGAGCTGGTAAAATATTTAGCTCGAAGCGATTGATCATTACCGAGTTAACGAGAGAGGACCACATTGAGAGAGAGAGAGAGAGTGAGAGCCTGCCGAGTGGACGAGAAATTGCGAAATGAAACCGTTGATTCGGATAAATCATGCATGCGCACTCTATAAATTTATGACTTTCACGAGCCGAATTCTCTCATTAATGATATATATATATACGTCATGCAATTATGACGCCCGCTCCGCGTACTCTCGGGTCAGAATGTACATCGAAATGGAAATTTTGATGTTGGAAAAATAGGGAAAAATTGATAATCCAATGATGTTGACGAGGACGTATCGGTAAATGTAATTATCAAATCCGACGGATTAACGTCACCCCAATATACTTATCGTTCTATTACAAGGCATCATGATATCCGCTCAGAAATTTTTTGCAATTCCATAGATATACAATCGGAACATTTTTTTAAGCCTCCCCTTTTTTATATATGCTTGAATCACACAATACGGTTGCGTCTGCTTTAATCACCGACGCATAATACACGTTTTAATAACACGATACGCGGGTGCGCGCGCTGTATTTCATAGGTCTATATATGTATATATATATATATATATATATATATATATATATATATATATATATATACACGAATGCGTGGAATGGAAAAACTTTTGCGGAAAATTTCCCGCGTTATGTACGAAAGTCAAAGTAACGGAGAGGGGGGTTTCAATAAAAGGATATAACAAAATATAATAATGCGTTCGTTATGAAACTTTATACGAGAGATCCTGTCTTTCGTTAATGCTTTCTTCAGCGCCGACTATCTTCCATAACGACGAGTATAAGTACTTAGACAGTGAGAGAGAGAGAGAGAGAGAGAGAGAGAGAGAGAGAGAAGAGGGGGAGCCGCACGTCTCTTCTCCTGTTTCAGAATTGCTCGTGTAGGTGAGGCGCGTCGCAAAGTCTACATATATATATATATATATATATATATATATATATATATATATATATATATACATATACATACAGAAAGTAAAAGACTTCTTCGCGGGAATAACGGAAATACGATAGCATCTCCCTCGTGCGCATAGAAAGCTTATAATAGCGTTTTCGAATTTTCGTTATTTGAAAGGTTGCGATTTGCTACGGGCTTTAATAGCTACTTAGAATTTTTAATGTGTAGGATATATATATATATAAGATATTATTATATACTGATTGTAACTGATACTATATTGACAATTGACAGCTACTTAATGGCACATTTCAAGTAATCCGACACTGCCGTAATTTCATGCCAAAAGTTCTGTAACGCCGGTACATTCTCATTTGAATTAATATGTCGCAGAAAGCAAAATACCGCTCAAAAGACTGCTATTAAGCAAAAAATGTTCTAAAACGGTCGTTCTCTAAAAAACGCATACTCGAATTTTAAAAAGTACGCGATTCCTTCAGGTTCAGATTTTGCGCATTTCTTAGCAACTTGGATATCTTGGAAAATCCGAATGAATTATAAAATTGTTCGCAAATTCATAATGATACTATTTATTTAAATCTTAATTGACCATCTCGAATAATTTTCATTCGAAATTTTTTAGCAATAAACATTTCACCATTTCGATGCATGGAAATCGTATTGCATTCATATCTTCATCGTTGGTTATTTTTGGCTTGATATTCTTGCACAATTCAAAGTGATTCATTAAGGTTCCACAAAGGATTTTAATCTTGAATGATTAAGAAATATTAGTTATTTGCGATTTTATAAGAAATGAAATTTGCCACAAATTGTTAAACTTTCAAACATGTATTTTTGAAAAATAATAGCCGTAGAAAGCTTTTCAATTATAATGCTATGTGCAGCGAAAAAAAACAATATAAAAACTATTAACAATTTACTAATGATTCGCAAAATTAAAATAACTACTTTTAAAATGAGTTTAAAACTCTCTACGTCGGTGATTGATAGTTTTTTCTTATTTACAATTTCGATCTGTACGAGTAAAGATGCATTTCAACAAAACAATGAAGAATATCCAGTAATACTCGTGTCGTTCCAAAGATGATCACCTACGATATTATTATTAGTATAGTACAATTTAACATTGAACTCGTCTTTATTACTCGACAGAATTATATCGTTAGCGTACGTCCTACCGGATAATTCTGATTTCCGAATTCCGCGCTATTTTGCTAAGCTTGCGAATGGGAACGGACGGATTTCCCCCTTCTTGTTCTGGTCGCAACCAGCCGAGCCCCGCCACCGAGTGACGAGGCATTAAAGCAGGCTCGCCGTATAAGATTTATTACGAATTAAGCGCGCGGCTGCCGCTGCCGGACGGACGAGTAAAACAAGGGGGAGGGAAAAAAAGTAGCCAGCCGCGCGCACTCGTAAATGCAGATAGCCGAGCACGGTGGCGCGGCGGGCGCGCGCGAAAGGGAGGGTCGATGCATATAAAGGCTCAAAATTCGCCGAGCCAACGGCTTCCATTTTCATCCCCGCATTTTCTTCGCAAACTTAACGCGTGTAGACCCAGCCCGGTTCCGGTGCCGATGGCCACGTGCTCTTATTATTTTATTTTCCCCTTCTTTTTTTTTTTTGAGGGGGATAAAAAAAGTTTGCTTCCTTTTTTTTTATACTCGCGCTAAAGAGTATTAATAAAATATGACTCACGGCACTATATATTAGGTATGGAAATGAAAGTGTTGGTTTTAATTAAATGTATTATTTGTTAAAGTTAGGAAATTATTTCGGTACATCTGTTCGAATCTGCAATCTGGAAAGTTGGCATTTTCGATCAAAACTTTGGGCTTTATTTCAATAATGTTTAGAAATAATACATTACTTAAAATAGCGTTCATCGTCAAGTATGCTCTTTGCCTACAATTCGGTTCATTGTTTTTATATGTAGATAATTTGTCAGTTCCCAAATAAAAAGCGATGAAGTAAAATGCAAAGCCAGTGAGGGCACTCCACGGAAAGGTGATAGAATGTTCCGTTCACCGTTTTCCAAATGATTTTCGTCACGATAATGAGCATTTTCACGACGGAGAATGAAGGTCCTCGTGTCTGATCTGCCATTCTGGCCGTTTTTTTTTCTCACGCAGTGCTCCTTTCCAACGCATCAGTTGTGTCGGGTAGAACGGTCATGATAGACCGCACCTCTGTCATCCCATCAAATATACATGGTAGCATTACTTTGCTTGTACGGATCTTTCGCTTTCGCCACGATGGCTCTGTTTCGCCGAGCTCTACCCACGATTTCATCGTTTTGAACTATCGCGGTTGATTCCACATTTTATCTTCGACAATAATTCGATGAAAACGCATGAGTTCTTTTTCCATCCCTGATGAAGACATTTCGAAGTCCAAAGATGATTTTCGACGTTTATGAGCGTCATCTTGCGCGACGCTCAATTTCCTAAGATTTGGACAAGTCCCAGCCATTTTAGTCGCTTAGAAATGACTTGGCGCGTTAGTTTCGTCGCTGCAACGAGTTTTTCTTGCGTTTGGCAATTCTTTATCTTTTTTTCAGTTAGCCCGGACGCTCTCTGTCCTCGAGGTCAAAATTACCACATTTGAAATGCACCAATTACTTTTGATGCATTCTAAAATCAGTAGCAAATTCGTATGTACTTTTTTTAAAATTAAAACATTAAAGTAAAAATAACCGCATATGTTCATTTATTGGTACGTAATTCGACAATTTCAACGAAAAAAATTAAATATTGGATATTAATTTATATCGAGTAATTATAAACACGGACGATCCGACTTTCGTTATATTAGCATAGTTTATTATTGTATAAAGACTGTAAGACGGATAAAGACATTTATTAATGTAATTTATATTCACTCTTATAGGTTGAATTTAATACTGAATTTAATTTTTGACGCTCCTTTGTGTTTTTTAAAACATATTTCAGGAAAAAACACAGAGAATGAAAATTTAGATAAGACTTAGATAAGACTTTTAGAATTGCAGATTCAATAAACCAAAATTATTTTAATAGGAGCATTAAAGAAATAAATGTTCTTAAAAGAAATCTTCAATTTAAACTTCAAACTAAAATTATTTGTAATTGAGTAGCTACCACGAATGCAAAATATATATTAAAAACAAAAATATATGTTTTCATGTAAAGCTTAATCAGAATATTTAATATTCCTTTCGATCTAACGCAAAATCCGTTATAAAATGTTGAAAGTGTATCATGACAAGTGTTTTTTTTCTTTTAGATCGCTAGAGACGTCAGTCTCCGAAGTTAAAAATTAACTTTCCAATTAGTATCAAACTTCGCTTTATCCCGGAAGAGCCGTAAAATTAACTTAAGAGTCACCGAGTTCGAGTTTAGAGAGTGGCATAAAATTATTAATTGCTTCACATACACGCGATCTCTTTGCGACCGGGCGCGCGCTCGATCATTATGGATTTTACCCGCAGCATTTCAATATCCTTAATATAAGCGCAAATAGTCCGGCTGCCGGAGTAACCGCTCCGAGCCAAATTTGGCTAATAGACCGCGCCGGCGAAGCACTTTGAAGCCTCGATCATGCAGGTTTGCAGCGACAACAACTCCGCGATGGGGCGAGTGATGAGAGTCGGAGGGGGGAGGGGAGTCGGTGGCCTTTTCAATAATCAAGAACATCGCGTATCAAATTTACTCGAGTGGGAATCTATTAAATTGCACATATTATATGCATTAGCAAGCTCCGGCGGCATTTCGACTCCAGGATCATTTATTGCCGAATTGAATTTATTTAATAATTTCGTCAATCATATATATAGTGCAGGTTGATATATTTTGACTTTATCAAAATTTTACATCGATCTAAAAGTATTTGGCGAACTTGGTAGATAAGTGATCTATACTTTAATACAACGAAAATTACAAAATCGTATGTTTCCAGTCATTCGATGAATTGTTAACATAAAATTGTAAAGAAATAAATCAAGGTCGGTATATAAATCTCCTCCTGTCTTGTCCGTTCCCTAGTTATTCCATTCTCTCTTATCTCCTACCCCCCCTCCCGACCCATGCAGTTCTTCTGGAAAAAGTGCCGACCCTCGTTTTTCCGATGACTACGCCCGCCTGCGCCAATAACGAGCCGTGCACAATGCCCCACCATACAACAAACACCCTCACCGCACATTACACGCCCGTCGAGTCCCGAAATCGAAAGCTGCGCAGAGCCGGCCTCGTTCACTCTCTCTCTCTCTCTCTCTCTCTCTCTCTCTGTCTCCCTCCGTCCCCAACTAAGATAGACGCGTCCACGATCATAAGGGGCGGGGGAGGGGGCGCAAATTGTACGACGATATCATTGAGGCCGGCGCGCAGATTGACAGTTAAGATAGGTCGCCTATATGACGCCGAGAGTCAGGGTCGCACGTGCGCCAGGTGATGGCCGATCGACATCTCGGCGACGTCACCAGCGCGCGGCGAGACGATGCGGGTACGCGTATGTACAGCGTACGCACATACTCACATACACGTATATATATATATATACACGTGTGTGTGTGTGTGTAATATACGATCAAGGGCCTCTGATTTCGCGCGCGACGAGGCAGGCGGTGGCGTGGGAGCGTCGATAAACGATAATTAGCCCGGGAGCTTTTATATGTAAATCCATTAATGGCGCCGACCACAGCCAAAATCGCTGCGGGCGCCATTCGATCGGCTCTCGGAGTTGGGAAAGACTATATACGGCGAGTCTCGTTTTATTCGGAGCTCGGAGATTCGGAGGAAATCCCTTGGCGCGCGTGTGTAAAATTTTTGGTTGGATAAGTTGAAAAAAAATTATTACACGATTGCGCATATTGTCCGGGGTGTCTTTATGTATATCTTGAAGATCAGTATAGTAGAGTAGACTTTCGGTATTCTGACGTGATTAATTGCAATCTGAAGTTTTTTTTGGAACTTGATGTTGGTTCATAGCAGTAACACTTTCAAAATTTGGAATTTTTGACAAAATTAGTAAAAAACAAATAAAAACTAGCAAATATGAATTTGGAAGAAACGTTGCAAAAATATGCTGATCGATGTGAAAATGTTTTTACATCCTAATCCAGTACAATACTACAGTATTTTGCTATGTGAAAATTAAATCTGAGACCGAATTGTCTTGAACATTTCAAAAAAATTTGAAAAAGTTCCACAAATACTTTAGAAATTTAAAAAAATTATATAGAAGCAAATGCCAACAGAATTTTTATCTGCTTTGATGTATTGAATTCAAATTTGCAGCCTATTTTTGACAATAATTTAAAAAATCTTATATAATCAGTTCAAAATATTCAAAAATACCTAAAAGCTACAAATTCTAAATATCCTTTGTCACATTGAAAAAAATATTTTTTACATATTTTTGCAACTGTATTCAAATTTGGAATAATTGGCAAGAACAGTAAAAAAATCATTGAAAATGGTTTATAAGTGAAAAAAATTAAATTAATAGTTAATACAATATTATTAATTTTGTTGATCTTTTTTAATAAATTATTTTTTTCAATCTATGAATTTCTCTTTTAATTGAAGATGGTTCATTTCGTATTATTTTGTATAATTTTAATATACATATTACAAACTAATATAGTTACTGATATTATATAATACATTGTAGAAATATCCATAACGAAAGCAATAAATATATATAGATACGTTTAACGTTTTCATTTCTCATAAAACATTTCGCTTCGAACGACGAAACTAATTGCATTGTTCGAAATTCAATAAAGCGATATAAGATACTTATACGAAGTTTTATCTAAAAGCAATCACTTCTGAAAACTTTTTTTTTAAGGTCAAAACCAATCGAATTATAAAATCCAGATGAAAATCGAGTCGGCTTCGATTTCGCGTAAATCATACCCATTTTTTCCACCTATGCGCCGGATTAGCGAGCTCAAACGCTCGACCGCAATATTTTTGTTAAATCCATCGTTTTCTGAAACTTCTAAAGGAGAGAGTTGGAGAAAAAAAAACGAGTAGCACGTATGGGCCGCGCACGCACATAGGAAGCCCAGATATTCGCGTAAGGGATTATAATATTGAAAAGCGCCTGGACGGATGCAGATTTTTATAGCATTCGGCCTGTTTGATAAAAGGACGAGAAAAAAGAAACGCGAAAAAACAGCTAGAGTGAGAAAGAGAGAGAGAGAGAGAGAGAGAGAGAGAAAGAGAGTAGATAAAATCCGGAAGGAAGGAGAAAAAAAGAATCAATAATAATCCCGCGCGAGCCGATGAGCCTGGACAAGCGATTGCACCTATACGCGGGTACTCTCTCACCCACGCGCTCGACCTTTCGCCCCTGCCAAACTCACCCCCCCCCCCACCGCCACGTCTATACGGGCGGGAAATTCGTTTCGCGCTCAGAGCCCGGCCGCTCGAGATAGGACGTCTCTTTACGAGCAATATCTAATGGATTGCATCGGGGGAGAGCGAGAGAGCGAGAGAGAGAGAAAGAGAGAGAGAGAGAGACAGAGCGTGTCCGAGAGCGCAGCGTTAAATTTGACGTTCACGATTATTGCGCGTCGGTGTATATATAGAGAGGGAGGGAGGGGGCTGGCTGCGGGACGAGGGGGAGCGCTCGGAGCGCGCGGGTTATTCTCCGGGGCTCGGTAACCGAAACGTGGGGTAGGACGAGGAGGAGAAGCACGAGGATGGGGCGAAGGAGGAGGTCTAAAAATCTGCCGGGACGCCGTTCCCCTCCGGTTGGGGGGAGGGAGGCGGGAGTATTTTCAAGGCATGGCTTTAACGTAGGCGGGCGCGTTAATTTTATAATCCCCGGCAGCGCGCGACAGGAAAAAGTTACGATCGCCGTTCCGTTCGTTCCGGCTGCCGCCGCCGCCGCCGCCGCTGCAGTCACGCATTTCGTATTTCAGGCCAGATGCCCGCGCAAATTGCCGGCGAGACCGAGCAGTGTCAGAAAGGGTTGACGCCGCGCACTGTTCTCCCCCTCCACCGCCCTTTTATCCACCCATCGCTGCGGGTGCCGTGCTAATAAAATGAATGCCTGCTCGCCCCACCCCCCCTCCCTCCGCCCCAAGCATAGAGGAAAAGACTGGATAATTCCTTTGCTTCTGTGGAACTGTCGCTCGGGTGCTGCGCTTTATAAACAGGTGGCGCCGTCGGTGAGCTTCATCAAGTTGATTCTTTTCTCTCCCCGGTGCGATGATTATGTAACAAGTTGGACGCCTGTAAAACGCGCAATAAGTAGGGCAATGGTCCAATGAAACGCCAGGACTATAATTAGTAAAAGTTAATTTTCTTCTCTTCTAAAAGTCGACTGTAATTATCGGCCTGGCCAGCTTCCGTCGCGACAGAATCATTCGGACGTTTCTCGAAATTTCCGATGTATTTTTCACAAAACGGTTTTGTCTTTAGCATCCAATTGGTCTTCAGTTTCAGCTATATATAACTTCGGCACTTTTAACCAAATCGCCTACCTTGGTATATCTGTAGGTTTATATTAGTTTTCGTTTTTTAATTGCCGCAGCGCGCTTGTGGAACGATTTACCCTCGTTTGTAATCGTGCAGTGTAACAAATTTCATGTGTATTAAGTATAACATTAATAAGATATCGTATTTATACGTGTTTTACATGCGTATCTCTTTGCTGTCATCTTATATTTTAGTGCTGTTATCAATTCGTCTTTTTTGTGACTTATATTCATGTATAATAATTTCTGGTATTATTGGTAATGGACTCAAAAGCAGAGTACTATATTAAACTGTAATACGATGCCAATCACTGACTATTAAGGATCCCTAATCGTCAGTCCAGAATAAACATCCATCCGTCCAGTTATCTCTTTGAAATCTGTGCAATGGCAGTAGTCATATAGTAGTGGTCAGATTTTGCGAATGTAAGGGGGAGGGATTGAGTCGTTCGATTTGATCATCGATTTTATGGATCGATGCATTGCCTCGGTGAATATGGGATCCTTTCCGCTCGACTGCCCCGTTCAATCGATCCAATAACTAAATGTCTCTCGAAACTTGCAGCCTTGTGAACGGATAAAATGGCTTCTAAGAATTCTTGGACGTTTTCGAACGGAGCCATCCTAACGATACGATTTGCCTTTCGAATCCGCATATCATTGGCAAATAATTGTTTTCCGTCGGAAATTTTCCGGTATCCCATTTATTGTTTATCAAATAATAAAAGTAGCGCGCGATTATGCCTTGATATCTCGAGAACTGGAACAAATACCTCATGCATATTTTATTCTACTGGTAATCATTTCGTGGTTTTGCTATTACGGAAAATAAAAGCGGCATTGCCGTTGCTTCTCCACAAGGTTAACGCATTTTACGACATTATAATCCACGAGTTGGATAAATATTATGGAAAAACACGATAGAATGATTTCCAATATTTTATTTTCGAGACTGTAACGAAAATACGTGACCACGATACATATCTTATCGTTACGTGAATTTCGCCGAATGACAGTAGCGAAGGCGCCCGCGCCAAGCTGCCGTAAAAAGCGCATCCGGGGAATACGCTCGCATGTGTTTCAAGTAAACTCTTTCCGCGACTCCGGCCGTGTTTGTATTATATAATCACGTGGCGGAGTCATTTGAAACGGCACGCAGCGCGGCCCGCTCGGTACATATTTAACATTTAAATTCGCATAGCACTCGGGGTTCAGGCTCCATACAAATTTTAACGGCTGCCCCATTTAGTTTGAAATTATCCTAATTATTTCGGGCAAACGTCAGTTTTCACTTTGAGCTCGGGCGTCGGCCCCTCCCACCACCTTCCACCCCCCGGCGCGCCGTTAATTAAGTTCCATCCCAAAAAGCCCGGGCGAGCGTACTGCAACGCGCGAAATTATATCCAACCCCCCCACACCCCAGCTCCTACACACACGCGCGCAGCGCACAAAATAAGACGCTCGCGCGGCCCATATAATAAATTCATAAATAAGCAGACGAGGCCGTGCGCGACCCTTAGCGCCTCTCCGTATAACAAAGTTACGTTTTATATATATATATATATATATATATATATATATATGTATATATATATGTATATATACAGGCGCTCGTTCGCGCGGCGTCTTTACGTTTGCGCGCACTTACCTCCGCGAGCTCCTCCATAGCAGCTCGTAAAAGAGGGCCCCCTCTCCCCCCCCTCCCCTGCCACCCGCGATTCTCGCGGAGAGAGCGCGGGAATTCCTGATGGGCGCGAGAAGGGCGGATGGCGCGATGGGCGCGAAGGGGGGCGGGGATGCGAGAGGAGGGCGCAGTTCCGCACCTTCCTTTTACACAGCGCTGACTTTTATACGGAGTCGCGGGCGCGGCGCTTTTGATGTATGTAAGGCGCTAAACCCGCCCTCCCACGCTCCCCGCCCCCTCGCGCGCTCTTTACGCGGGAGCACCGCGAGAACGGCTGCGCGAATGGAAAAAGAAAGAAAGAAAAAGAAAACTGAAACTGCGGCACGTTGCTCGGTTATTTGGGCCGAGCTCGAGGCTCTCTCGCATTACAGAGAGATGCATATAAAGAGCGAGACTGTGTATCGGTAGAGAAAGAGAGTACGAACGAAACTGTATGTATTTATATATATATATATATATATATATATATATATATATATATATATACATATACATGTTTACGGCCGGCGCGTGGCATGCCAAATGCCGACTAAAAGATTAAGAATGAAAATTTGAGGTAGAGCGCGTGACAACGTTTTATTTCCCGGAGCATAGGGCGACGCCACCTCTCTCCCCTCCACCTACACCCCTTCCGCCGGCGGCCTTTTGAGCCCTTTCGATTATTTTCAATAAAAGTGAAGAACTTGAGGCATCGCTTACTTACGCCGGGTTATCTCGCGCTTTACGAGGTTACATAAAACAAGTTTGTACATTATGCAGAGTTCGGGCTGTATATGCCTGAAGAAATATAGGGGTACGGCTGTATAGTTAATATATTTTTTATGCACTTAATATACTTATAATATTTTAGATTAAAAACATTGCACGTACATATGAGTTGCATTAGAGCTGATTAATAAACAATTTTAATCCTCGTTAATTCGAATAAATAACGAGAAATTTTCTGTACTACTTGTTTCGCGAAAAAAATGTATTAGAATAAAGAGTTTTCATTTTATTATATGAATTGTATTATTTTGAAAAGTTCGTTATTTATATAAACAACATTTAAATTTATCACATTTATATATTTGATTTATAAAGTTCTATTCAAAATTAAGTTTATTATTTCGATAGGTGATAAAAATATTTATGTTGAAAAATAATTTGTGTATACATCGTATAAAAAATTCCAAAATATTTATCATGAAATTATGATCAGCTCAGCTGCTGTTTTTGAAGTAATATGCGGTAAACATTGTTAAAATTATACGAAGCTTCCGTAACATTTAAACAGGTTAAGGTTTCGAATTTAATAGAAAGAATTAGGATAAAATGAAAATGAAGCAATACAGTTATTCTAGTAATAAACATATGTTTAAAGTGTAAAAAAAAGCGATTGAAATAATAGAAGATTTATGTCCAAATGTATATTAAATAAAATTAAGATAATGTAAATCATGGGAAATAGAAGTGAAATTTATAATAATAAAATTTTCAGCGAACTTTATGTTTACTTAATAATTTATTTATGAAACTGTAAAGACAGACGATGAAAAGAAATTCAAAAGGAAAATTCTATGAACGGCTTCACAACCTCGATTTATTACTAAATTTATAGAAATTAAGAAAAAGAAAAAAATGTTTTACTCTCGGATTTGTTAACCTACAAATCTAATTTTCCGTTGTTAAAATTATTTCAATTTCGAGACAAATTATCGAATTAAATTATAAATTATTTATAAATTAATTAACGAGTTGTTTAATTGACAAATTCCAGAATTTCCCTCAGACCAATGATTTATGCAAGCGATATACTTTCATTAAATCATTCACCTATACTTTACCTATATAGATGTTCGATTGAATCATAAAATGATACTTTCATTATTTAATGAAACTATCATTTTATGATTCAATCGAACATATATATAGGTAAAGTATAGGTGAATAGCAACCCTATAAGATATTTTATAATAGTCAGTAATCTGAGAAATGCTTCCTTCGTGTACGAATCGAGAACCTACCCGAGGATCACCGAGGAATTTTCATGGGAGAACTACTCAATTTATAATGTCGCCGCGTACTGCGTGTGCTTCGATTTTCACAGACGTCGGTCGCAGCGCAACGCGTAATCAGAATTACGTTCGCGAAACTTTAAGTGTCCGGGTAATGCGGCATTTCAATAGTTTAACAAAACCGGAACAAAAAAGAGAAAGAACGAAGGGAGGGAAGGAAGAGCAGAAAGAAAGATTGGTAGAAAAAAAAAAGAAAAAGAAAACACGCGACAGCGCCTGGCGAAGAGAAACGAGTGGTTCGTCGACAAAGAGGACAGAGGGGCGGTATAGGGTGCTCATTATAAATAACAATCCTAAGCTCTTCAGTGCTCTCCTGGATGCCAGCCGTTCTCGTCGAAATTAGGAAATGCCTCGATACCTCGACGGTTTCGCGAGAGAAAAAAACAAAGGCCATATATATATATATATATATATATATATATATATATATATATATCTAGAGACAGTGAGAGAGAGAGAGAGAGAGAGAGAGAGAGAGAGAGAGAGAGAGTGGGCGGGGGAGGGGGGATAGAGGGAAAAAATCGAGCGCGAGAGTAACGCTATGAGAAGGAGAGAGTTGGAGATGGAGAAGAGAAACACCAGAGAGAGATAGATAGATAGAGAGAGAGAGAGAGAGAGAGAGAGAGAGAGAGAGAGAGAGAGAGAGAAAGAGAAGATGAGGCTCTTTCGCGACTCATGGGACTCGAGCGCGAATGACGCAGTTCACCGACGTCATCGTATACACAAAAGCGCATCCAAGTAATAACCATTGGGGTTAATCATCGAACGGGTTGTCTCGCGTGCCCTGCCCTTGTCTCTCTCTATCTCTCTCTCTCTCTCTCTCACTCTCTCTCTCTCTCTCTCTGCTTTCTCCGTACCACTCTTGCGCGCATGTAAGCTCATAATTCATGTGTATATATATATATATATATATATATATATATATATATATATATTGCCGAACGCCTTCGCAATCAGAGAGGCACGCGTCTTGCGTTCTACCTGACACGTGGCGTCTCATTTTTTCAAGTTTAACTTTCTTTTTATATAGACACACCTTCCTCTCGTACATTGTCGTAAAAACGGAAAGGTATTTTCCGGTGCTACAAGAGTTTTTACGCATTCTTCGATAAAACCAACTAGCTGTTTTTTGATCCTTGCTTATAATAGTACTCTAAGCCCTTCTCACTGACAATAAACAACTAAAACGGATATCTGATATTATGATGGAACCGCCTCTTCGCAAAATCCAGCAAAATTTACAAAATAACGATGTAAATGTACTTCTGAAATTCGAACAGTTTCGAAATCGTCATCGATGGCCAGTTTACCAATCGAGAAAACAGTATTTGAAAAACTTTTTATTTATAATCAAGCTTATACAAGCAGTCTTATACGAAGTGCAATTTTCTAAACAAAACAACCGCTCTATGTAATATTGTCAAAATTGATTTTATGCAGATTTTGTTAATTATGAATAGTTAAAAGTTCGTCATTTTTAAATTATTCTACGCAAAATCTTTCTTTCCCTTACGCACATCAAAATATTCAGATATATATTTATTGCCATAAATACTTCAGTTTTCATAATTTCTTATCTCGGAAACAAATTACACTCCATATTTTTAGATGATATTTTTCTTAGGCATTGTTATTATTTTATTAAGTATGAGTTCTATATAATCCCCTTTATTTAACAAAATTGATTTTTTCAAATCTGACGTTTTCCGATAAATTGCTATGGCCCCCCTGTAAATAAAGTATTTATGTTTCATTGTTTACGAAAATAAACGCGCGGTGTCAAGCTACCTTTTACCACCGCACATTATGCGCGGCCTTCCGTTTCGGCTTTATTTTGCAATTCACTCTTGATGTTCTCTCGCTCTCTCTCTCTCTCTCTCTCTCTCTCTCTCTCTCTCTCTCTCTCTCTCTCTTTCCCTATCTCATTCTCTCTATCTCTCCTCGGCCGAAGGATGAGGTCGCGGTTTTAATTACGTGCGGGATGAAAGTGCGCGCGAGTTTATACTCGTGCGCGCGCGCGTGCGTGCCTGCCCCCTCCCCCGCCCACCTCATAACCCCTCCTGCGTGCTTATGCGTTACCTTTCTTCTCTCACCCTCTTCGCTTCCTTCTCCCTTTCACTCCTGTAGCACTTTTATCCCGAGCTCGAAAAGCTTTTCCTCACGATGCGTACATAGGCAGCGCCTCCAGCTTTTTCCTCTCTCTCACTCTCTCCCTCCGTCATCACCGGCTATTCTCTGCCTCCCTCTCTCATTCTCTCTCTCACTCTCTCTCTCTCTCTCTCTCTCTCCCTCTCTATCTCGGTCAGCGTTTTGCGCAGCACTCACGCCAGTTTGCCGCCCTTATCCGCCCCTCATATCGAGCCGATCTTTCGGGACCACGCTTAGTTCCTCTTTATCCCTTTAGTTCGCGGGCGCGCAAATTTTACGCCCTTCTCACGCGCCCTTTCTTTCGTCCCCACACGATTTAGGATAGTTGACGCGCGCGCGCGCGCGCGTACACGCGGAAAAAGCGAAGTGCGCGAGAGCCTTTTATCCCTTTTTTGTGTCGGAAGGTTACCGGGTTTTAGTACCGACAAAACTGAAGTACGTAGTCGTGTACGCACTTGGGAAAGTATGCAACGCAACGGAGGTTGAACTAACCTATATAAGCACCCAGGGACGACTTCCAAAATCTAGGAATCCAGACTCGACTCTCTATTGAAAATGTTGTTATGTGTCAGTAAAATTTGTCACTGACCTCTTAAAAACGCTGATTTAGAGGTTAATTGCAATTATAATGGCCAGGAATGAGAAAAGTATTCGTTTTTACAAATGTTAAACATAAAGGTTTTGAAAAACTTTCTATAATAACAGGATTAAAAAGTAATGTTCACGACGACTCAAGTAAAATATTACAATTCACGAATGTAATATTGTATTATTAATTATAAAAATTATTAAGTCGTTAATAATATTTCACGCTTCATCGTGTAAAAATTAACGCTCCGTTTCAGTTTCACCGTTTAAAAATATAAAATACTTTTTTCATCTAAAAGAATTTTTTCAGCCAAAATATTTTTATTTCAGATTAATCTACGGGGGTGATTTTAAACAAGGACAGTCTGACTGTTATAATTTTAATTATAACAATTTTTAATTATAATTTTCAATTAATTATATGTTTATATGTAGTATATCTATATATCGATATACTACGTATACTTCCTATAACGATATTACGATACGATATATATATATATATATATATATATATATATATATATATATATATATCAGTATTGGTATACATATATATTGATATTATGTGTTAATTTTAAATTATTTAATTGGACTGTAAGATCACTAGAAATATTTATTAGTTTAAAAATCTATTTGACCTCAACAATGGTTTACGATCATTGGACATATGAATTTAGACATACTCGCCATATCACCTAACATAGTTCATTTCATCACGTTATATTTAGAAACATATTTTCACTCCTACCAGTCAGGTGTAGAGTAAATTTTTTGCATTGATATAGTTGGCCTAGAATATCGTAAACATGAGTATATACTACTCATTTTCACTTGAGCAAATTTTTTCTAGATATTATTGATCGTCTATTTATATGTTGACAATATTACCCTTCGATGTCTCAAGATGTGGTAAAGGGATTTTAGAAACTTAGTTTAACGTACAATAGAGACGGAATACACTTAGAAGATATAACTAACAATTGTCTTATTATAGTTATTGTACTGGGCTCAGAAGATATTGTCTAGAATTATTTTTTCATTATGTAATGATTTTGCAGTTATTGATTATTCTACCTACAGCAACAGCACACATTCTTTTCAAGCGTAAAATATAATCATTATGTAGTTTGTTCGAACATAGAACAATACATAGAGGAGCGGAACATTAATGAGTCTATAGCAATGCAGAATAAAACATAGCTCCAGTAGTTTAAAATTTTGACCATTGCTTTAAGAACATTTAATTTCATTTGAGAACTGGAATAGGGTGCTTATGTCTTTAGTGTAACATGATCGACCTTATCAGTGTTTTTTAATTACTGTTTTTTAGCGTAAGAATTTTATATTGTATTTAATTTCATCCAGAAAAATGGAGTTTTTTCTATTAAAAATAGTTTTAACTTGAAAAATTCCATGTAAAGTCTACTTTTTTATAGACCTGTATACTTCAAGTTTAATACAATAGGTGCTTATTTCATAATATATTTCAAAATAATTATAGAACAGCAATGTTTTTTTTATTTAAAAATTTATTGGCCAGTTTCATTGATCTACATATATGATTACATTAAAAAGTTGGAATAATTATTTCTATATTGCATCTATATAAACAACAGCATTATTCCGTAGATTAACCGTAGCATTTGCTATGAGTAAAAGTTTTACAAATGGATTTTACAGAAGGTCACCTTTTTCACATGAGATAGATAACCTCATGGTCCTACTGTTTAATTGAGTAAGATAAGCCGAGAGTAATCAAATTTATTAATTTTACGTCACGTTTAGGGGAATCGTCCTCAATTCTATCTTTCTGAAAAATAAATTATAATCTTGTAGTACACTGTATTTATAACATAAATTATTATAATTATTTCAGTTAATTATAGTAAACACCAATATTCTATTTTTTTATCATGACTATTATATCCGTTTTATAGAAAATTATGTTTAGCAACAGACAAAACTGAATAAAGAAAACATTTTAAAGAGTATTTTATTTAAATTACTTTATAAGACTATTCCTCTTATGTAAAAATCCTGAAACAAACCTGAATCATTCATCTTTAAATGAAGCGCCATTTATAAGAAGACGACTACCAGTTTTGGCGGCTTGCTCATCATCTTCAGCCACAAACAATTCCTTTAGTGTTTTTCCTGAGCCAGTTGGTTGAATTTTTTTGCTTGAGACTAGCATAAGAAATGATTCAGTACTTAATAAATAAATAACATAAGTAAATAAAAAAAATAGATAAATAAAACCCGAAGAATTGTTTAAAACAGCTGAACGACTAAATAGCTATTAAATTCTAAGCAGTATTAGTATTCGAATAGTCTATGATTAAAATTAATACTAAGATACAATACTTGAAATTTCAACTTTAAGTATAAAGATAATGTTCGGTATTTATAAGCTGCATCCGAAAACTAAGAAAAATAAATCTCTTTAGTATGTGTATATAAAATAACTGTTTCACAATACTTTTTGATTAAAATAAAAGAAACTCCCAAAATATGATTATTTTACTAGTTTTTACATTATCGATTAAAGCCAAATGTTGCAGTTATCTTATCAATTGCAAAGTTTATAGAGTTTACCCGAAAATATTTTCTTTCAAAATCCTTATCGTATCATTCTAGGATTATTATTAAAGTTGGCATTAATAAAAATACTTCGAAATTCAACATAAAATTATTTATGTAAAGTCAATAATAAATCTTTAAGCATAAACAAGCAGCTCTTTTTCAGACTTTTGAGTTTGGGCATTTGAAGAATCTCAATAATACCTGAACTACAAACTGACTTACCATCCTGGTTGAGTACTTTTTTTGATGCAGACTTAGTATAATATGGAGGTGGTGGGAGCGGCTTGGAATAATCAGGTTCAGTAGCTTCGGCGTTCAAGCTGAAAACTAATATAAGAAAATATTTAAAATAACTGAATATCCGAATCGATTCTAAACTCTATATACTATTACTTCATTTGAATAGCCTATGATTATATTAAGATATAATAGTTAAAATGTCAATTTTTTCATTATTTGCTTTAAACTTGCAATTTACGTCACTCACAGATTTTTATGTCAATTTAACTTAAATAAATTCAATAAGTCGCTCATTTCAAATAAAATATAGTTTTCATTTATTATAAGCCATGTTAAGTGCACATTCGTTTCATTCCAAAACGTATCCTTATCTTATAATACGAATATAACTTACCAGCAATGACTAAACAAGTTATCAATAACAAATTGATATACTTTCGTGACATGTTTGAATATTGGTAGTCTATGTATCAGCAGTACTGTACAATAATGAATATATCCGCTTCGATCTACTTTTATATTAAATTTCTAATCAGCATATGAAGCAGTAAAAGTGTGATTCGCTGTAAACAATAAACGAAGTTGCTGTGATTGGCTGACACGTCCCTATTTTGACTGAATGTATCTTTAGCATTTCTTCTTCGTCACTTTTGTAGCAACTATAGTTAAGTAATGAATTTCATGGAAAACGATTATTATTAATCGTGGAAGCAGATCACCTGATTACACCGTTTTCAGGCCGCGTATATGCAAATGAAGAATTATTATTTACAGTATTTCTATTATCAACAGGAAAATGATAAAACAAGTAGGTACATTTAATAGTATTGTCATGTATGCAACTTACCATCCACAATGCAAATAAGGCACGCGGGAAACAAGCAAAGGAACATGTTTTTGTATTTTGTACATAAAGCTTATTCTACATGACTCATCCTTCTTATTTTATTTAAAACTTTATAAAGTATTTAAAAAATGTTAATTTTTCAAATTTATTTTTTTATTGTTGTAAATAGTATGTTTCAAAAAAATTGATTTCATTAAATGTGTAACAACCTAAACAGCTGTCAAATTGTAGAAATATTTTAAAACTATCCAAGTGCGTTGTAATTTATTTTCATATCTATTATTTACATCATCCATTTATAGAACTACCAGTCTTATCGCACAAGGAGTGCGTCATATTTTTGTTACGTGCATCTGTTTATACCTATAGAAATCCCTGGTTCAAAGCAATTGTTAGTCAATCCGTAGCTTAAGAAAAACTCAAAATTTTCTCAGTATTATTTACCTTATATAAGGTATAGTGCCACAAAAATGACTAGATTTTTCTTGATATAATGGAAAATAAATTAAATTTAATTGAATTTAATACACTAGTTGTAATTTTTAAAACCCATTATTTTATATAAAGTAAAAACCCTGTTGATTTCGGATAAGATGATATCAGTATGATTTCATAATCATACTGATACATATAAAAATAATACTGCTATCATTATTACATTCAGGCCACAAGGTTACACTCTTACGGTCTAGCTAAAGTAGAGTTATCAATATTTATTTTGAAATTAGAATATTTTTTTTAGAATTTTTTTCTCGAATATAATGCAATCGACGAAAAAATCAATAAGTTTTTACACTGAGTTTTGAGCAACTTTTTTATTTTTGCCCATTGGCAATTTATGACAAATTGGAAAAATTAATCGAATCGTCTCGAAAAATTCAGAGATACTTCTTGGTCAATTCTAAGCACTTTTTATTCTCTAACTTTTTCTTATATAACGCTTTGTTTTTGTGTAAGAAATCAAAAACCTTAAAAAATTTAAGTTATGCCACTTAAGGTTTTTGATTTTTTACACAAAAACAAAACGATGCACGTTTCTTCGAAATGAATTTTCTCTTCTCAGTCTTCCTCAAATATTATGTTTTCTGACGAGCCATTTTCGATTTTCTAGAACTTTGCTATATCGTTCTTTAAAAATTCAAAGCGAGGTAACATACTGAATATTTTAACTAGATCAGAAGTGAGAAACATCCGTTCTCACTTCTGACACATCCGTTCTCTGTATGAAAGTTAACTTATAAATCAATTCTACTCTTATAATAAGATCTATCAATTATGGTATATGGATTTTAAAGGGCAAGAGTAGACCTTTCAGATGATTTATATTATTTTTAGAAAACAATTTTTCACGATGTTATAGGACCGCATATATATCAAAGAATCGCCTTTTTTGCCTCTTTACGTTAGACTATCTAAAAATTGACGTATCGAGAAATTCTGACTCCAGATTCGAATTCTACGCGAAAAACTTCTTTGTTAATAGTTATAATCCTTAGTTAGCCAACAACAATCACAACGCCTTATATTGAATATCTACATTATTAATGGAGAAAAAGAAATCTCTAATCTGCCTAGCTGATAGAGATACTAAATTACAATATTTTAAATATCATCTCTGAATTATAAATTTCCATAAAGTTCCTTTCGTCAATATATCGGCAAACTGGAATTCTTCGTAGGAGTCAAAGTCGTAATAAAAGTATGATTGTAAACTGATTGATATCATTCTCAACCGATTGATATATTCTTGAATTTTAATCGAATGATATTTATATCTCAAGCAAAGATACTTACATAATGATCTACATAGAATTATATCTCAAAAATGATAGTTATACAAATTTCAAGTATAAAAAACTCTGCTTTATCAAACTCATTTGAATATGCATCGGCGAAGGCTTAATCTTAGTAGATTTAACTAACAGTTGTCTTATTATATTTATTGTACTGAGCTGAAAAGATATTCTCTAGAATTATTCTTTCATTAAGTAATGATTTTGCATTTATTCATTATTCTACCTACAGCAACAGCACACATTTTTTGTAAACGTAAAATATAATCATTATGTAGTTTGTTAGAGCATAGAATAATACCTAAAGGAAGAAACATTAAAGAGTCTATTCCGTGGAAAATAAAGCTTAGCTCCAGTAGTTTAATTTCATTTTATTTCATTTCAGAACTGGAATAAGAATTTTGCTACTTAAACGATCCAAATTATCGATTTTCTGGAACAGCTATTTTAAAATGAAAAGGAAATTATTTTACCTTAGAATGATCTTCCTTGGATAATCTGAATATGCTTCAGGTTTTTGTGGTAACCAAGAATTTTATATTTATTTAATTTTATCGTGAAAATGGATTTTTAGCAATTAAAAATATATTTTTGACGTGAACACTTCCTTATAAAGATGACTTGTTTTGTTTATGGTTCTGTGGACTTAAATTTTAATACGGTATGTACTTATTTCATTAAAAATTACAAAATAATTATAAGACACTAATTTTTTTGTATATATATTTATTTGCCAATTGCATTGATATTCTGTCATCTTTACATTATAATGTTGGAATAATTCTTTCTATATTGTATCCGTATAAACAACATTATTTCGTATATTACCATAGGATTAACTATGAATTGACTATAGAAAAGGTTTTATTCTCGAATTAAAAGGAAAGATTTTCCATCTAAGATACATAACCTATTGGTCAGTTTTCTTCATTTAGTAAGATAAGCCAGGAGTAGTCAAATCTATTAGTTTTATGGAAACGTTAGAGAAATCATCCTCATTTATCTGAAAAATAAAATATTATAATATTGAATTAGCCTGTATTTATCTCGTTAATTGATATGTTTATTTCGCTAATTATATTAATCACTAATTCTATGGTGTTTCATAGTGATTCTTACATACCTTTTATGGAAAATTTAGTTAAAAACAGTCAAACAAAAGCAAAAGCAATCATACCATATAATCTATTCTTTAAATTACTTTATTAGATATACATCGTATGTGAAAAACGCCTGAAATGGTATGTAAGATTGCTTACATAAATGTCAATGACAATTTTATATTGACTAAATTCAACGATTATTTCATAAAAAAATCATAAAATAATTCTGAATAATTTATGTATGAGTAAGTTTAGGCTTGATTCGACAATAAAATTAAAAGTTGAAATTAATCATCTTTTTTCAACCACAACATACACCCATAATTCAACCGTTGATCCAAGTGCCATAATGACGAAATTTTTCTGATGTTTGATATTATTAAGCCATGTAATTAAGAAGAACAAACATGTTTTTGAAAAGACTGTTGCTTACTCAATTCGGACATATGATTTTAGAATTTCAATCGAAAATTAAAGTATTAAGAGTTGTTTTTTTTATCTATTGTTATAAATATGCAAAACGTCTTAAAAACATATGAAAAATATTCTAAATGTTTCAGTGAATAATATTTATAAAATATGCCCGTCTTACTATCAGGTATGTGAATAAGTCTTTCCCGTTTTTTTTTCAAATTTTGAGCCTTTATTGTGAAAAAATGGTTACAAATGAATTATTGAAAGTATTGGCCATCGCTAGCTACAACTTTTTCCCATCTTTCTGGCAACATACGAATCCCGTTGCGAAAAAATTCGACCGGTTTGGCCTCTATCCAGTCATCCACCCATTTTTTGGCTTCCTCGTAGGAATGGAAGTGCTGGTCAGCCAGGCCATGCGTCATCGATCTGAAGAGATGGTAATCAGACGGAGCAACGTCTGGACTATACGGCGGGTGGGGTAGGACTTCCCATTTGAGCGTTTCTAAGTATGTTTTCACCGGCGGTGCAACATGTGGGCGAGCATTGTCATGTTGCAAAATAACTTTGTCGTGCCTGTCGGAGTATTGTGGCCGTTTTTCTCGCAGTGCTCGGCTCAAACGCATCAATTGTCGTCGATAGACCTCGCCTGTGATCCTTTCATTCGGTTTCAGAAGCTCATAGTAAACCACACCTAGCTGGTCCCACCATATACAGAGCATGAGCTTGACGCCATGAATATTTGGCTTGGCCGTCGATGATGATGCATGGCCGGGTAGTCCCCATGATTTTCTTCGCTTCGGATTATCGTAACGTATCCACTTTTCATCGCCAGTCACGATACGATGCAGAAAACCCTTTCTTTTATGTCGCTGAAGCAGCTGTTCGCAAGTGAAAAAACGCCGTTCGACGTCTCTCAGCTTCAGTTCGTACGGCACCCAATTTCCTTGCTTTTGGATCATTCCCATGGCTTTCAAACGCTTGGAAATGGTTGTTCGGTCAACTCCCAATGCTTCAGCAAGTTCTTCTTGCGTTTGACAAGAATCTTCATCAAGCAAAGTCGCCAATTCTCGATCTTCAAAGATTTGCGGCCGCCCGGAACGCTCCTTGTCTTCCACGTCGAAATCACCGCTTTTGAAGCGTCGAAACCATCCGCGAACACTTGAATCATCGACACAACCTTCTCCATAAGCCTCCTGAAGCAATCGATGCGTCTCGGTAGCAGATTTCTTCAAATTGAACCAATAAAGTGAAACTTTCCGCAAATGACGTCGACTCGGCTCAAATTTCGACATTTTCACGATATCAAAAATTTATGATGCGAAAAAATTTTAACTAATGTGTTAGTATGGAATTGTTGACATATGAATAAGCTTTGATTATGACATATGTAACCATTGAATACTCGCACAGTATTGGTGGCGCCATCTCTTACAAAAAACGGGAAAGACTTATTCACACTCCTAATAATTTTTGAATTATTAATTTAAAACCAAATATTGCAGTTTTTTTATAAATTGAATTATTATTCTTAATATATGATTTTAGTTATTGTATCGCTTTACGATAATTATTATAATGCGTGTTAGTGAACATAATTTTAAATTGAAAATGAAGTTATTTAGGTAAAATCGATGTTAAATCTTTAAACCTGAACAACAGCAACTTTTTTATCGGGCTATTCGTCTGCTTCTTCTCTATAAGCAGCGTTTTTTTTGAGAAGGTCAACAACAATTTTACGGATTGGGTGAGAGTTCTCGTCCACAGTCAAATCCTGTAGTTTTTTTCCTGAACTAGCTGGTTTCTCAGGTGCTGGTACTCTTCGTCTAGATGGCTCTGGTGCCCTAGTTGTGGTAGATGGGCTTGAGTCTAGCATAAGATAAGATTGGGCATTTAATAAATTCTGTCGCAAAGAATCGCTTAAAACAACTGAACGTCTAAATCATTTGTAAACTCTATATATTAGTATTATCTGAATAGTCTGTGATTGAAACCAACACTAAGATATAATACACGAAACTTCAACATCAATAATATCTATACGGAGTGCGGTTATTAAGTAACGAGACTGACATTGGTATAGAATTAATACGCATCTGGTAAAAATGAACGGCAGCTGTTTAGCCTGAAAGCTACTCTTTCCAATGAAATGACTAACATGTGTGTAGACAAATCAGTCTAGCCTTGACCGTCATTTGTGTAGGAGTTGGTTTGTTTTTTTTTTTTTTTTGTTTTTCCTGAAAAAAATAATCCATATGACAATAAAGTAACGAATTGTTATATAATTTCATATGAAACTTGGAAAAACTGTAATTGAAACTTATAATCTATTGATACATGTGTATAGTAATGAACGTTTATCACATTCATATGTATTTGAGTGTTTTAAACGTTTTCAAGATGGCCAAGCGAATGTCGAAGGTGATTCACGTTCGGGTCATCTTTCTACATCAAAAACGGATGGAAATATCGAAAAAGAAAACGTGCTCGACAAATTTTAAATGAAAATTTTAGCTTGCGAAAAGTATGTGCAAAACTGGCGCCTCAAGTCCTCACATTTGAACAACAAGCATCTCGTAAAAATATTTGTATTGACAATTTGACTGCGATTGAAGATCATTGAAACTTATTACAAAACGTAATAACATATGTTGCATCTTGGGATTTTAACTATGATTTTGGAACAAATCGACAATCCATGTACTGGAAGGATCCAACTTAGCAAAAAGTGAAAGAAGCGAACATGAGCCAACCGAAATTCAAAACAATGATGATTGCTTTTTCGATATTCATGGAATATATCTTTTCCGGATTCTTTAAGATCAAACTGTTAACAAACATTAGTGTCTTCATGTTCTTATTAATTTCGAGAAAAAATAAGAAGAAAATGACCCGAATTGTGAAAGTCATTGTTGCATTCCACTCTGTTCGTTAAAAGGTTTCTACCCAACTGCAACATCCCAATGTTAGACTACCCACCTAATTCACCAGATCATATACCATGCGATTTCCATCTCTTTTCTAATGTGAAATATGTATGAAAAGAACAAGATTTGAGTCTGTTGAAGTTTCGAAAGACAAAGCGGCGTGCAACTTTAAAAAACTAAGAGGAAAACCTTTCAGCACTGTTTCGAACAATGAAAGATTCGCATGAAGCTGTATAGGTATAGAAGAGGGGTATATATTGAAGGTGATAATAAATAAATATATATAATATCAAAATACAATGTTTTTGTACATTGTTTATCACCAGTCTCGTTATTTAATAGCCACACCTCGTAATCTTCGGTAGTTATAAGCTGCATCCGAGAAGCAAACTAAGAAAATAAATCTCTCAAGTATATGTATGTAACATAGCTTTTTCATAATATGTTTTTAATAAAATACAAATAACTTTCAAACTGTAAATGTTTTACTAGTTCTTAAAATAACAAGTTGAAACCAAATGTTGCAGTTATCTTATCAATTGCAAAGTGTATAGAGTTTACTCGAAAATATATTTTTTTCAAAACACTTATCGTATCATTCTATGATTATTATCAAAGTTGGTATTAATAAAAATACTTCGAAATTCAACATAAAATTATTTATATAAAATCAATGATACATTTTAAAGCATAAACAAGAACCCTATTTTCGGATTTTTAGACTTAGGCTTTTGAAGAATCTCAATAATACCTGAACTACTGACTTACCATCGTCGTTGTTTTCATATCCAGACTTAGTAGGTGCAGGTGGTGGGTTCGACTTGGATGAATTAGGTCCAGCAGCCTCAGCATTCAAGCTGAAAACTAACGTAAAAAAACATGCAGCACTGAATTCAATCACAAAAATGATTTAAAACAACTGAACTTCTGAATCGATTCTTAACTCTATATAATATTACCTTATTTGAAAAGTCTATGATTATCTTAAGATATAATAGTTAAAATTTCAATCTTTTAATTATTTGTTTCTAACTGGCAATTTCCTTCACTTACAGATTTATAAGATTTTTATGTCAATTTAACTGAAATAAATTCAATAAGTCGCTAATTTCAAACAAAATATATTTTTTATTTACTACAATTCCTTCCAAATACACATTTCCTTCATTCACAAACGTATCTTTATCTTATAATACGAATATAACTCACCAGCAATGACTAAACAAGTTATCAATAACAAATTCATATACTTTCGTGACATGTTTGAATATTGATAATATCTATGTATCAGCAGTACTGTACAATAATGAATATATCCGCTTCGATCTACTTTTATATTAAATTTCTAATCAGCATATGAAGCAGTAAAAGTGTGATTCGCTGTAAACAATAAACGAAGTTGCTGTGATTGGCTGACACGTCCCTATTTTGACTGAATGTATCTTTAGCATTTATTATTCATAAATTTTGTAGCAACTATAATTAAGTAATGAATTTCATGGAAAATGATTATTATTACTCATGGAAGCAGATCACCTGATTATACAATTTTCGGGCTGCGTACACGTTATAGAAAAATTATTATTCACGGTGTTCCTATTATTAAGAAAAAAATTATAAAATAGGTCAAGAAAAGAATTGAATGTGGAAATATATAACTTTATATGATATTACATGTATCTATTTTACCTCAATATCCTAGTCTCCGAAAATTAGTCAAAAACTTCGTTCAGCAAGGCCTATGCTTTTTATTTTAATCAAAATTTTGATCTCATATTATACAAAATTATGCTACATGTTTGAAATTTAAATTTAGTGTATTGTATATTTCTTATTTTTTAACCTTTTAGATTAATTTTTTGAAAAGCTGTTTTTATATAAAGTATTTCATTCTTTTTGTTAGTTTAGATTTTATAACATAATGTATTTTTATTAATTTATAGTTATTATTTCTAGTTATAATATTATAATACTATGATAATATCCAAATGCTTTGCAATTTACTACAACTCAAAAACATATTGATTGATATGGGTCTTACATCCTTCAAATTATACTTAATAATGTTTACTTAATTGGTCGCTAATATCTTCCAGGGGATGCGACCCTAAATAAATAAATGAAAAAAAAAATGTTTACTTATTGTATTAAGAAAAATTTTATGTATCATATTCACAACATATTTGCAACACTTGTTTTGTTTTAAACTTGAATTGAAAGATAATAACTAGTATACGATGATGTAATGTACAGAACCTTCGTCATAGTTACAAATCGAGTGTTCAATAACTGTGTAAAACCACCTAATTCAGAAAAAAACGTATTTTTATTATGATAATGAATCGATTCCGTTTTGAAAGATTTATGTAACTAAGTATTATAAGAATCTTGGTCTTAGTCATTACTTAAAACCTGTAATGCATTAGAAACATTAATACATTATTACCTGTAATACATTAGAATACGTTATTGAATATTATTATAAATCATATGTAAAACATCATTTATATGTACCTTTAAAATTACTTAAAATATTGATTTTTAACGAGGGACCGAAAGCATTACTGTTTCTCGTTATATTATCGGATTATTTATGAAAAAAATAAGTATTATCTCATCTTCAACCTTAACAATAAAGTGGCTGTCTTTTATAAGAACAAGGCCTAAATTAAATAAAATTCTGTTTAATTTTGTTCATTTTTAGTCCATATCTCTGTACCTGTGGAAAGGAATGGATGATGAGTACATTAAAAACCGATACATATGTATCAGTTTGATATAATGCAATTATTTTATAAACTTTTAGTTTGATTTTTTCTTATATATCATATTTTATAATTTTGTTATTTCACTGTAATTACCATGATACGAAACAATATTATTTATCAAAATCTACCCTTGGTTTTTCAAATATTTATATACTATTTTAAGAAGTGATTCCCAATTAACAAAATTAAAACCAATATTTTCTTTAAAGACCAATAGAATCAAGATCAAAATGATACTTTAATTGACAATACTTTTCAGTACCAAGGCATATATATATATATACATATATATATATATATATATATATATATATATATATATATACATATATATATTCATATATATATATATATATATATATATATATATACATATATATATATATATATATATATATATATGAATATATATATGTATATATTACAAAAATATATATATTTTACAAAAACTGGTCTAGTCTTGGTATTGGTAATAATGAAATTGTTGGCCACCACTAAATCTTATTCCTCGCTGCAAAATATTTTTTTGTATAATGTATTTTTGAATAATGTATTTTTTTTATTTCGTTATTCAAATAAAGTCCTAATTTTCATCGAAAACATCAACTATTGAGTTCTGAAATATCAACTGTAGAGTCCCAATGGTAAGTTAAGTAAAACAAAACATACATTGGTAAGATGCTGAGAGATGCTTAAATATATTATCCTGAGATTGTCATCAACGATTAGTCATCTATCTTATCATGAATTTTAGCTCTAATACAAGACAATATCAAAACATTGAGATGAGTAGGCGCATTCCTATTATCTCCCTCTCCTTTTTATTTTCTCTCCTGTACTACGAATTTACGTTGATATATATGTCTATATATATATATATATATATATATATATATATATATATATATATACATACATACAAACAAGTGCGATGAACGCACGATCTCCCTCCCAATATGGACAGTCCCTTTGTTACAGCCGCATCGCCGTAGCGTTGCAACTTCGACGCTTCTCCTCCGTATATATTCGCACGTGTTTACATTAATCGGCATTTACATAAGATTTCCCACAAGTGCTTGGGAAATATAATATAGATTCTCTGGTATGCTTTATAATATACTATATATACATATATACATATATATATATATATATATATATATATATATACATGTTGTATTATAGGGTAGTACGTACAACACCGGACTTGCGCGCGCCTTCGTCGTTACGCCGCGCCGGTGCGCAGCTCGCTTTTTTTCCAATTATTACGCACGTTCGCGAATAATGACGGTGTACCTCCATCGTTTTATCATCACAGACGGTATGGATGGCGGATATTAAGAGCGTTTCCCCTCGCAATTATATCGACTATCACGCCGGCGCTCCACGGGCGTACACACTAATTTCTCCGGTATCGTGCTTTAGAGCTCATATATATATATATAATTCCCATTACATATTCCGAATGTATACACGTTCGTCTTACCGAACATAGTAAAATTTTACATACACTACCGCTTGTAAGTAATTAAAACTTGGTACGTTGGTAGTATTGTTCGCCTTCTGGAAATTCCCTCGATATTTATAATTCCAGGATTCGTTCTATATAGTAAATTAGCTGAATAAATGTGCTGATTTGATATGCACGTATGCGTAACTAAAAAAATACATCTTAGTTTTTGTACAATTACATTTCATTAGCAAATTGAAAATTATCGGCGAAGAAAAAAATCATTTTATTTTGACTGTATTTTTTTTTAAACTGCCGAATTGAAATCAATGAAATCAAATGAATAATATGAGGAAACAGCAAATGTTCAATAAAAAATGAGGGCGTAGCATGAACTTTGTTAAAATCGTTTAGGATAACGAAGGTGAAAAGGTGATATTTATCATCTCCATCGATTAATCAAGCAAATAAGAAATTTTAACTGAAGTAAATCACGTGAAAAATCTCCTTTACGTTTTGAATACCCAAGCATCTCAAACGGCTCTATATATCGTTTGCACCAGGGAAGGCAATTTTTTCTTTTTTATACACATTACCGCAAACATACATATGTATATACGACCGATAATTGGATACGAGCAAGTGGCGTCCAGAGTCATTACAGCCGAGTAATCAGTTGTACGCGCGATTGGCCACTAATAACCCCGCGCGCGTATACAGCTCTCCCCCCGCTCTCCCGTTCCGCTCGCCCCATTCCCCCTCGCCGCGGATCGATCGCCATTGTGCGCGTTGTCAGCCCAACCCCCCTCTCCGGATCCCCACCCGTGGCCCTCGAGCCGTTTTCGCCTTCGCGGGCCCCCGCGTCATTACGTAGGTGCGTTGACAATTACGCGCTTTTCTACCCTTCCATTCCGTCCTCTCCCCCCCCCCCGGTCACCCTGTCACTCTTTGCCAGTCCTCCCTTTCTGCGTCTTTAAAACGCAGGACGTTGGCCCCGAGTGCTGAGGCTGCCGCTGCCTCAAGGGGTTTGGCACCACTGGCACACATACAGGCACGAAGAGAGAGAGAACATGCACACACACATCCACACACAAATACACGCCCCGGGGGCGCTTCACCTACCGAAGGGCATGGTTCTCCGTCCTTTAGATCGTTTCGCCGGGGCTTCCTCCCCTCTCGCCTTTTTTGCGCTTTCCCTCGCGACCCCCGCTAACTTCATATATATATATATATATATATATATATATATATATATATATATGTAGGTGTGTGTGCGCGTGTGTGCCTCTGTAATACATCAGTAGGCGAGCATGGGAGCGAACCCTCGCGGAGGCGCGAGAGCGAGGTTGGAAAAGCCAAACGGAAAAATCGCGGGCAACGCACGAAGATATTATACGCGCGCGCGCAATAAGACGCACTATATGCGCGTTATATGCAAATAAATATAAGCCATCGTCGTACTGTGCGTGCGCGTATGAGGGCCGGGGGCGGGGGGGGGGAGGGTCGAGGGGTTGCAGCGCGCGCTCGAGCGTGCATCGTTGCACCGTGTACCGGTGCGCGGGCTTCGGGTACAAGGAGAGCGCCGGCATCGGGGTGCAACAATAGGCCTCTCTCGGTACCGTCTCCATGGTAACCCCATCAATCCCTTAGCAACAGCTCCGGGGTCTTAAAGGAGAGAGGATTCGTTGTGCGGCTTCTCATCTGATATGTACGTGTATCTATGCATCTATATGTGTGTATATATATGCACAGTTTCCCATACACGCATACATACATATATATATATATATATATATATATATATATAGGTGGATCATTGAATGACGCGCAGGAGCCGCCCGAACGCGCGCCTTCTATACTCCTATAGATGCAGGCGTACGCGCGCGGGTCTTTATTGAGGCCGGATTCTCGCTATTTCTCCCTCTCCCCCCCACCCTTCTCCTACCCACCCTCTTGAAACCGCACATCGCGAAAGTTGCCGTGTATATACCGCGAACAGATAGCGTATAGAGCCATGGTGAGGAGGGAGAGGGTTAGGAAACTTCCGGCTGAGATCACACTGGAGAACGTTCTTCCGCTCTCTCGGATCGCGGCCTGGCGCCCTCGCTCAGCCCCCCTCCCCACCCAGCCGCAGCCACCGGTTTGGCTCGCTATGACTTTGGCGCCAAAGGATTTTAGCGGTTATTGAGAGGGAGAGAGAGAGAGAGGTAATGCGAGGCGTCTATTTCTACTTCCCCCCCTTCCATCAAGTCCCTCTTTCACTTCTTACCCTCTGCATTGAGGATGATGAGATTTTTCGTGCACCCTTCGACCTCTAATCTCGTGTATAATTGTCATAACCACACGGACATTATATATAAAAATATATATATATATATATGTGTGTGTGTGTATGTATGTATATATTCTCGTCTTTCGGACGTTTTGTTTTCTATATACAACGGCCTACTGATTCTGAAAATATTATACGATAATGCATTTTTATGCAGGTGCACGCGATCTCGCGTTGTGTTTAGTTCATATTCTTGAGAAATGCACGATAAATGCGTTATATATATATATATATATATATATATATATATATATATATTTATATATATATATATATTTATATATATATATAAATTATTGGCTTCAAACCGGTGTCTACAGCAACTGTTACATAATACGATTCTTTTCTTTCCGCAGAGAAATGGACATCGCGAACTGTATCCTAGCAGCACACGATACGTTTTTTTTTTAATGCGAAGCTTTTAAACCTGCTGCGATTCTCAAAGGTGGCCGTAATTTACGTTATTTAAGATTTGACGAAGTTTTCGATAATGAGAGATCCCGTTTCGTGATTTTGTATATTATTGTTTCAATAGCTAGACAAATGGTAGATGTAACAATTTCTGTAATTATTTTTATTTAAATTATGGGCAATTCCCAATTATTTGTATATAATTCTAATTAAAAATAATATAATATAAATTTTGAATAATTACCAGTAGTCAAAAAATGACTATAAAAAACGTCGTATTATTTCTGCAATGGATCAATTTCTTTATTGATTCGAATATAATACAGCGTAAAACTACTTATTTTATAGATTCGTCTTTCTGAACGATCTGGTGAATTTCGACGGTACTAGATATAATGAATATTATAATTATTGTTCAAAAAAAAAATTGTCATAAGTTATTCACTATACGCCTTTATCTGACAAAATTTCACTCGAACTGAAGGCAAAGCGACCGTACTTAAATTCCAATCGAAGTCGGGAAAATAACTCGCGAAAATACATTACCTTGTTTGAAGGGAACTTTAGATCTGCTTACGAAGCAGGCGTCTTTTCGATTATACTTTTTCAAACTCGGCGCGCACGATTTCTCTGGAACGACTATATTTAGCTGCCATCAAATTTTCATGTTTTGGTCACAATCTGATATTCTGAGCTGCTCGTACGACTGGCATTTATATCTAGATTTTTTTTGTTAAATCCTACAGCGAAAAACAAAAAACTTTACCGACTAATATGCGCTTTTTCTCAAAAATTAAGATGCTACAAAATTTCGTCGATTAAGTATTACAAAAGTTTTATACATACTTGTATTATCACGCAAGTAAAAGAGTTGTTCCTTTTTTTATTTCAGATAATCCAGTTTGTTCTTTATGAATATTAAAATGAATTTTTCAACAATATGATAGAAGAAATTTTCTTTTTTCGTCTTTCATCTTTACTTAGCTCCTTAAGTCCATATGCCAATACTATCTTTTAATAAGAAATACGATAATAAAATTAACACATATATGGCTGCCAGAATACATTTAATATGAAATAAAAGAAGAACAGTTTGTCCCTTGCCAGACGAATCTTTCTACTACACATCTCTAACAAAGTATTATATATATATATATATATATATATATATATATATATATATATATATAATACATCTTTGAAGTTAGATGTTTCGCTGAAAGAAGCAATTTTCCCATAGAAAATCATTTAATCATCCGAAAAACACTCCGGTCACCTGGGGACGCGAGGAGGAGACGAAAAGAGCTTTGACGAATGCGTCCGTCCATTCTTGTAGGAATCCCGGCTGCAAAGGATATATACGTATAGGTATATACAGCGCGTGGAAACGAAGAGTTCGCCAAGCCGCCCGCGGGCGATGCTTTCATTAATTACCGCCTCTTTTATTTCGCTCGTCTCGCTCTTCGTCAGCTCCTCGGCGAGTAAATAATCTAAGTGGCGGCTCTTTTTTTTTCTTCTGCAGCAGGCTGCCGTTGCTGTCGCTACTAGCACAGTGTCGTATTATCTCTCTCTCTCTCTCTTCTCTCTCTCTCTCTCTCTCTCTCTCTCTCTCTCTCTCTCTCTCTCTCCCTCACTCTGTCTCTCTATACCTCTCGATTAAAGTCACGATTAATTCCGGGTCTTTTTCCCCGCGGGCCCTCGAATGCGCGATTTCTATATATATATATATATATATATATATATATATATATATATATATATATATATATATAACATTTCTCCTCTCGCGAAAGATTCCACCTTTTATCCTGCGTCATTTTTCTCCACCGCCCCCCCCCTTTATTTTCTTTGTTTCTTCTTTCGCCGCCTCGCTTTCTCCTCTCATGGACCCTCCGCCGATAAAGGCGAGGACTCCTCCCACCTGCCCCGTCATTGTCGCAGTCGTTGCATATTACGAGGGCAAAATTGCCTCGATCCGCGCTGAGCCTTGCCCGTCGCAAGGACGTTAATTCAACTTTATCATCAAAATCTCATTATTCTCGCTGTTTTATACGCCGTAAATGCGAATGTTATTTTAATTGTGTATTTTGAACGATAAATGAACTTCGACGGTCATATTTTTTCCCGTTTTGTTTGCGTACAGATTGATGCGCAAATATGCAAAGCTTATTATTAACGATCAAATCGGTAAATGAAAGAAATTTTTTTTCTTTTTTCATTTTAAATAAAGAATTTAGTTATTTTTAATGGAGGATTCCTTTGTATTCATTATACAAATAATAAGTTAAACAAGCTGAACGAATTATTAATAAAAAAACGGTGCATGTAAAAAATGAAAAACCAAATAATCTCTAAAGTATCAGAAAATCAATTTTTTAAAAATTCAACTTTTATTTTATTTCAAAAAGCTTTGTTTTGAAGTAGAATTTTAACGGAACGAATCAAATATATAATAATTAACTAAACGAATGAATTGTATTTGTCACTTTTAGCAAAGCAAATTACTTTCAATCGATAAGAAAATAACGAATGATAAGTAATACTATTTGTAATAATATAAAATATAATTTTCATAATTCGATTTAGAATTGTAAATAAATCAGATATGTGAATATATTATGCTTTTATAGTAATACTTATAATAATTTGAAAAATTCGACGAAAATTTCTGTGATTCTTACGCTGTTCATCATATCAGTCAAACAGGCAGAGGTATCATTTCGTTGTTTGTTTCACGTTAGTAACAATATCTAAAACAAGATCTCTCTCATTTTTAAGTCGTAAACTATTAAATTCTTCTTCGACAAATTTATCTTTCTTTTCGTGTTTCTTAAATTTAAAAAAATCGTAAGTACCCCGGAGTCTTCTTTACCGAAACTAAAATTTGCATCTCGTCTAATATTCATCACAATATAAACCTGTAAATTCAGAAAATTAAGATATTTGAAATATTAATTTGCAAGTTTACAGTTTAGTATTTAGTTTTTGGTATCGGCAAGTTTTTTGTATAGCTTCCTATCTTTGGATTTCTATGCACCCAGTACAGCTTCGTTTGGTTTTGCCAGAGTTACCATCACAGGTACCTTTCCATGACCCCGTAAATAGAGATTTGGGTTATCTCACAGTTCATGAAAATTAAGGCTCATAATTTAAACTGTTTCTTTAAATTAAATTCTAAAAATAAAAGTAAATTAGATTAAAAATTAACTATTATAATTATAATAACAATAATAAAATCATCAATATGCTATGTTAGTAAAGGACAACCTGACTGTCACCACCATCTTAAATTTAAATTTTCCTTTGATGCCCGACGTTTCGAACCGTTTCGGTTCATCTTCAAAGACGGAAGAACTAAACTTATTCTATTATAATATATGATATTGTAAAGACTGTAACACCCATAAAAATATTTATTATCTTAATTTAAAAACGTCAACATAAGTAGAATTTTTCATTTTTAGTTTATCAAACGTCCATAAAAGCATAATGTTTTATTTTAGAGAAGTTTATTTTAAATCTCGGAGGATTGCGAAAGAGAATTCCACAATGGATAAGTTTTTTTATATACTAAGAATGCTCAGATACTAGTCCTTCAATTTTCATTCACCTCCCGCCATTAAATTTGGATTAATTCTAATTGAGAAGTTTTTATCATTTAACGGGCAATTTTTCTTGATTCATAAAATTAGACAATAAATGCCTAATAATAACAAATCTGATAATACACCGGGATCTCGAAAAATCAATACGCGTTTATACGTGGGAGAATTGAGACGAAGTTACGGTGACAGGCGAATTATACGTTACAAGAAAATAAGTAAACTTTCGAGGGCTAAATAGACTGTCGACAATAATATCCGATAATATAGCGTTTATATGTAAATCTCCATATCAACGCGTAATGAGAGGGGCAGGACCGGAAAGTAATTTGGTAGATACGACCTGTCTCGCTGACGCTCTGACGTGGACGGATTCAATTCCGGAAGGTAACGCGGTGTAGAGAAATCCTTTCCGGCGCGATTGGTGCCCAAAGTGTCGCCGAGGATTGGCCGCCGCGCCCCGCATTATCGGATCGGCGCTATCGGCGAATTTATCATATAAATGGCTGTTTACAGGTGCCCTCGTCAACCGTTCGACCCGTTTCGGCCTTACGGTTGGCTGCTTCCGCCTCAGCTCTTGCGCTCGCACATTTACTTTTTGTCATTATATAATTAATGCTTTCGCGTAAATATTGCTGCAATATTTCACCTCTTTTTGCCGCCGTTGCGCTCAATGTCGGGGGCGGCCGAAAAGCTCGTGAAAACTGCGGATATTGCGATTCCGTCGTGTCGTTGCGCGCGATTACGCGTGAACGTAGGGTAATTAAAAATTTGTGGGGAACTTTTCGTTTTTACTGCGCACGTGCGGATTTTCCCGCGTCTCTCGAACAAAGTCGAGCGATAAATCAAGAAATCAACGCGAGAGCTAAATCACGGATAGAGGGGGGCTGGGGAGGGGCGCCCGTGAAATAAAAGACCGTGAGTAATTATCCCCGAAATAGTTTCAAACGAGATTCATTACATTGTCTGTCTATCTTTCTCTCTCTCCGTCTCCTCGGCGCGCCTCTAGGCGCGTCAACCCCGTCCGCCGTGAAAGTTTCGCTCGCGCTCCGCCGCGCTCTTCTTTCCTGCTCGCCTCGCCCAAGTTCACCTCTTCGCTCTCTCTCTCTCTCTCTCTCTCTCTCTCTCTCTCTCTCTCCAGCTCTCTGAGCGTATACCGCGTGGCATCAGCGGGAATAATATAAATGCGAGACTGCGGAGTTGAAGGGGGGGGGGGTTGCAAGATTTAAAGGAGCAACAGAGGAGGCAACGAAGGCGCCGGCATCAGCGGCATAATAGCGGCAACGCGAGAGTGAATCACTCGCAATTACATATTTATCAAGCGCAGAAATTCCCAGAGTCATGGCACTCGTGTATACGTACATATACTTCGGGCAGGGGGTGAGAGGGAGTTAGAGCCGTCGTCTCATCGTCGTGGAAAGAGAGAGAGAGAGAGAGAGAGAGAGAGAGAGAGAGAGAGAGAGAGCAGCCGTCAGTCAACTCGTCAGCTTATCAGATGCGCGCGAGCGCGTTGACAGCTCTCTCTCTCTCTCTCTCTCTCTCTCCTGGCGTCGGCCGGGGAGGACAGGGGGCGGTCGTGAAATTAGGGGACTAATTAGGAGGCCGCCCTAAATTTCTCGAGGAGCGCGTGCAAGGGTACAGAGAGAGAGAGAGAGAGAGAGAGAGAGAGAGAGAGAGAGAGAGAGGAGAGAGAGAGAGAGAGATAGAGACAGGCTGAAGAGAGCAGGTGTCTATACGTGTCGCTGTATCTTGACGAGCACAGGCGCCCCGAATGAGACACGTCTCGTCTGATGGACGCGCGGCGGGGAGAAACCGCGCAATCCGTGCCCCAAGCTCGCTTAGGAGTTTTCAAGGCGATCTTGCGATCCTGTAGCTTTTGTAAAAGCTGCCGAAGCCGAGAGAAACGGATAAAAGGGCGATCGGGCAGAGGGAAGGTTTGAAAAAAAACGTTGAATTAGCCGTCTCATATAGTCGGCCAATATGTACTTCAGGTCGATTTGTTTTGGCAGCCAAATAATGTATCTTAATTAATGCGAAATTAATATTCGTTATTTTTTTATAGTTTTATCTATATCGGATTGCCCTACTAATCGTTACGAAAATTTCTACAGAATCAAGCACGTTCTCTCTCATGAAAACAATGCATTAGATACTTCGAGAAAAATTGTAAATATCCAAACTTAAAAGATTGATAAACTACGTTTACAGAAAATTATTAGAGTTAAAGATTCGTTGCATTTATGAGCTTTGATAGTAAAGAAAATCCTAATGTAATATAAAAAAACAGAGTAAAAAAATAATTCCTATTAAATAAATCCCATCCGAGCATAATAAGCTATGCATTTAAACGTCCGGCTTTATGTGCGGATTAATGAGGGGGGGGGGGTAGTCGGTTACAAAGCGATTCCCTTTATAGCGCGTTGAAAATTCCTTTATCACGATATATACATTGTAAATCGATCGCCAGGCGTGTAACTAACCGCCCGTTTACTGCATTACACGCCCCCCCCCCTCTCTATCACCGCACGGAACCGTAAGGGACGACGATCCGACCGATCAACGGACAAGCTGCAAATTGTCCCCGCTCGCGCGCGCGCACCGCAGAGCCGGTGTCCAAAAATTAATTATTTCCCAATTACAAATAGCCGTCCATCAGTGTCCATCGATCGAGCCCGGTACACTGTATAACTATCCCCGGGCCGGTGTAACTCTACCCGCTCCCCTCCCGCCCCTTCTAAATACAATCGATCAGTTCCAGCGTACTTAGGAGTGTATATAGGGTTTGTGTGCACGTGAGATTTAGTCCAAAGTTATAGCCAATCAAAAGAATTATCGCTTGGTTTCGAAATCTTAAATTAATTTCATCAATTGAATGATAATACTTGTAATCTATTTATAATAAAAATTTATTTACTTTAATTCAACTTAACCAAGCTTTTCTTGCATTAAGTACACAATTAATCGAATATTATTAGTTTTAATAAATATTCACTTTATTCTGTAACTATGAGAATGACGTATAAATCGAAACAGCAATCAAAATATATATCATTGAAACTATTCAAGTGTTTTTATTAAGTCTTTTTATGGCGCACTCTTTACACAATTATAGTTAATAAATCTCATCTTTAAGAAAATTTAAAATTAAGCGATACTTCGTGTATAATCATTTGCAAATATAATTTTAATCCATATATAAAAGAAATATAGGTTTTGAATCGCAATTATATTTAGTTTTCGAAAATTCAGTATATAATATTTACTCATATTATTAAAGTTTCCTAAATGTATGCACATTTTAAAAGATAACACAAGGAAGAACCTCAAATATTATGTTTTTAGTAATAATTATATATTCACTTTGCTTAACCACGATCATATGAACATATAACACAAACAATGGAAATATTGTTCATTAGATGTCTTTTTTTAATTGATCTATAAATTGTATGTTTACATAATTTTTAATATGCTTTTACATCGCGGTGACAAATATTTTCCAAGAATATCATATTGAAAATTATAGAAATTTTGACATAATAATATTTCATTCATCTGCCTAGTAATTGGAGTTACCAGTAAAAGAAATGCTACACGAGTTTATATGAAAAAAGTACGGTTGCTGCACGTACCTTTCATAGATTGAAAATAAAACAGCTGTATACTATATGATCGCAGGTATGCACACATATAAAATACTTTAATTGTGCTTAGGTCAACTTAGGCACACGTACGTTTGATAGAATGTTTATGTATAAAGAGTATCTCGCATTCTGGAAACGATCCAAAAATCTGGAAACCTGTTGAATTTTTTAAATAAAGTCGCATATATGTGTATATTTCCAAAGGATTATTTTCGCGATTAAGACATTTTTTCATAATGTCCACGAAATTTGCAAGTACATCGACAATGTTGCAGATCCATACGCGGATCTGTCAAAATTGAAAAGAAATTTCGTGCACATTCGAAAATCATACCGATCCGCTTACTAAACAATCTGCAACGACGCGTGGATTTAATTTTAATCGACGTCAATTCTGCAATTTTCTCCAAGCTAATCGCCAATTTCTAATTGCCCTCGATTCGTAATACCTCCCCGGCCCCCTCCAGCCCCTTGACACTTGACGCAGTACGCGCGTGTGCCGCTCTCCTCGGGTCCCGCGAAACTTACCGTCGGCGTGCCGATAGTCGCACCGCGTTTACACACATATAATACCCGATCGACCATGGACAGGAGGGCGGGCGGTGCGGGGGCGGTGGTTGCAAACAGTTGTCGTCGTCGCCGCCGCCGTCGCCGCGATTTCGACATTCAGTCCCGACACTGTGTATATATATATATATATATACACGCAGACGTGTGCGAGGGGACCAAAGGCGGTTTATAGCTCTTTCGCGCTCTGTCGGCAGTTCCCGAGCATTGATTAATGGCGCGCCTGTTGCAGCCCCGGTTACAATGCAATTCGCTTTATATGCGCTCGGACGAAAGTAAGAGTGAGAGAGGGTGATAAAGCGCGACGGTCGAGGGCCGCGGGGGCGGGGGTTGGTGGCAGAGGGGCTGCCCCGCCGTACGACTCCGTCGGTGTTTGTGCGAGGTGACAAAGCCGTGACAAGAGTGACACGGTGACATGCTACGCTCGCGCGACAACTAATTAATCATTCGGCGCAACGATGGGCGCGCGCTGCCGCCGCCGCCGCCGACGTTACGTCGTCCAATGAATGCACTCCGCCCTCTCTCTCGCGCGCGCTCTCTCTCTCTCTCTCTCCCTCCCTCGCTATCTCGCCCGGTCGCTTTTGCCACCCCTGCAGTTAACCCTCCCGCGCTCGCTAAATTTTAGCCTTTTTCTTCCGCACCTCATCTTCTCCCCGGCCCCTGCGCCCTTTGCCAATGCCATTGTTATTATCGGCCAAATGCGCATTTCCGTCACCGCCGCCGCTGAATTAGGTGCTTGTTTGGCTCGTTTCCTTTTTTTTTTTATCGGGGGAAGTACAGGGAGAGAGAGAGAGAGAGAGAGAGAGTCTTTCATTGTTTTGCGTTTTGCGCCGCGTTGCAGCGCGTATCGGGTTTACACTTGCGTCAGGCTGGATTTTTTGGAAGGGACGTGTACGCGCAAATTACCCCCCCCCCTGGTTGATGAAGCAGCGGGCGCTTTAACGCTCTCGCCTCAAAAAGGTTCATTTGCATATTCATAAGTGCTTTAAGCTGAAATTTCACTTGTACGGGTTTTGAAAAGAATGAGGTAACTTCTCTCTTCTATACCAATTATTTTCATTAATAGCCATTCGGTATATATATAACCTATATGTTAAATATATGAAAAATATATTCTATAAGTATGTATATATATATATATATATATGTGTGTGTGTGTGTGTGTGTGTGTGTGTGTGTGTGTGTGTGTGTGTGTGTGTGTGTGTGTGTGTGTGATTTAATTTTTACAAACGTAAAGGTTATCCGACGAATAGCAATACAATAACAATTCATAAGGATGCTGTTATGTCTCTAATAAATATTAATAATAGTGTACGGATCTAATGCTGAAATCTATCATTATCGTATCTATGAATCTGCAATTTCATTGATCTTAATGGATTAATATTATGCAATGTCAAAGTACGAAATTGATCCTATTTTGACGCAATTGTTGATCTGCCATCATTAATGTGAAAAGTACAACATGTAGTTTTTATATTATTAGAATATAATATAAATTAGTGAGTAAACGCCGAATTGGACCTTTTTCCAATTTTTAAGAGTTCTTCAGTTATACCCATTTTCGTTCAATTGACAAGACAAATTGAAACACCGAATATATCTAGAATTGTCCATTTTTAACTGTGTCTAACAAACTTTTCTACATGGATTTTAAAAATATGCATAAAGGTGAACAAAATTACAGATCATACACATTATTCTTCTATGTGGTATATTTCCACGACATCCGCATAGTACAATTGAGAGGTTCAGATCCAAACATAAAACAAAATTTACAAATAAAATTTCAAAACGCATGAAAAAATAATGCTGAAAACCAAACTTAAATCTATCAAGTATTCTCGTCGGATTTCTATTATAACTTTTTTTTTTAAAATTATATAATGATTTTCCAAATACAATTTTTGATTTTAAATTTTACACAAGCTCAACAATGTGAACATTATTTCAGCCAATTATTGCCAACATTATGCGCTCGATATTCAATTTCTGTTCAGAATATAATTATAACCGTTAAGTAAGCATATATGAATATTTGATAAAATTTAAAATTATCCCATTCGGGTAATCGAGAACTCGTTAAGCTTTATCGCATTATCCACAACGAGCTTTTCTACGGATCTGAAAATGTCCCGTCCCGCTGCTTTTTTTTTCTATGCCCTATACGGAAAAATCGATTAAAATTTCGGCCTTAAAGCAATTGTCCGACGTTCCGCGCCCAGTAAATCAAGTATTACGATGAGCGGCATTTGCGCCTGCCTCGGTCGGGTCGCGCGCCTGGACATTCCCACTGTATCGGAGCAATGTCGCCCAACTGCATAACGGGCGCGATTCGTCGGGGGGGAGGCAGGGTTATATGGAATCATAAAAACAAAAGTCGCTGTAAATCGAGTTTTTCATCCCCACGCGCTCGCAGCCTGGCTCGCCGTTAACGGACGAAATTTACCACCGTCGGACTATATGCATATATATATATATATATATATATATATATATATATATATATATTTACGTACATATATGTGCAGTGGGACGCGCTCGTCGACAAATCGCTCGCGAGCCGCGCCGGCGATCGCGGAGTCCGATTTCAGCTGTGGGGTCGGGCGAGGCGGCCGAGGGAGGGCGCGCTCTGCATTACGTACGTACACACTTTGCCGCGATGACGCGCCGACAATGACGCTCGTCCGGCGCGTGCGCGATAACGGATCGCGCGTCGATACGAGCATCGGCGAAACGCTCGCGGCCCGTTGAACGCGAGGGAGGAGTGAATAATCGTTTTTACGATATTGTGCGCGTATGTGTACGTGTGAGTGTAGTGCACCGAGCTCGATGATTATTTTTTATTTTTATTTTGTTTTTTTTTTTTGAAGCATCATAATAGTCGTTCGTTTCTCGTTTTTTTGTTCGGAGAGGCGTTTCGGGGCGTTGGGAAAAAAGCGTTAATGCGAAAACATCATTGGTACGTGGTGATAGAGAGATATCGTTATATCTATATCCCCAGGCTGTCGGCGCCCTTATCGAATATTTTAAGTTATAATGTCGTTTGTGTCAATGGATGATAATTATATTAAATTAATTTTGAGGAAAGAAATGATATGGAATTTTATTTGAAATACATCCTTATAGGCAAGTAGGTCGGGGTCGTATTACATAAATTAAACACCATTTGTATATATTTCAATAAATTTATTCATACAATTAATAATGACGGAGTTTAAAACAGAATAATACAATTATCTTTGATTTTAACATAATTTAAATTCAAGGAAACCTTGAGCACTATTAATATAACGTGATTTTTTAAGGGACATTTTCCACTATAATATTATTTACATTTATATCAAATAAATATACGCGTTCGTCGACCAAAGTTTCCTCTTCTTAAAACAAAAAGGAATACCATTAATATGTTTGTCGATTTTTGTCAATACTAGTTAAGTGATTTAGTCGATTTTTATTGCCTGATAACCTTCAGACATTATTCGCTAAATTTCAACTCGCCTCTTTCATATAATTACCTATCATCAGATTAATAAATAAAATCTTAGATTATTTGTACATTTGGAAAGATCTTTCGTATATTCTGTTAATTATAATTGGCGAATACATAGATTATTCTTGAGTAATTTGAAATTTAATTGTAAATTGTGCATAAAGTAATTCAAAACGAACCTTTTGAAATGAAATACTTTAATTGTACTTATGTCGACTGCTTATATACAAATTAATAAATATCTTTTCATTGGTCTTACAGTCCAATACAGTCTAGTGTATTGATGTATTAATGTTAATGTAGATATATATTAATATTGTTACGTATTGTTTTCGATTGATTTGATTGTACTGTAAGACCAATGAAAAAATATTTAATAATTTTGAAATGGAAGTTTTATTTTTAAATATAAATAGAATTGTATTTCTTGCTATGAAGTAATCGTTTACTGTTTTATTATACTAAAGGAGCTACCACATCAAATTTTGAAAGGGCTCCAAATCGTAAATTCAGTTGTTTGATATACTGAAATTCGTTGAAATTGTTTTATTTAAAAAGGCGAAAAAATTATTAACCATCGATATGAATTCCAAGTTAGGAATTTGGCTTCTATAATTTACATACTTATGCCATAAGCATAATTACTTTTGAAATTTAAAAAATAATAGACAGAAACAGAAGTACAAATATTGTCATCATTATCATTTAGATAATCGCTAGTTGTCCCAAGCGAATATTCATCGTAAAATAGTTGGTTTTTTAATAAGAAAATGCAGAATATAAATTAGTTCGAGCGCATTCTTACACGATTCTCAATTACGCTCTTTGAATCGATCTAAAATACAAAATAAACAAGGAAATCTTTGTAATAAAAAAGATTTTTTGAATTGAGGGAAATTGCTTTAGTGAGATATTACATGATATAATAAAATTTATCAGCTTCGAACAAGCAGGATCATATACTAATTGAGGTAAACTTGAATTATTGGAAAGCATAGAAGATTAAAAAATTTTAAAAACACGGATGTAATCCAAAGATACGGAAGGCGCGTTCGAAGGTTACGTTCATTTTTCTCGTGCTTCATTCAGTATGATGCGCTTTGTCGGCATTCGACGTCACTGCTGCGTTAATGATACGGAAACAATGGTTTGTCGACCTCGCGTATCTCTAGCGTTATCTATACATTTTCTGATGTAATCGATATCTCAGGCATGCCGAAAATTTCACGAAGATCCATATCTATGGGTGAGAGGATTTTTTTTCCTGTTAAGCAAGATTAATTTAGATATACCGTAAATACCTAAATTATAATATATTAGAATATGATCGTAAGATCGATATAGTACATTGCGATTCAAGTGTGCAAAGCAGGTGATTCTTGCGCGGGTACCGTATGACTGTAATGTAAAAAATTGTATTGTACATAAAAAGAAATAAAAAAATTTATCACAACAAATTATTAATATATATTTGTATAAGAACAATTTCAGTTTAAAAATAAGAATGGGATATGAGTCTAATGCATTTACACTTCTGAAGTTTGGCAGCAAGACCGTCATGATGCGTTGTATATTGCTTTGAAAATTTGAAGCTGTCAATAAATTCATCTCCGTATTATATAAAAATACGATTCTATTGATGAATTTTCTTTTAGAATCGATATTAATTGTGACTATACGATCATGAAAATTGTGAATGTCCCTGGATATAGTTTAATTTTCAACATTCACATCTGAAGACTTCTTAATCTTTCGAGGACCTTCTTATGGAAAATAGGTCGTCACCTGCCGATGGATGGACGTATTATCCCACCGGTCATAAGTCGATTGACACGCGTACAGTTAATTTTCCTTGATACACGTTCAACGCTAGCGTGATCCAAATAATTGCTCTGCACACGTAAAGTACGCAATGAAACGACGAGTTATCGGGATTTGAATGCGACAGTAGAAGTTGATTATTTACCACGTGGGACGGCTTATCTTGTATTTATATTATTATTTAGGGATAAGTCGAGCGAGGTAAAAAACTTACACTCTAATAATTTTAGTATTATTATAAGTAATTTTGATATTATAGCTGTGAAAAAAAAATATTTATTACATTATACTGTGTATAGTCTGAAGAATTATTTATCACAAACTTTAAATCTTGGCCGTGGTAGTTTCGAAGAATTAATGAATAACGTCTCAGGCGCGTTATCTTCAATTGAATAAGTTTAAAAGATTTTCCATGCGTTGTAGCCGATAATTACGAATATACATGCCTTCAATCGATGGAAAAGTAGAAAATGGTGTATTTTCAGGCGTCAGGTTGACTGACGACACTTGTCCTTCAAATATCATTCATTCTTACAATCCAGCGCCAAAATTGATTCATAAAAACAAACATCACGGCAAGATTTTGAAGAATTATAGGACTTTATTTTGAAAATCATCAGAGTTACCTTTCCTAACTTTCGCAATTACCAAATCCGTTACATACATGACATCGCCTCTACTTTTAGGTTATTCCAATTAACTTTTAGCTTTTAACTTTTAACATAGTTCATTCCACAAAAAGTATTATATGTAGTACTGTTATTATAATGATATAATTATATATAATATTCTAGTATTTCGATTGTACCTAACGACAAAATAATTATTTTCGCGAAATATTTAAATGCACACAAAAGATGGTGTTAAAAATATTAACTTAAATTGTGCTCGTATAACAGTCACGAGCATTTCGAACGAAAATCTAGTACAATTTTCTGTTTATTTAGTGTTTCATAAAATTTTAACTTATTGAATCGATTTGAAATAGATCTCGTATCTCACAATAAATTAAACATCCCTAGTTCCAGTAATTAATATTTATATAATATAATAATTATAACTTAATTTAAAATATGATTTCACTGTCAAACTATTGTTTTCAAGCAGATACTATATTCGAAACTTTTGCTCCTTTAAAAAGTATACGAATTTAAAGCAGCTTTACAACGCGCATGTACGCACGCGCAAGTTTATTATAGTTACGTGACCAGCTGCTCCGGCAGATACATTCGAAAACGCGCATACATGCACACGCGGATCTCGCATGACGCCTTGCGTAATATATTTCTACTTTCACGACTTTTAGTGCACTTGATTATCTGCATTAAATTTAATGTCCTCGCGCGGGGCAGCGTGCCCGGGGAAAAAAAACGACGGAGACGCGCCCGTCGTTGATTATTCTCGATTCGTCGCAATTCATAATTTAATGGCCGTCCACTTGGTTCACCGGTCACTTGGCTCGGAGGCTCGTAAATAAAGTCTCTCCCTCGTAAATTTCGTAGAAAGAAAAATAGGCAAGAGGGAGAGGGGAAGAGAGAGAGAGAGAGAGAGAGAGAGAGAGAGGGAGAGGGAGAAGTAAGGAGAAAAAAAGCGGACGAACGTGAAGAAAACGGCTAGAGCGACGTTTAGGTTTCTGTATGTATGTATATATATATATATATATATATATATATATATATAGTTCAATGAGGATACCGGTCAACGAATAAATATCTTAACAGCCTCTTGGAATCAGATCTGTCGGGAGCAAGACGAATTTAGCTGTCCACGGCAATTTCGTCGAACTACCGAAGTCAAGTTTACCTCTGGGAACGCATCCTATTCTACACACACACACACACACACGTTTGTGTGTGTGTATACGCCTGAACTCGCCCGTATACTTCTTTTTCCGATTGGGTATAATACAGAAGTGGGCGCTAACGTGCTTGCAGAATAATGAGCCGTCGTCGGCCGCTCCCTTTTACTGCACGGGCATTTTGTCTTTAACATTGACCCGTCCACTGATGGATTCGACCGATCGCTCAAGACTTAATAGCTGTTTAAAAGAAATAAGAACAAGAGTAGCCGTAAAACCAAATTCCATATTCATAACAAGTATACAAAATGTTTGCCACTTATTTATTATACATGACCGAAATGAGAACCTGATTGTAGGATATTAGAAAAAAATCGTTCTTATGAAGTCTTTTTGAGATGTTTTCCGAGCCAAAACAGTTTTTAATCCCGTGAAAAGGAAACATATTTCTTACTTTTCGATACTTATGTATTACATGTGTCTAAAATTTCATGAGTGTTACTTGTCAATTCAAATCTGCCTTAAGAAGAGGTACTCGTACAGATTCATATCCTCCGAATAATTTTGTCCAAATTCATTGCTTATCACTATCAAATTACAATCGTGAACGATTCTCAAAGCCTACACCTATTTCACTGCTGCTTTACCTTTCGTCACCTTTCCAAGCACCTGTATAATACATAAAAAAAAAAAAATTTCTCAAATTTATTGGCAATGATTCTTCTGCTATCAGATCTGTCAAGCAGAAGTTAAATTAAATATTAATCAATCGAAAGAAGAAAAAAATTATCTTCAATTAACCCTCGCGAGGACTCGGGCGATCGCCGTTTCCAACTTTTCCGATGGTAAATGAGCCGAGGCCGCATCTCGCACTGTTCATAGCTATTCCCCGTCTGTATATTTATAATTTTTGCATCGCCCTTTTGTTCAGTCGATCGAAGTCGCCGCGCCGCTCCCTCGCTCTTCTGCGCCCACTTATCTACCGTGCTCTCGCGATTTCTTCGTTACAAAACGGAATTTTTCCCGCGCCAAGGCGAAGACGGGACACATCTTCGTTACTTCCCGACCATCGGCGATCCCGATAGCGCTACCTATCAGTCTAGCGGACTCGCGATTTTCTACCTGCGGAAGGTCACGTGACTCACTTCTCCAGGACTGCGAGCATTCTCTTGTCGTAAAAATGCTACAGTCTATACTCCGGGCGGCCTAGCGTATGAGGCGTCACGCTCAACCAACCAGATAATTTTAATTCGTTCCGCGGAACATTTTAGACGGCAATACCACTTATTACATTCGCATTGTCTCGACGTACGGACAAAAGCGCATGCCTACCAATTCGAAACTTCAACTTACACTTCATTTTCGCAGAGTCGCATGCTTTATATTATAAGATTTCGTTGAATATTTATACATAATTAAGGTTAAAATTTAATCGAGATTGGAACGAAAAAATTTTTTATCGGCTTTAGTAGTTTGCTAAAATTGGCTTACATTATTTTATTATAACGGAAATGACATCAAACTTATCAAAACGTTTTGTATAGACACCGATCAACTTTAATTATGGTTCACAAAATACAAAAGATCTAACACGCTAATATTTTGGTACCAATCGCAAATTTCATTATAAAATAAACCCTTTTTTATTTTTCCTTATATTAAATACTTATTATATTACATTTTAATTTTAGTTCCTAATAATATCATACATGAAATGGATCTTCTTTTGCATTAATTGCCATAGTGAATGTAAATATATTATTAACTGAATTTTTTAATTATTAAAATTGAACTTTTCTCCATCGACTTTCATGAGTAACTCGAAGAAACATATACAGAGATACCCAAAAATCACTCGGAGACTCGAAGCCAATTCTTTCGCAATCCGAGTGGAAATAATTAATTCCCATTCGAGCGCGAAAAGAAATTTATGGCCATTTTCCAGCCTGACGTCGCAAATGGCATTGATATATATATTATACATATATTACCAGCCGACTGCCGGGAACTTTTCTCAGGAGATGAGACCGTTCTTATATATACCCGCGTCTGTTTGTCGCGCTTTTTCCAAGAGGTCTATATACGTGCGCTCTCTCTCTCTCTCTCTCTCTCTCTCTCTCTCTATTTTTTCTCCCCCTCCTCCCGCCATTCCAACCCCTCCGGGCCATTAGTACGGCAAAGGAAGACATCAGCTTCCACTCGGCGATTGCCAGAAACGTTTTTATTTGCATAACACGCGGGAAGACGAGCGGGGCCGAGCGATAGGCAGCGCCAGCGCGAGCCGCCTCCGACGATTTGCATTTTATTCGAGTCGCGGTAATCGATCGAAATGCCACCCCCACCCCAACCCCTCGGAATTAAATGCTCGCGCCCGATGATCGGCTCGCTCGCCCCGGCACTCCCCCCCCCCCGTCGTTCCAGACCCAGGCGCACAACCCGTGCGTCGCGAGCGCGCACACCGCTGAATTACCGGGGACAGAGACGGAGAGGGAGAGAGGTTAGATTCACCGTGCGGTACTGTAGGATACTATACGAAGGGAAATTATACGTATGTATGTATGTACGATAAACGAATGACTGACATCGTTATGTCCATACGCCAAGCCACTTGTATAATGAAATATTTTCAGAAAATTCTAATGAACTGGCATCGTCCTTCGCCTCGCTCTGGCCCGTGACATTACAATGAACTCGATTAATGGAAAGAGTTCGATCATTTCTCATAGATTAACTGAAATTCACCATCTAAAATTTCAACAATTTCAATGGCCCAATTGCTCGTTGCATTGTATTACGAGAGTATAGCGTATTGTCGTACCGGATTGCTTGGCCGTCAGGCGAATGGGACGCGGACGATGATCCTTCTCGCCCGCTTCCCTTCGACGGTGGGGACCGGGATAAGCAATCCTGTGTGTTTGGGAATAATGAAAAAAGGTATCTATACGCGTCTTTCTTGGAAACGCTCTTGACCACGCTCTTCGGTAGCGCAATGTCTTCGCATTATATATAACAAGGCATCTATTATCCAAGACAAAATTAATTCTTTCCAAACAAAATTGTTTATTTGGAATATATATATATATATATATATATATATATATATATATATATATATATGTGCGTGCGGAATTAATTGTCGAAATTTAAAGTAATATACGAATATATCATACTAAGAAAATAACTCTTTTTTATTAACTACGTATTTTGATAACAATAAGCAATGTAGTTTATCTTCTATTGAAACGATTATTTTAATTTTTATTACATTAATCACATCTATTTAATTAATGATAGGTAGAAAAAGAAGGTCAACCTTACGGAGATAAAAGCTGAAAGAGGAAATGCATAGTTGAGAAACGGATAAATATTTTTACGTATTCCCGTGCCGTCTATCCCTCCATATAAGAATCTTCCTTGAATCTGAATACTAAATTTTAAATTTGCGAAAAAGTTAAAACCAACTTTTAATTTCAAAAACACTTGATAACGCAATGAGCGATTCATATATTATGTTATATTAATAATTATTTTTATCGGTTAAATTAATAATAATTTTACAGTCTTTATACTGTAATATATTAACTAAAATAACGACAATCAAACTGTTCTTGTTCCTGATCACTCTCGAAGAATCTGAAATAGAAATTACTATTAAAAGTAAAAATTAATTTATATTAAAAATCAAACATAATAAATATAAAATAATAATAAAATAAAATAAAATAATAAAAATAATAAATTTTAACTAAATATATATATATATATATATATATATATATAGTTTTTTTATATAGGTTATTATATATATTATTTTAGAAGTTAAAAGAAGAAGTTAAATTTAAGGCGGTAGGGCAACTCAGGTTGTCCTTCACTAACGTAGAATATAGTTTATTATTCTTATTATTTTATTTTATGTTATTATTATTTTATCTTTGTTATTGTTAACGTGTTATTTATTTAGATTTAGTGATAAGTTTTATTTCAGATTCTTCGGGGGGTGATAATAGACAACGACAATCTGATTGTCGTTATTTTAATTTAATACATTATAGTATAAAGGCCGATAAAAATAATTATTAATTTAATTCAAGAAAGTCAACGAAAGTACAATTTTTTATGATATATTTTTTATGATTATGCTTAACCGCAAACGACATGGAATAGGAAGTATTAATTTTCTCGAACTTAAAAGCGATTAGATTTATATAATCCAATTGTATTGTTAAAAATTTATAATCCAATTTTATTGTTAAAAATGGTCTTATTCATCAGGAAAGTAAAGGAAAAATTTGTACATTATGTATTCTTCAAATGATCTGGCAGATATACTTAAATCAATCTCGAACCTCCAGGACTGTCACGAAATAATGTAATGACGAATACATCTGAAAACGTGCACGCTCACCGACCTTTATCTAGATATATAAACCATATAAATGGAAGTTCGAGCACAATAGGTATAGATATGCAGATGCATCGGGCGCAATTCAGTTATACGACTGTTGCGATCCTCGCCGTTCGTCGGCGCGAGTAGGCGTTGGCGCGGGAGGGGGAGAGTCGAGTACTCGTTTTAAATAAAAATAAAGTAGCGCAGTCCGGGCAGAAAGAGGGACTACGGGGATGGGCGACGCATTAGCGATTGGGAAAATTCCGTATACCTAGAGGCACGTGCACGCACGTATATATATATATATATATATATATATATATATATATATATATATATATATATAGGTACACATAAAAGCGACGTTTTAACGGGTCGCGCCGGGAGGCTCCTCACTCCTCTTTTCTCCACGCGAGGCGGCTGGTAAAAAAAAAAAAAAAAAAAAAAAAAAAAAACACACCGACGGCGAGATCGAATCAATCCGAATCGAGAGATAAATGAAGATTAGGGCGCTCCTAATTACTCTGAGAGTCGATGGCTCGTGCATTGGGTGCGCGGGATGGATGGATTGGGTGGAGGAAGGGAGGGAGAGAGGGTCGGTGAAGCACTTTTGTAATTTAGAAATGTGCGAGAATTTTAAAAGCTTGCAAAAAGAGGAAACAGTTTTTTAGCCGTTAACTTTTCGTGCGTAAATGCGAGTTTACTCTACTAGATAGTGGTACGTATGTATACGGTGTGGTTGATAAGCCGTATATATATATATATATATATATATATATATATATATATATATATATAAATTAGATGTTATACGCGCATATTCCAATTCGTATTAAACTGATAATAACAATTTTTGAAATATATTGCGAACACCTATATAAACGCATAATTAAAAAAATGTTAAGACTATCCTTGAAGAATAGTCCCTGGTTTATAATTATGTTAATTCAAAATGGCTTAAAATCTTAGGAAATGAAAAATTATAATGAATAAAAATGTTAACATTTTTATTGGTTGGTGAATGGCACGAAATTATAGATTAATTTATTATTATCGAGTTAAATATATTTTAAATGTCTAATAATTAGCCAGTAGTTATATCTAAAAACTGTCTGAAAAGTAGATCTGTACTTTTAAATAATCGTCCATATATGTATATATTAGAAAAAATTTATCAATTTTAAAATATTCTTTTCATTTTTAGATCATCAACATATAGGAGAAAACGATTCGACAACATTTTTTTTATGTAACAGTTGGCATATGGTTAATTATTTTTGTTCACTCAGATGATTACAAAGCGTGTGAAAAAAATTCATGTGCAGACGATATTTGCTTTCCAACCGCGGCCCGTCGCATCTTCTGATATTTTCAATGACGATGAAAGTCATAATAATAAAACTTCATATAATACTAATAGAAGCAGTGACACCGAGTTTACTGGTGTCGAGATGAAATTAATTGAAACGCTGGTGAATCAAGCGTGGAAGTAAGTGATAATGAAAGCGAAGAAAAGAGATTTTGCAACCATTGCAAAGTCGAGATGAAGAAAAACCAAAAAACATTCATTTCAATAGTATTGTTGTATACTGCAATGGTACAATGTTCTATTGCTACAATGATGGATGCAAAAGAATTACAAGTTGAATTTTCTTCACGAGAGAATGAAAAAAGTTTTTAACGCATGTATGAATCAAGTATTGTAAACAGATAAAATACTTAAATTGTATGATGTATGATGATCTTGTACAACATTTTGTAATTGTTCCATGTTTTGAAGTTATTTTCTAGTTTGAAGCACAGTTTATATGTATACAGTTAAAAAATAAATCTTATTTTTAAAACAAATTTCCTAATGTTTACATTATATTTTTTTTTCTTGATAGATTGAACTAACTACAAGCACTTTATACGAAATCCAATAAGCACGACTTTAAAAATTAACACTAGCCAATCCAAATCTAAAATATCTCTACAGTTCCACTTCGATCTTTCGCCATATTACAGCAGATTTACAAAGGAGGAGGAGGAGGCGACAACGAATCGCAACATTTTTTCGTCCTCTCGATCCGTCCTCGGCCCGCGAAGCGTCATCCTCTTCGGGGAAAGTGCCAACTTATAACGCCGAAGCCGGTACACGTTCATACGCGCGCAGACGCGCATGTGTCTACAAGTCCGCTGTCAACTGGAATTTCAACGCGGACGGCGAGGGGTGGGGAGGGGCGAGGGTGGCGGCGAAATTTTGCGGCTTCGCCACGTCCGCGATGGCTCGCATATGGATAGAGTATGGGACGGCTCTCGTCCATCCCACGGTCCCCGTGTATAAGTAAAGCCTTAATTAATTACGCCTTCCGTGAAAGGTATACATACACGGCGAGCGCTCTTGCGTACATATATATCTATATCTATATATATATATATATATACAGCGAGATACGGAGGCCGTGACAGCCGTGGCGGCGGGGGGGGGGATGAGGACCAGCAGTAAGAACGCGAACGTCCGCGCTGCGACGGCGACGGCGGGCGCCGGAGGCGAGTTAACGGTCGGTCGGGCAACCTTCGGCCATCACCGGCTATCTTGTCCAGAAGGGTTAGATTAGATACGTCGTTCAGCTCTGGGCCATATATCTGTTCGACCCTGTCTTTCCCGGTCGTCCTCTCGATCCCCTCCCCCTCCCCCCTCGCCGCGCCCTCTCTCGCGCAGACCCCCCCCCGCCACCCCCCGCCCCGTCCACGTGCACACCTATACCTATACGTGGACGCGCGTACGTAACGGGACGGGCACTACTACATCCCCTGCCATGCCCCCTCCTCCATCTCCACCTCCCTGTATTTATTGACCATGCGTGTTCGCTACGACCGATACGTAGTATCCCGCACGTCGCCCCCCCCCGTCCCGCCTAACCCCTTACCCACGGCCCCGCCGCGCGGCTCGCTGATGTGCGCGACAAAGCGCGAGACCGTTTCCGTGTCTGCACCCTCTCCGCCCGGCCGGCTGCATACGTGAGCCGAAGGAGACGGGCCAGGAGGGGCCGGCGGGATGGGGAACCACCCGCAAGGATGACCGGGGAGTTGAGTTACGGGGTTGCGGACAGAGTGATGCATTGCCCGGGCACGGAGAGGAGGCCCAAGGACCCTCGCTCCGTCTCTCCCCCCGAACCCCCCACCCCCGCCCATCCCGTCCCGCCGTCGGCCTTCTCTCCCGGTCCCGCGGGGATCGAACCCTTATACCGCCACCTCACGGCCATTAGACGCGGTGCGCGCGGGCGCGACACGCCGAGAGGATCGCGCGCTCGCCCGGTGAGTTATTGGAATATCGACGCTCGCCGGCATTAAGTGCTTCAATTAGGAATATTATTGTCCAAAGTGCTGCGGTCGCCGTGGTTGTTGCTATAATGCAGATTGTTTATATATATATATATATATATATATATATATATATATATATATATATTATATTGTATAGGGAACCGCAGCGGCAACGCGACGGGATTATTAGGCGAACACTTTCGTCGTACTTTGAATCGTGGCTGTTGCGTTCGGCCAGTGTTCTGAGAGCTGATCAGATGGGTATACGAAAATCTTACGCAAATTAATGTAAGTCTTACGCTAAAATAACAGATGCATTTATACTTTGTGCAATTTATCTAAAATTAAGAAAGTTATTCTTCGACATTTTTAAATCGCAATGAGTAGAAAATATCTATAAAAATAAAAATTGTCGAAATTTTTCAGCATTCTTAATTTATTTATTGAAATTTAATGCATGAAGCGAAGAAAATCATACACTACATCTAAAATGTCAATTTGAAATAATATCTCATGATAATAATTCTTCATTCATTGTCCCTATTACGACTCGTTCCACTTTATATTATGATTTCCTAAACAGAGAATTCATTGATTATTATAATATATTATGTAATAATGTCAAATATTTCAAATCGAAAAATTCTCAGGTGGTATTTACATATGCACAGGTGTTTTATTTCGGTTTAAAAAAATCAAGAGTATGTATATTTTTGTATGTCTAAAATGGATTTCGATTCATGTAGTTTCATTATTGTAAATACATAATATAAATACATATTAAAGAAAAAGATGCATGATATAACGAAGGTGGTAAAAATAATTTTTCAGTATATCATACTCATACTAAATATAGTAATTATGTAATCTTGCCGAAATGGAAATGATATCTAAAAAGTCAGAAAACGAAATTTTATTACGTAGATTGAAAAAAGGACCACCTACTCCGTACGAATGTTCAATAAGTGAATAAATAAATGATTCGAAATTCTATGCTTTACGACAATTTACATAACAATATATAGCTTGCTCTCGATAGCCAAATCGAATATTTCATAAATCCACCTTCCTCGAGGCGCCCTTGCGCACGAGACCTCGATTAATTAAAAAAGCCAATTCGTCCCATTCCCCATTTTCGCGCCTCGATCTCGCCATCGAAATCTATTGAATCATCGCTACAATGGATAATCTTTATCGCGCGCTCGCTGCAGAGTGTACACGCGTAGCGGGCAAATGAATTTCGGCTTCATCGGCTTTTCAAAGGGTTCCTTATAACCAAAGGCTTTAAAGCCTCTGTATGGCCCTTCGAGGCGCGGTCGTGAGGAAGACCGACAGCGAAGCGAAAGAGACAGGGAGAGTGTGTGTTAGAGAGAGAAAGCACAGAGTACGCACTTGACGCTCGCACTAATGAAAACCCTTTCTCTCTCTCTCTCTCTCTCTCTCTCTCTCTCTCTCTCTCTCTTTCTCTCTCACTCATTCTTCTCAATTATCTATCCAAACAATCGGGCACGGCTCTCCGAAACACCGAATCCTCGCCCAAAGAAGGGGTGGCGATGGCAGCGGCAGGCGGCTCGGCGGGATCGAGAGAGAAATAACCCTTCCAGACCGACGCCCCGACGTAATATGCAGTCGGATAGGTGACACTTTTTAATTGGCCAGATCAAACGCCGATTAGCGGGTAAAGGGAGAGATTTAGAGAGAGAGAGAGAGAGTGTGTGAGAACGAGGCAGCGTCCAATAATCAGCGAGACGTGAAAAAGCAGCTGCGCGACCCGGCACTACGCGCGACGCCCCGGCGTTAAGATCCAATTCCAATAATCTATATATATGTATATATATATATATATATATATATATATATATATATATATATAAGACCGTCGGGGATCGCGGGATGATGGCTCATTACGTGTCGGGGAACAATTGCTCGGCGGGTGGTGCGCTGCCCCCACCCCACCCCCTTCGCCCCAGCGCTCCTGCGAGACGAAGCAACGACGCGATAACGACCGATCGCGGAAGGCTGGTCTCCTACTATAAGCGCGAACTGAGCGATCCCGCGAGGCGATAGCGCCCGCATCGTCCGCGTATCGCATCTGCCGCCTTTCTCCAGGAGCGATGTATCGATGTATTATGCATATGTATATTGCGCCGAGGCGCGCGAATATTACATACGATTACCTCTGTATGCTTATGTATCACGTACATTCTATACATATATATATATATATATATATATATATATATATATATATAGAGAGAGAGAGAGAGAGAGAGAGAGAGAGAGAGAGAGAGAGAGATGTACCTCTGACCCTCCGATGGGGCCTATTTGCGGCTGACGATGCCGAGGCGAGGCGGCGAGCGTGGCAACGGCGGGGTTAATACAGCGTATAGATTGACTATGGGATTTTCGAATTGCAAAGGGGTGAACGCAGGGTATGGGTGATACGTTTTCACTTAAAGTTAAGCGTCAGCTGCCGCCTTTGAGCGAAGTTGCGTGTTTTAAGTTTTAAGCACCGGAAGTGCTATTTTTTTTGTTTTTGCATGCGGACAAGAATAATAAGAAATCGATTGTTCTGCGTGCCTTTTAATTAACTACTTGGGCAATTAGCAGTAACTATTAATTTCCATAATGAAACGGTTAATTTAATCTCGATGGAGGGAGTAAACGCAATATCTGAAAAAAAACTATCCTTCGAAAGGGATTGAAAATACTTACAAGGCAACTATTGGAATAAAATTGTATTCCAAACTTTCTTTCACCTCGTAGATATAACCTTAAAACTATGAATTACATAAAATACCAAAAAATACTTACAATTAGGACATAAATCTATATAGTAGTATTTAACGAGTGCGCTGTAATTCTTATGCATGAAAAAACTATTCCAATAGAAAGGGATGAAAAGCACTCGATAACTATACGAACAAGGGAAAAAAATTCAGAATCTTCTGAAAAGATTTCGAGCCTTGGACCAGGAATCTCAGTTGAAATGTTACATCAAATTTTGACGGTCGTTTACCGTTTTCGACGAGGCTCGAACAGACGAAAAAAAAAATAAATCCGAAGTCCGTAAGAAAGATTATATTTTAACTCGTGTCTCGTTAATGCATCGTTTCCAGTTCCGGTATGACGCATCGCAAGCTGAAGAACGTGAGCTGATCTTGGGCGTTAAAAAGGGCATCCCTCATTATTGGTAAAGACCGCGATACGCGCGACGTTCATCAGTGCCGAAACACCGATGAATTCAATCTTAAAACCGATGAAAATCCAACCAGCCAATACCGCAATCAGCCGCGACGGACAAAAACGCGGCCTAGGCATCGGGCCGACGGTTGATTTTCTTAATCCCCCCCCCACCCCCCGCCCAACGTATTCACGTCGAAAAACAATTGCGCCGAGCGGGAAACCTCCACAAATCAGGACGAGAGCGAAGTTGCGTCCGCGGCACAACTCAATGGTCCGACCTACAACCTCCCGCGTCCCGCGGATCGCGCGCCCACCGCCAAATTTTCCTCCCGCGCGCCGTAGCCATCGAGGCATAGCGGGGGCAGCAAGTGCGCCCGGAGCCCGTCGAATAAATTCGTCGAGCGCGCCTATCAGATCAGCCCGTGAGATAAGCTCGCCACGGAGTATTTAGCCCGAAATTTATTGGCTCGCCGAGTGCGCGTATATATATATATATAGACGAACTTATACTCGCTCGAGCAGCACGCAAATCTCGACTGGTCCCCATCCCCCACCTCACCCTCGCGGAGAGTCGGCGGAAAAACGGTAGCAAAAACAAAAAAAAAAAAAAAGAGAGAACAAAAAAAATGACACAAAATCCGCCGGATTGCGCCGCCCGATCGTCCCGTATATACAACCAGCTGTGGAATGCTCTTTATATAATACGTCGAGGGGTTGCCCCCCCCTCCCTGAGCGCGTCAAGGGCGAAACTCCCTCGCATATCTACCCGCGCTCTCTACCGCTTATATATAGGATATAGCGTGTGCGCGTTACAGCACGTTATATATATAATATGAATCGCGCGCCCGGTGCTCAAGATTTGGGCGGTTGATTAGTCGCCTCGCTGCGACCGTCACTGATTAATGGAAATTTAATTGCGGCTTTATAGAGATTGGGATGGCCCGCAGCCCTCGAGCGCGCGTGGTTCGCATTATTGGCAATTTATAAATATAATACGCCCTACTACCTATCGCCGTTGCAAAAAATTAGCCAATATGCCCGACAAGAATATATGTAATAAGTAGTCTAAAGTATTCCTTGCATTAATGAAATTCATGAGTTCCTTATGTATTTGTTAAAAAAAGAAGCTAAAATGTTTAAAAAAACGTAGTAAATAAAAATAAAGGACGCTGCTGCCATTGAAGGTTACATTTAGAATAATTAATATTAAATTAAAGTTTCATTGTTTTTGTGAAAACAAAGCTGGTAAAATGCTAAGATTTAATTTATTGTATCAGGTTGAAATTGGAAACCATCAAAAAAATGGGACGAAATAGTAAGAATTAAATACAACAAGAAAACAGTAGTAATTTACAACTGATATGATAATTATTTTTCTAATCTTAATACATACATTATTATGAGACATAAATACATTTAAAAAATTATTTCTATTTAATATCGCTTTTTATTAGATTATGTATTTCATTAAAATGTATAAATGAAACAATTTACTCTTTATCACATTTATTCTTTTTTCTATAATATGCTACGAAATTATAAAATATAGTACAAAATTTTAATAAATATTTTAGGGGTAAATATCAATTTTTTTTTATCTCTAATTAGCACTGGTATTTGGAAGCGTAATTAAAGTGACGTTAACATAAAAATACTATTTTTTAAAAATATAAAATATAAGATATAAATATATTTTATAATATATAATATATTTTATAATTATAATAATTATAATTAAATATTATATTATAATACATTTATAATATATTTTATAATATATAATGTAATATATAATATATAATAAAAATATAATTTTTAAAAATATAAATTATCTCCATTTGAGCACTGTTTGTTTTTAGTAAGTAATGCTTTCGTACAACCGTTGACGTTTTCTCTCTCATCATATAGTTTTGTTAACTTATGCCGCGTGTGACATTCGACTTTAAGTTATATAATATGTTATATGTTCTGAGAATGGATAGTGAGTTGAAACGAATAAAAAATCGTATAAGAAATACGAAGTTTGTTGAATACAGAAAGCATTGCTAAATCAATAAATATTTTTATCGGTCTTACAGTCTTTATAATACAATATCATAACTAAAATTATTATTAACTGAAATTATAAGCTTTGTGAAATATCTTTTTTATAATTTAATTAATTCGATTACAACTCGTTCGCACTAATTTTCAATGAGCATAATACATATACAGTTTATTATTGCTTGCAAAATTAGTATATGCAAATAAGCTACGATTTTTATACAATAGAAAGTCATGAGTCAGATATATTTTTTTGCTGTTTCCACAAGTAAGTTAAATAGAAAATGAATATCAATCAGATATTTAGTTTGAATACAATAGATTGGTTTCCTGCTCCAATAGAACTGTTCGCTTGACTCACAGATTGTCATATATTTTTTATGTATTGTGAATTTACAAAATGATGAACAATAATTTTGAACTAAATCAAATTTATCTTATAGCTGCGGAGAAAAACAAAAACCTATTATTAGGTGAAAGTTAGTGATGTATATAAATATTCTAAGATTGATTAAAATTAAGATTAAAAAAAATATCTTGCCAAACATGTATCTAATCGAATTTCTCAAATTTATTCATCAAAAAAGCTTCAGTGATGAAAAAAATGTGGATAACAAATATGCAATATTACGTAAATACATCAACTGCTGGTACTATCCGAGAAAGGTATAGCAGAAATTATTATAATGAAACCTCGACGCTGAACTTAACGATACTTTTTTCCTCTTTCATTGTGTAATAAAATGCTAAATTTCTTTTATTTAGAATGCACAAGTATATCGTATCAGATATGATAATCATCAGTTACAGAAACATTGATAATAAAAAAAATTTTAATCCTCGAATATAGCTTCTTTTCCATGCCCTTTGTTTACGCAATGCAAGTTTAAAAATTGAAATGAATGGGCGTCGCGCATTGAAAAGAATTAACTTCATTTAGCTGAGCACGCGTGGACATAATTTTTTAGTAAAAATTATGGTAAAATGTACCACAAGCATCGGAGTTTGCGATTTTTTTTTCCGATAATTATCATTATTAGTCGTGACAAGAATTATCGATCTTTGATTCTAAATTTTGTAACAAGTTGAATACATTTTCAGTCGAAAAAGAATTCATACAATTATTAAGCAAATGTAGTGAATTTTAAACCGTTTTCGCTTGAAGCGAAACTCTAGCGAATAAAACTCTCCAAGCCCCCAAAACCTCTTCTATTAGTTCATAAATAATTAAACAATCAATATAAAGTATACAAAACTAATTTCAGTGGAATTATTGACAATGCGTATATACGACTTCTCTCGTCATCTATATGTAAAAAAAAACTTATGCAACGTTGATATATACATTAGTTAAAAAAATTTTTGACAAGGTCTCATACGAAATAACCACGTATTTCTAACCAACAACTTCATTTGATACTAAATGCTAAGCAATCGAAATACTGTCGGATGACGCGTACAAAGAAACATGTCGTCGATTTTCATACGCGAGCCGTACGGGAAAAAAGAGAGGGAACGAGGGTAAATATCGTCCCTGATACAAGTACAGTAATTCATTCGCGGGACGACAGCGGCCGCAGTTCCATTTCAATTGCTCCGATTCCTCTTCCGGAAATCGTAATTTCTTTTCTACGAACCGAATCCGCCATTAAAGGGCGGCGCGGTCGCCTCCAGCGTGTTCCATTTGCCGCACAATTATCTATATGAAAATCGATGTGCCTCGCGCCCGTCCCCCAGTCCCCTCTTCTTCGCCACCCCGACCTACCCTCACCCCCCTAGGAGGCCTACCCGCAAAATTCACCGTGAAATTCGTGAGAAAATTCGCACCAGCCCGAGGGCCAGCCCGCCCGTCCCGTACACGCATCGAGACAATAACATCAAAAAAAAAAAAAAAAAAAAAAAACAAGCCCACCCTCCGACCCGGCGGCGTTTCCTTTTATTGCATCCGTGTTATCGCTCTAATATCGCCCGATCTTCCGGTCCTGATGCGAGCGCTTGCACGGTCGACCGATGTCCGTTCGTAATAGTACATCGAGTGCACGGAATATATATATATATATATATATATATATATATATATATATATATATATAAGAACATCGTATACAGCGTTTGATTGATAGAGAATAAATGCTCACTCGCCGCGCGATGCGGTAGTGGTGGGGCGGGATTCGAACGATGGACTAAGAGTTCCATCGTATTGTATATGTCGAATCGGGCACTAGTGTATTTATTACCTGCACCTATACCTGCGCATAGACACCCACGGACACATACGTATATACAATCAACGCGGACGTCGACTCGGTACGGAGGGGAATGATGGATTAATAAAAAGGTGTATTATTAGACCCTTGAGCTTCGAATTTGCGCATCACTTTGGGGCGAATTTAACTTCGGCAATACGCGGAGGCACTAAAAAAATTTTCGAATTTCGTCGAACGAAGTTTTAAGACGATTTCCGGCGATAAATCGAAACAATGATATACCACAGGCGTGTACATAGCAATGCCATTAAAGAGGATTCGGGAAAAAGTCGTATAATTTCATAATAGAGCCTTTCTTTACACGTAAATTCATTTCTTCTTTTTTTCTCTTTTTAGCGAGCGCCAAGCGAAATTTCAGCGCAGTAAAAACCTCCCGGGCAATAATGACGTGTTTATATGTAGCATATTCGAAAGCTCAGGGGGCCATTAAAGGCACGCAACGCGAATGGCCATACAGTATTAAATAAACAAATTATCCCAGCGATCGTTAAACCGGCTTAACTAGAGCTCCTAGGCAATTGAACAAAACAATTGGCTATAAAATCGTGCGCGCGAGCTCGACGCAGGAGAAAACAAAGAAGTACGTATATAAATACACACAGATAGATGCACACAGATAGATACACTTCATTATATATATATATATATATATATATATATATATATATATATATGTATATAAATATATCGAATCACATGCTAATTAAAAAAAAGAAGCGGCGCTGCTCGCGCGTGCGCGCATATATTTATAAAGGCAGCGGGGACAGAGGAAAAATAGATGTTCGAAGGGGGTGGGGGTTGGTCATGAGAAAAGTGCGCGCGTCTCCTATATATGTATATATACGAGAGACATTAAAAAGAATGAGTGAGAGAGAGGGTGAGAAGAGAGAGAGAGAGAGAGAGAGAGAGAGAGAGAGAGAGGCGGAGTGGGGAGAGATAGGCATACAGACGCAGCATTGAAATAGTCGAGCGGAACGGGTCACGAGAGCTGCCAATACGCTTTCGCTTCCTGTCATTAATTATCGTCGGCAGCTCGTAAAAGCGAAGTCGAACAATATGCCAATGATTTTCTAGTAGGTACAAAGAGAAAGAGACCGAGATATAAAAGAAGAGAGAGAGAGAGAATGAAAGAGAGACAGACAGACAGACAGACAGATCCGAGGCCTCTCTCACCCGGGGTCCTCGAGAGTGCAGGAAAGAATCGCGCATTAGTCACAGACCATTTTGCCACCAGGCGTGACGTTCTCGCCCGCGCGCTCGCTTTTTGCGATCGTTAATTCGAGTTCTCCCCCCCCCTTCCCACCCGCCATCCCGCCGCCCCCTTGTTTTTGTCACTCATTCGGGCTGTATCGGCGACGGCGGCCCCATCCGTGTCCCATCCCCGCCGACGGCGTCGTCCTCCTCGTCCTCGCTCCTTCGTGGAGCGCGGCCGCCGGCACGCGAATCAGAGCACCCCCCCCTCTCGCCCCTCCCGCATTGCCGTGCGCGTGCACTGGCCGCGCGGCGTTTTAAAATGTAGCGCGCGGGCGGGCGGGCGTGCGTCGGTCGCGTGGCGCGCGATACGCGCGGGGCTCGGCGAAGGGCCCGCCCGGGATCGTCTCTCTGCCCTGCCCGACGCCCCTTTGTTGGCGCGCAATCACCGGCCGGCCCTTTGGCTCGGGCCGATAGTTCGTGGGCGATTTGCGACGGTGAGCGGCAGAAGAAGAGCGGGCGGCGGCTGGCATTGTTTGCCGACTCGGTGTAATCTATATCATAATCATTTATGCGTGTGTATATATATGTACACGCACACACGCACACACACACACACACACACACACACACACACACATATATATTTATACGGAAATTGATTTTTGCAATTGGCGACCGAACAAACTTGTTCGCGGTGAGGTTCGAGGGTATTATTGAATTTAGGGCTTAATGGAAAGACATATATTCCTGCAGGAAAATGGTTCAAGTAATCTGAAATCCTTCAAGCTTGTAGAAGATGGCACGCATATTGATGCTTTATTTATTTATATGCCATAAATACAATTGAATGCTGAAGTCACACTACAATTATGACCTGATGACTCTGTTTTCAATGCAAAAGATATGATCGATTACATATAAATAGACTTATCTGATTTTTTAAGCAGTTTCTATTAAAATACATGTATTTGTCAGAAAAAGTATTTATTAATTGATTACACTAATGAAGTGAGTGTATGACTTGATATTTTATTAGATAATGTCACCTGCGAAACAAAACTTCTACAATTTATAAACTAACTGCACTAGTAAAAGAATACTAAATAAAACATTTAAAATTCAAATTTATATAAAGTAACTAGAACTTTAATTATATATATATATATATATATATATATATATATATATATATATATATATATATTATTGAATTTTGATATTTTCTGATATTTTGATATTTCACTTAGAATGAACGCGCGTTTTTTACAACAAGAGACAATCGAGGTGACATCAGACTGCGCATTCTCGAATTACGTAGTTGTCGATATATGAATTTATTTGTCTCGGGTGAATTACAATCATTAGCGCATATATAAAGATTTTTCATTCTTAGTAGGGATGGCCGAAATCTTTAAAATTAATCGATTCTAAAGAATCTTATACAGAATCGATACTTTAGAATCACGATTATTCCAAAATAATCGGAGAATCGAGTAAAAATCGATGATTTAAAAATCGATAATGTATAAAACTAGGATTAAATATAAATCATTTTTATCGAAAATTCAAGTTGTTGAAAAATTATAACAATAACTTTGACAAAAAATATTTCATTTTATTCTTCCGATTATAAATAATAATAAATAAAATAATTTTAATATAATATTATTATAAAGATATAATTAAGCAGATAACCATTGTATTTACATAAATTTTTTTTATAAAATCTGTAATATAATAAAAACAGTAAGTATTCTAAAATATAATGCACATGATTAAGAATTCTTAATATGTCTATTCTATGCTTATACAACATAATTAGACATAAGACACTTAAAAAATATAGAATAAATTTATAAAAATAAAAAAATAAAATATTTTTTAAATTCGTGAAATGATACAGATAAGTCGATCTTATTTAATAAACAATTAATGTAACCATATCAAGAATAACAATAAAACACAGTTTATATATTGTTCCACTACAAAAAGAAAATAGAATTATCAATTACAATACACCAATGAAAATTAGATTATTAATTTAAAATATCATGTACATAATATAATATTTTCATATGTTGTATATTTTATAATGGTAAAGTGGCGGACAATAAGGTGAAGTTTTTTTAAAGAATTAGTTATGTCGATTCTGAATTGATTCTTGGTTCATATGGTATCGACTCGTCAAGAATCGATTATTCCAATAATCGACAAAATAATCGATTCTAGAAAAATAGTATCAGCTCTCTTCTGAAAAATCGAATGGAATCAGAGATAATAAGGAGAGATTGACGATGACATATACGAAAGGCTCGAGAATTTTCGAGTCAACTGCTACACTAACGTGCCAACGCGATGTCACAGCTACGTCAGCATAAATTAGTGTGCGCATTGGCCTACGTCACGAGTTATGACGTAGCCAATAAATATATACAGATTTAGCTGTATCTTCTGTCCAATGCGACGTTGCTGTTTTCGTTTGAATCATATAGAGGGTAAGTCAAAACATATCTAATATATGCACGAGCATCAGAAAGCAGTTCGACACAAACTCAAATGCCAGCTACATAATGCAGACGAATTTTTCATTCTGAAAAAAATCAAAACTTTCCATTGTTTCATTGTAGAAATTTCAAATTGAGTCTTATGATTTTGTGCTAAAATGGACATTCCATAATTCGTTTAAAAAATTTATTTTTAATATTTAATGATTATATAATATTGTAGGAACAGAAAGAGAAAATTCATCAATAGTTTGAAATATTACAAATATAAATAATAATATAAATCAAAAATTAAAAAATTAAGCAGTTATACGTTGTCCGAATTATAACTAATATACCTATTAGTATCTTATAACTAATAGTATAAGATATACAAAATTTATAAATAATTCAGATTTACATTCTACAACGTTTTGCAATAGGATAGAATTTGAAGTTTTGTATTTTCCACAATATGTATTATTCTAAAAATAAATTATATTACGAAATTACATTTTCTTCTACTAATTTTTTCTGAATTTATTTCTTATGTTTTTTAAAACTGATTTGATGTTTATATAATTTTTATTGATCTCACGAATTTTTTTCACCACATTTTTTTTCTACAATTTCTTTCGCAATCTGATAAAAATTCTAGATAGATAGATAAATTACGTATATATTTTGAATTCCTTGATTACTAATATTATAGAAATTGATAACAAAAAAAAACTTTTGGAACAAATTGAATAAAAAAGTATAGATCAGATCAAAATATAATACTTATTTTCAATTAATTTTTCATACTTTTTTGCAATTTTTCTCTAAAAGAAAAAAATAAAAGCGAATACAAAAAAATCAATTGAAAATGAAATTGCAGAAGAAAACCCGGTGAAAACAAGCTTTCTGAGATAAACAAAACTTTATAAAAATCAAATCAGTTCAAAAAACATAATAAAAAAACTCCAGAAAAAATTAGATCAGAAAAATAAAAAAAAAAATTTTTAAATAAAACCGATTTAAGAAAAAAATAGTTTGAAATAAAATTAGTTACAAAAGCTAAAAAAAGTACCGAATATTGATAGACAACTATCATATAATAAGCTGCTTATTATCTCTGTCTAAACTATACATGCTGTTATTTATGAGGATACATATAAAATGTACTTAGCCATTTGTTTTAATGGCTCATTGTTGTCAGCTGTAATTTCGTTATATAATTTATTTTTTGTTAAGCTATTTCGGAATATTTTCAAAAAATATTTTATATAAATATTGTTCGGATATATGAGCATTTGTTTTTTTCTCTACGAAAGGATTTTCATATATCTAAATATTTTTAGCGAAATTTTTAGTTTACTGATTTTTATGTACAGGTGGTTCCGTTAACTATTTTAGAAGCTAAGATCTACGAGTATCGCCGTACCACTTTTGCGTAGAAAAATTTGACAAAAGGAGTTGTTTATTACATTTTACATGAGGGCAAAGTCCTATAGCAAATACCGTTGGGGCATTTTCGACCATATTATCCACTAAGCCCTTTTTAATCAACTCTATAAATCAAAAAGTCATTCATTTCTTGAATTAGTAATCAATTAATTGATATTATTAACGACGATAATATAAACTTAGGAAAGTTCATTTAATTTCAGAAAACGTTTGAACCAAAGATCATCGTTTTGCTTCATAATATGGGGTACGAGAGAACTATCCTCTCAACAAGCGGTATTAATCGTGGAAAACAGTAGTTTGTAAATGACCAATCTTGCCGGCGCATAAATCTTGCTGCACAGCAAATTGTGCAATTTTCTCGTCGCTTTTCTTTCTATTTGGCTAGGTGCCTTTGTAATCGAAGTCGCTGATAAAGTATACATTTGCAGCGCATTAGCACGGAATTAATAATTAAGCTTAAAAATCTGCAATAAAAAACAACAAGAAGCAATGAATAATCACTATGGATGCCGAGGCTATTTTCTGTATTTGACCAAAGAGATTCGACTTATCCCCGGGACGCGATGTCGAGCTTTGCGCGCGCGGCCTTTTGAAAATCGTCGCGCGTATGATCGCGAATCAATCACGGCGGGCGTAAAAAGAAAAAAAGGAGACGCGGCGCGTTTTGAACGGGAGGTGACGGGCTCGATCGAGTACATCCTGCAGTATAGACGCGCGGGAAGGGCGGCTCGTGCGGTCCTGAGACACCGGGTAGCATTTAACGCCCGGGCGTTGCGTCACGCGCGCGGAATTAACGCTTCGCTGACGCGGCACGTGGCGCGCGCTCTTTATGCTAACTCTTACACACACACACACACACACACTCATACACACACACACACAAAGATAGATACATGCATATAAGCGCATATATATGGAAGAGTGATGCCGCGCGCGAGAGATGACAGGCTGACACTTTGTCTATTTCAATCTCTCTCTCGCTCTCTCTCTCTCTATCTGCAGCATCTCTGTCTCTGTCCGACCTGTCCCCCTTGTAAAGGGCCCCCGATATTTTTACTATTTCCGAACGGAGATGCTCGTATCTCTCCTCTTTCGACCCCTGCCCCCGCCATCGCCCCCTCTCCTCCCCTCCCCACTCCACGCCCCTGATCGGATGAACGGGCGCGGTGGCGTGTGCAGCGTAGCTCGAGAAAGCGAATGACATCGAGGGTGGATGCGTGGGGTGGTGGGTGGGTTTGTGTATTTTGAATTTTGGGGGATCATGATTCAATTATGAAAGGAAGCTTAGTACTAAGTTTTTTTTTTTTTTTTTTTTAATGTGGCGAGCATGATGAAGGGGGAGGGGGAAGGACCACGGACTTCGGTATAACAATATACGCGTGTTTTTAAATCTCAAAATACGTCGCGGTGGTCCATCGAATTCCCCGCGTATATTCGTCGTCGAGTCTCTCCTTATATAAATATTTCGTCGGACAACATATAGTGTGTAATACGCTTCTTTATCCTATATTTCTGTTAGGCCCCGTGCCGAAATGCGTCCCGAAAATGGGGATTTTCACGAACGACGCATATACAATACGCATCGGCATCAATAATAATATTATTATTATTATTATTATTATTATTATTATTGTAGCTTTACGCGACGAACGCGCTGCTAAAATAAATAAACATTGGAACGTTCAATTTTTCATTCGAACCGCAAAATTTCTTATCTCCGCTATTTTTCGATGAACTCCCTAATCATAATAATATCATTACATTATTTAATCATCTTGGTCGAGCGGGAATAGCAGCTTTAATCGACCAACCAAAAGTAATCCGTATATTTACAAGTGGAAAAAGGGTTAAATGCATCACGGGTGGCAGCATTTTACGCATAAGTGGCGCGTCGAGAGCGACCCTTCATCCCTGTGTACGCGCATCGTGTGATATATGGGCATCTGCGAAAACACGGATCCCTGCTAATAAGCGACATCGTAAGTCGGGCACGAGGTGGGGGGAGGGGGGGTTTGCCGATGTCGTAATGGAAATGTCACATAGGAGCGATCCATACTGATTTTACTCGCGCGGCTCGAGTGACATTCCAATCGGCAGCAGTCGCGCGTGCTTCGTCAAATGAACGGGGCATTTGTGGAAAAAAAGACGGCAGAGGCTAAACCGCGACTAAAATGAGTTTAGTAAAATTCGTCGGGACGTCGGACAGCATCGAAGGTAAGGTTAGGCGGGGGGTAGGGTAGTTATAGGTCGTTTTTGACTTCACAGCATCCGGTTTAATTTATTTTATTTGTATTTTTAATTTTTAATTTGATTCTGATTTTTATTTTAATTTTTAATTTTTTTAATTATTCATATTTGTAGTAATATCCATTTCAGATTCTACGGGAATTATTATAAACAAGGACAGTCCGACTGTCATCGTAATTATATTGTTTCATAAATACTCCAAGACCAATAAAAACATTTATTGATATAATTTATTTAAACAGGGGTATAACATGTAAGAACAAGATGAAGACCGTATACACGGTCTGATATATCTCAGACATTATTAAAATAGGTTAATAAGAAAAATATTTACACGAATGTTTCGATAAAAATAAAATATAAAACTTAGAAAAATAGTAAAGGCAAATAAGCTTTTATTAAGAAATTTTCTGTACTAAAAATCAACAATACAAAATGATATTTTCATTAGTAAAATAAAGCACAATTATAATTTTTTAATAGACTTAAAGGCAGCGTCGCTACTATACGATGAATCAAAAAATATTTATATATTTATTGGTTGTAATACAATCAATTAGAGAAAGTGAAAACTATTGTTAACTTATTTTTTTTAATGTGAACAATCGGTACCATTTAAAATCTGTTAAAATATAGTATATATTACGGTTCATGAGAGTTAAAGTAATACATTATTTGACAGCGAGTAGGTTAGTGCCCGAGCTGAGCGGACATTATTTATACATAATGCAATGAAATACTTGACTTGCAAACGAGGATTTCGTTAATTTCAAGACTTCGCGCTCGGTTAAGCTGGACATGTTTTCGACGAAGTTTAAAAAAACTTACATTGTATAAAGGTTGATGTTATGTTCCGATTTTTTCAAAATCAATTTAATGCAGTGTATCAATTTGAATTCGTAAATCAGCAACACGTTTGTAGTGTAATTGTAATATATTTAAAATTACGTACGTGATTAATTGAATTTCGAAAAATAAACTATATCAAACGTTTTCCATACGTGTCATTGATTCCACGCTAACTTTTCATTCGTCCGTAGTCACGACCTTTAAAATTCGTCATGTTCCTTAATCTTACCGATCAAAATATAATTGGCTACTAATAATTGTTTATACTTTTTCTTTTATCATTGTTTTCTTCAATACACCGAACGTACAATGGCACAACGCGAGCGAATTTTAATTTTCCATTCGGATCGAAGAAAGAACACGGCCGAATACGCCCCCCCCCATCCATCACCGTGTTTACCGCGGCGATTACGCGGGAATCCTCTCGGCCGCTCGTCGCACATCGAATTCTATAACCGCGCGCTGCCGCGTACGCGCTTCAGTTTTTGCCGCGTTCCCTCGCCCGGTCGTCGAACTCCCGAGCAGTGACGGCGCTCGGCATATATAAAAGTTTTCGCGGCGGGGCGCGCGCATGCAAAGGGACCCGCGGCGGGTGGGGGAGGGATGGAAGGTGGAGGTCGAGAGTGCGCGCGGCCGGTGCGCGAGCGCCTGCTGCGAAAAGAGGGAGCGAGGGACTGGGACGAGCTTCCGGTTCCTTCTCGATAATTGAAAAAAGGTCCGCGCGTATATAATGCGTGCGCAATAAGAATGCGCTGCGGCCGCGGGTACGACGTGCCCTCGGGACGGGTGCGGAGGGGGGGGGGGAGAGGTGCGCGCGTCGCTCTCGACATCAAAGTATCGCGCCCCGACAGCTATGCACGACGCGGCCGACATCGTGGAGAGATGACGTTGTCGTGCAGAGCGCCGAGGATGGGGTATGTGTACACATATACACACACACGCGCACACATAAACGAGATTCACTTTGCAGTTTTGCTCCCTCGCGTGTATATGAATATATACGAGGGCGATCCGGCAGGCTGACAGTAAAGAGAACCTGCACTGTTCTTTTCTCCCACCCCCCCAACCCCCGCCACTATACATACATATTCTCCTTTCTCCTTTGCGTCTTTTTTGGAATTAAATTTCTTCCTCGCCTCCAATTTCGTGATGCATTCTCCCCGTTACATTTACGTAATTCAATGACAAATGCTATATATATATATATATATATATATATATGCATATGCGCGATTGTAAGTTTAATGCCCGTGTTTATGGGAGGTATTTTTCGTTAGAGTTTATGGAAGGATAAAACTTGAGTTGAAAAATGAAGGGAGACTTCAAAGTTTATCATCACATCATTGTCGTTTTTTATGCGTTTAATCTAAGTATTTATTCGGATAGTGGTAAAGAATATATATGAGTGCACGTATGAAAGTTAACTGTATATAGTTTGGTTTTCTACAATCAATTGTAATTTACCAATAGTATTAAAATAAATAATAAAATAAATTTACCAATAGTACCATGGCTGCCTGCACATGATAATAAATTGAACGACGTTTAATTAACGAAAACAAAGAAAGTATGCATTATTTGTAAATATAGATTGATTTGAGCTTCTTTCTTTCAACGAATCCAGTGCAAAAATTGAGATTTTAATGAAAGCATATTACACCCATGCTACACTCGCGTCAAATACAAGAAAGTTTACTAATCGGTAAATAAGAAATTATAATATCTTCAGAACGAGAGAGCGTTTGGTCCTCGTATTGATGCAATCGGAATTATAACCAAAAATTGCGGTCCTTTCGTGTAAGGCAATATTTACGGAACTACAAGAAATAGCTGTTTAAGAATAACTATTTGAAAAAAAGTCGATATTGCTCGGAAAATATAAATGAATTATTTATTTCTAAAGAGCTATAATTGAAAAAGAAACCTGGTTCTTTTTGCATCAAACATGCGAGATTTAAAAAAGTATTGACTTGACTCTAGAAGTACTTGAACTTATTAATCAAGCATTCTCGTATATTTAAACTATGCAAATATTATATTATAGAATAATGATAGAATTATAATGATAAAATTATATATATATATATATATATATATATATATATATATATATATAGAATATTATTATAGAATATTATATAAAGAATAATATTATAAAATTATTGTTTTGCAAGCTCGCGAATCGGAATTTTCTTCATGTAAGCAATTTGAATGTAAAAGAATTTCACGTAGTTCAATATATGTGGCCGTTAAATTTTGATCCGGGTCTTGACTTTTTTTTTATACAGGCTCCCTCTTGTTATTGGTTATTGATTTATACAGTATATATAGACACACCTAGATTGCTCTGATTGACGAGCTTCCTTAAATGCTGATATACCCGGTCTTAAAAGTCTATATATAATGCGTAAACGCCCGACTGTTGCTCGATCAATTCACGTAGTTACTATACACATATTAAAAATATTTCCTTCTGTATACGTATCAATAAAAAAAAGAAAACTTCGCTGAATTATTATCAAAAAATGATTTAACATAATTAAATAAAATCTTTTTAGTTTAACGATTCTCGCTGCTTATAGGTGTAAATGAAATTCAAGAAATTGATTTATTGGCAAACAAAAAGTATTGTTAAGATATACGTTCCTTATTAACTTATTTTTATCTATACATACCCATCGCATGATTCCAATTTACATGAGGAACACTATAAGCCTTACCTAGTGCGAAAAGGCTTCTTTACGAACCACCTTATAGTGTCCTTGGCTTAACCTCGCGCCGTAACCTCTCGTTTCGTAAACGAAGCATTTCCGTACTAGGTTAAAAGTGTATTATATGAAAAAATAGGATACCTTTAACGTCTTATAATTTTAAGAATGTAGAAAGTCAACTTGCCGACGAAATATTATCGATGCAAAATGTATTTCTATTCAAACCTATGTGAAATTCTATCGAAGAATTGTGTCTATGAGAATGAAGCTCGATGTGAATCTAGTATATGCATACCGTTCGACAAATATAAGCGCAAACTCTGGATATATCCACATTTTTCTCAGCGAACCTTTTATTTTTCTATCGAACCACGCGCGATGCGCGCTTACGGCGGCGCACCCTCGTCAGCCCTCATCGCGTAGCATCCAGGAAAGAGAGAAAGAGAGAGAGAGAAAGGGAGAAAAAAATATATATATATATATATATATATATATATATATATATATTAATGCAATTAAATTGAATCCACGAAGCAAATTAAATGCATATACCGCCCCACTCCGAGGATGATATTCCAGCGAGCGAGCATTTGTACACGCGTTCGGCGCCTCGGTGTCAGTGAACTTTGTCTCGCGCCCTGCTGATGCGGGGTCGCGCGAAAGCCCCGCGTACATTATACAGGCGAGCACACGCTCTACGCGCGCGCGCGCGCGCGCGCGAATACACACGGACACACGCGCGCGCATATCCGCGCACGGAGATACTGTACTCGGCCAGCGGTAATGAAGCGCCGAGCGCTGCCGCGGTGCTTCAAGGAGCGTACGTACGCGCGACGGGGACGGGGAGGGGGCGCGGTGTGCGTGCGCGCGGGCGCAAAAATTAATACACGCCTCGTTGTCTTTGATATCAGCGCGGCACAATGCGAGGTGAAAAGGAAGCCCCTGCAGCGCCCCGCCCCGCGCACTGTCTTTGTGCGCGGGTTCTGTATATATATATATATACATACATATTATACGTGAAAGAGCCCGGGCACGCGGTGCGCGTCTCTCTGGATTATAAACTGCGTTCGATAATGCGCTCCGACTTTCTTCACCCCCCTCCGCCCTCACTGGCCAGCTTCATAATATAATACCGCGTTTCTCCGTGCTCACTCAGATCGCGAGTCCATGATGTGATGATATGGATGTGTGTGTGTGTGTGTGTGTGTGTGTACTGAGAAAGAGTCGCCGCACTGCACAATTATACGTACTTTTGATATATATATATATATATATAGATATATATATATATATATATATATATATATATATATATATATATATAAACACGCGCGGAGATTAAAGAATAAAGGAAAGTCGCGCATCGAAGGGTGTGCTTTTCCTATAATATGAAAGCTATATGTGTGTGTGTGTGTGTGTGTGTGTGTGTGTGTGTGTGTGTGTGTGTGTGTGCATGCAGTCGTCGCAACAGGGGTATCAGAGAGGAGCCGCGCCCCGTTTACAGCGTATGCGACTTCTGACTGATTGTATATGCTATTTATTTAAAATATGAAAAATGTTTCAAGATGCTTTAAAACTTCTTTTTGATCAATCGCACAGGACGTGAGATGAATGGCACCGGGGCGATGCGTTGCGTGCGGAATAGGCTGTATTGTATAAAAACACTACTATCTGACAGCGTTACTTTAATATATATATATATATATATATATATATATATATATATATATATATATATATATATATGCGTCAGTTTGAAATAAGGATGACGATATTCTTGATGGATAATAAAGGCGTTGAAGCTTTTTGAAATTTTTAATAACATTTTCATTAAATACATATATTAAATATGAAACAAGAGAATTATGTAGTAAATTGCAATGTATTATTTTTTAGAAATAAATCATTTTAGAAAATACTGTATGCTCTATCATACGATAGGTTTGGTTTACATATACTTTTTTTTTAATTTTCCAGGATTTAAAAGATCAGTGTTTCTAAATAGAAAGTCTAGAGAAAGAATTCCAAATGTTTTACCAGTTTTATATGAAATTTGTCGCGCGTATAAAGTATTTATGTATTAAATATATAATTTAAGTATACATATTTTAAAATTGAAATCAATTCGTTTCTGATAATCAATAGTCCTGCAATGGGCTAACTTGAAATTTCGAAATTTCTCAATCCACATCATATTGATTGTATTCTGAAAATCTCAAGACGCCTCTCGGTTCTCATCAACGAACTTTCTATCGAACTCTGCAGATTTTATTGGAACTCTTCAGAATTGAATGCGTACTCTCTACGAACTTATTGTATTAAATAGGTCGAAAGTTGTGCAATGATTATTTAAAAAATTTCACGAATCGATAAAATTTGAATGAATTCTCCAATTATTTCTAACGGGTTCATAAAGACTTCGAATGCATTCTCAAAGAATTACATAAGTTCCTACAGACTTTGATTGATTTTGTAAAGAGTTCGAAAAAGTTCGCGGGGATCAAATGGCCCCTGCGAAATCATTGGAAATCTGAAAAACTCATTCTATTTCCTCAGTTTCATTCGAAGCCATTGTGAATTAATTTAGAATTTATATAACCTCTATTGAACACTATGAATTTTTGAAAATTCGCCAAAATATACCCGAACTTATTCTGACTCGTAAATGGCGTGAAATTCAACGGCGAAAGCACGATATCAATATGTAGTCATTCACATTATTGACAATTTTAAGGTTATTATTGTGTTTAGTAAGTATAGGAGAGAATTAAATTTATAGAAAATCAAGACTGTATAAAAAATAAATTGTTGAAAATGTACATTTTTATATATTGGACAAACGTCTAGAAAATTAATAAAATGAATAAAAGAACATACGAGCGAGATAATAATGTATGCATAATGGATCAACAACATCTATCTAAAAATACTTTATTATACAAGATTTCAAGTAGATAATATGATTGAAAATAATTTATAGGCGGAAGTAAAAATTGTCGTATCTTACACGTATTATTTTTTGAATTCCGTTATAGAATTGGATAATAATTCAACATTCCTCGTATCCTATGTCTGTTTTACTCTTACAAATCTTAATGAGCTACCAATTGTCTGTTGCTACTTAAGAATCACGTGTATTGTTTATTTATTGACGCTGCATATATTAGTGTAAGATGACATGTGTTTAAAACTTAATAACTGATTAGAAGATTGTAGACATTGGCATTAACCTAAATTAAATTTGATTTTTTCATTTAAGAACAAATTACTTGGGACAATGCGACAATGAGAATCTGCGAGGATAGTGCATCATTTGATTTTAATTTTTCTGTATCCAAGTAAGAGTGAAATCGATATTATATTCAGCAAGCAGGAGTAAATACGAGATTCTCCTATATGTATAGTTTAAAAAGGAAGCGCTCTTACACAAAACCAGGCTATGCTTTTAATCGCGTCGAGCCCCCTCGATATACATATACAATAATACGAACTCCAGCCAAGTCTGGGCTTTGTCGAGGCATAAGCTCGAGGGCGCAAGAAAATAAATTTATGGCCCGCCTGCCCCCCCCCCCCCCCAGCCTACTCCGACTTTTCGCGAACACGGTTGTACATCCGTTTCCGGCGAGTGAATTCGTCGCCTTTACGGGTATCATTTCGTGCCATTATAAAATCAGCCCTTCGCCCCCTCCCACCCACCTTTCGACCCCCGCACCGCCTTCCCCCCATCTCCCAGCCAAGCCAGCCAAGCGCCGAGAGCGACATAATATTTATTGCCGGTTTCCGTTCAATTAGGGGTTGACTGCTCGGCGGCGCTGCGCGTCTGAGACACAAGCTAGGGATGATGGGTGGGTGCCGTAAGCACCCCGCCCCTCCTGCGCCCTTTGCACTGTACCGATGCGTGTATATGCGTAAAATAGCTAGACGAGGATGCGCCTATATACGAGACCAAAATTCACAGTAAACAGTAACATTTTTCTGACGAAATTATTTACAATAATAGAGTTGATTGTTACGAGTCACAGAATATGATGTGCATGGCATTATTCAAAATAATCCTAAGAAAATCACGTTCACGAGCGCTGGGCAATTAGAATATGAAATTCATAAAGTGTTCTAATTTAAAATTCATTATTCTTTTTTACTATAACTTTACTTTTATATAGGATTTTCGGTTTAATATACTTAAATATCTTATAATTACGTATACAAAAGTAATTACGTATAGAAAAGACATTTTTTTCTATAGAAAGGTATCTATTTCATAAAACTAGCAGTAGTGTATTTTGAAATCTATAATGATACTGATAATAAAAAATTTTCCTAAGGCAAATGTTTTTGTAAATAAGATTTGATAGTAGCTCCAAGGTATATAAGATCAGTTAAAATATCTCAGATATCAAATATCAAGATTTTCATTAAGGCCAGTTTATCATTGAAAAGATATATCGATGTGCAGAATGACAATTATTGGATTTATATAAAAAAAAATATAAAAAACCATTTTTTATATTTCTTACCAATATTTTAGACTACTGTAAGCTTTATTACTGCTCAACTTATGTTTCTTAAAGACGTCAAAAGATAAGAATTTTATTTTATTGGAAAGTCCAAGTTAGACTATACTCGTATTATGAGCAAAAAATTTTTGCTCGATGGCAAGAAATATACAAAAATTGTTTTTGCAATTTTTTTTACCTGGAAAGTTTAACCATTAAATTTCATTGTATATCGTTAAAAAACACTATTATTCAAGTGGTCGTTCAAAATATAACGAAAATATATATTTCGTTAATCATCATCATTGCAATACAAAGTATGATTATTAATTGTCCAAGCCAAGGCAATACATGTCATTATCAAGAATATAAATTCAAATATCTATAAGTGTTTTGATTTATGGCAAAACGTCAAAAGAAGACTTTCGACTGTTTTGCAATTGGATATTATACAACCAAAACATATATATGCATTTACAGATAAACTTTTTCGAATTTTTTATTGTGATCATTATTGGAGTAATTGAAGAAATTAACATAAATATAAAATATTATTTTAAACTAGTGCCTTCAATAAGTGTAAAATATAAATGTTGCTCGTACTTTGTTCTTTTTTCTGTCTTCAATGATGTATAATATTTAGACAAAGAAAAGGTTAAACATGTCTACAGTCCGTTATCAATCCCAGTATTTTCGTTGTGTTCTTATATTCGAATCTTAAACGGTACAACTCAAAGTAAACGTATTCTTTACTAGCTCTAAAATAATGCAAGTATAGAACTTGCAATAAAAGTGGAAATTCGAAAAATGAATAGAACTACAACTATAAGAACAGAAATAATATTTGCTTCAATATTAGACTTGGAATAATTTAAAGAAAATAATAATGGAGATAGTTTCATTATTTTAGATCCTAAATTACTGAAAAAGCTATAACATTGACCTAAAGTAACTTATTAGCGTATTATTTTCAAAACATATTTTTGCGCTTTGTAAATTATAAAGCATGATGTTAGCGCATGATTTTAGGTTAATGTTACATTAATTAATTTATTTTATCATTTATGCATATGACAATTATTTACAATAATAGACTAAAATACTATTTAAATTTACTATTAATTATGGAAATACTAAATATTTATGACTATTCTATTTATAAATTAGACATTAATACATTTTCAATTTGTTAAAATGATATATGTTTTACGTTGAAAAATACAGAAGACAAAAATACGAGTCAAAACATGAAATTATTTGAAAGAAAATTTAATTTTTTTTGTTCAATCATAATTTATTTTCGCATATCAATTTTCATTAAGTGATATATACGCCGTGTAATATCCGTTGATAACGAAACGATAATACAAGCAAGTTAAAACGTTTTAATTTAACCGTAATAAATTTTATTTATAACAATTTAAATAAATTGAAAATGTAAAAAGATAAATAGATTGATTTATTTGAGATAAAAATGAATTTTGATATTTCACACGTTACATTTGAATAAGGTTAAACATCGAATGGTTACGAGTTATGCAGATAGATTGTCCGAATTATCAAAATTATATAAATTAATATAACAATTCTGCATAACTTTATTTAATATTTATAATTACTTTGTAACATTATAGACCAAAAAATGCGATTCCATTATTGATTTATACTAGTTACAATTTAAAAAGGGATCTTATATATATTTTATTTAATAATTATAAAAATTATTTATAATATTTTTGTACTACGTATTATTAATTATTTTCAATTATTACAATAATTATTTAAAATTGTAATATAGACAAATTTTAGACTAGTTATGTATGTCTCCGACGAAACTACAGACGTGTTGGTCCCATGGTGTAATGGTTAGCACTCTGGACTTTGAATCCAGCGATCCGAGTTCAAATCTCGGTGGGACCTGCCAAATATTTTTTATTTTTAATTTACAGATTTCTTAAACCATATTTATGTAAAATAAGAAATTATTCAAAAAAATTATAATTAAAAATTGTTAATAACAAATTATTTTTAAATAAATTGTATTTTGTAAAAAACAGGCGTATTTTCAATATAGAGTGATTAATTAATTATTTTTATTTTATTTATAGATGTTATTAATTATATTTTGTTATTCCATTATTTTTATTTAATTATGTAAAATATTTTAAATCGTGTATTCTGTAAAATCTTTTATTATGTATATTCTATACGGGATTTGGTTGTATTCTTTTGTAAAGCTTTTTTTACTGTCTGTGTCATAGGATATAAATAATATATTTATTAGTCATGAACTTTTGAACATAAAGAAAAAAATAAATAATATTTTTTTCCTAACATATAGCAATAAATATTTTCTCAACTATTGATTTTTTTAAAAGGAAATATATATATTCGTAACTTTTTATGTGTGTCAATTTTTGATATTAATAATTAAGTAAAGAGTCAATTATATAACTATATCAAATTGACAGTATAAATAATAACAATAATAATTTAAATACAATAATACATAATTTCATTTTTTTATAGTATATGTTCATGATGTATCTTCACTCTGAACTCGTTAACTTAACTATCAATTTCATAAAAGTAGCTCACTACTTTATCGACCGACTATTTTCTATATATATATATATACCTACATCTAAAGAGCAATACGAGTGAATTACTTGTTTTAGTGAACAATTTTTAAAAATTTCATGAAATGTATATTGCGATAACAATGAAAGCATAATAAATTTTTATGTTATTTTAATTTAATTATTATTTCACTGTCTATATAAATTACGAAAAACTCTCCTTTGTAAATACCTTAAAAATACATATCCTTTCAAATTTGTGGAAAATAAATAAAAGTAGTACATCTGTTGGTTTTTCTAGTACAATATATAAATAATACATAAATATAATCCGAATACAATACAATAAATAAATATAATTCCAAGAACGGTTTCTTCTTCAATCATATTCATTTATAGATCCGAATTCATTTGTAAATTAAATCTAACAATATATATATTTCTTACAGTTTTATTATAAATATATATATATATATATATATATATATATATATATATATATATATATATATATATATATATAATAAAACTGTAAGAAATATCAATATTCAATAGATATTTATATACGAGAAAAAGAGAGGGGGAGAGAGAGAGAGAGAGAGAGAGAGAGAGAGAGCGCCAGTGCGAAAATCAGAGTTATACTTCGCCGTACCGCAGGTTACACATCAACAATAGCCAGATCGTACAGTCCATTACTCCCGCGTGGTGAATATCTGTGCGCGCCGCGCCGGTTTCATCGACACCGGCGCCGGCGCTCAATTTATTTTTGCTAACGAGAAAAGCAGAACGTCGTCGGCGTCCGACGAGAGCGCGCGCGCTCATAAAATATTACACGCGCGGTCTGAAGCCTCGGCGTGGTGTATAAACCGATTTTCCGTCGTATATTTACACACACACACACACACACACACATACACACACGTTCATATACACAGATATAGCTCGGCACCCCGCACACGTTGCTTTCCTTCGTGCGCGGGCTCAGCTTTAGCTTCTCTCTCTCTCTCTCTCTCTCTCTCTCTCTCTCTCTCTCTCTCTCTCTCTCTCTCTCTTTCTTTCTCTCTCTCCCTCTCCTGCCGCCGTTATTCTCCCCCTCCCCCATTCGTTCGCTCGCTCCCTTCGCTACCACCTCCTTGACGCACCTTGTTGCGGTAATATAGCGGCGCACTCTTATACACGCGCCAATTACGACGATGTAATGGATAAGGCGGCCATTACAATGTCCATAACGCAATTACTCCTCCATTATTCACGTAATGCGGCGGCGATTGTCTCGCCGAGGCGACGCGGCGCGGTAACGCATTTTATGTATTTGCCGGAGAGGACAATATATGTATATATATATACGTATACGTGGTATACTTTTCCTCCCCCTTCCTTCTTTTATCTCTCCGGGAGCTTTATGATTTACTCTTTCGGTTTTTCTGTGTTTGTTCTTTTTCTTTTTTTCGTTTTATTTTTCACCCTTACCTCGGCCACATGAGTCAGTCGGTGCACTTGCTCCTGGTCGTTTTTCGCGATGGCTTATCTCGTGAAATCAGTTTGAAAGGGCTTTTATGTCGCGGACTCGCTCGCTGCTCTCTGTCTCTCTTCCGTATATACTTTTACGTATATGTATATATACATATGAACGTTGGAATATTTTAAGCTGCTTTAAAATCCATTAATATAATTGCAAATTTAATGTACAATTCTTTCTCATTAAAAGACGATATATATAAAGGAACGAGCGTGTAAATAATTAAATTGCTCGGTCTGATAAATTGATTTACATAACCAAATATAAATTATATCTATTCTTATATTGATTTCTGATATTATCGGACAGACCGAAAAGTTCTTACAATAATAAAGTTAGAAGCAATACGTATTAAGAATCTATGTAAAATATGTGTTTCCATATAAATAGCTGATTCTAAAGTAAGAATTACGAATAATTATGATAATGTCCTGTATACTAACCGACAGGTTGACTGTCCGCATTGAATAATCGAAATTGATTTAAAAAATTTAATGACGGATCGCGAGCACGATCGAAACGATGTATGAATGTACATACTTGTTTTGTAATGGCGCATCTGAAAACAATAAACGCGTGAATTTTTATTGAGGATAGACTGCAGTCGATAAATTTGGTTTCCTATTCTATGGAAAGAACATATAGCCAAGAATGGGTATAAGAAAAAGAAATTATATATATATATATATATATATATAAATAATTACCTGCAGTTTTAAAGTCGCCACAATATCGTAAAATAGAGAATATGAAAAGAAATACATAAAAAAATATATTTTTCGGCAAACGTTAATTCAGTAAAACTTATCCAAATCATATTTAACTATATAGGTATACAACCATTATATTTTCATATGATCAATGGCTCGCGAATGGAGCTCCAATTAATTTGCCAAAAACCGAATGCGATTGCGCAATTTCAGCAATTTTTTTCGCATATTGCGTATTATTTTCATCTAATTGTAATATACGATTTATGTCTCTCGCTCACACACTCTTTTTCTCTCTCGATCTCCCTCCCTTCCTCCTTACAAGCGACATCGAAGCTCAGTTAAAAGCTCGGAGCGCGAAGCGAGGCGGCAAAGCCGCGCCAATTTATTTTCGAGCCCCCGTCACCGATGCTATCTCGGTAATGACCGGCCGAATTAAAAAGGATGAACGGATGGGAATCGGCATAAAGTATATATAACCGAGCCCGCATTACACACACACATATGTATATATATATACATATATGCGCGTGCGTGTATAATTATTGATGGTATAACCTCGGCTCTCGCGCTTTCGCGCGCCTCCTGCAGCGCGACAGTAAAAGCCATCGGAGATTAACGATTATATCATTGTGTATACATGCGTGGGTGTATATGTAGATATATATATATTCTTGGGCACGCATAAGGTTAGGAGGCGCGACGATTGCCGGGCACCGATATAAATCGCAAAATCAACTTTAGACCGAAATTAGGTATACGGCAATCACGAGACGTTGCGCATACAGGGGCCGAGCCGTGGCGACGGCGATTATTTCTTTATAGCTACTAATCCGATCGACCGACTGGAGGGAGAAAGTATGCGGGAAATATGATTTAAAAATTTTTTTTTCTTTTCTCGCTGTACACATGGCCGCGCTTTAACACGATGCGCGGCTTCGTCGCTGCAAACGAAATTGCGTAGAATTTTTAGAGCTCGCCGTCTCCCCCTACTAGCGATAACTTTGCTACTGATCTCATATATATATATGTGTATTCGATGCATTTGTACATGCTCATCACGAATGACAAGATATTATTATATTTGCTCACAGATGTACGCAATCAGGCATGCTATGTGGTTTCTGATGAGAATATTTTATTTAAAATTAAGAATTCGACTTATACGTCGACTGTTATAAAACAAACGGATAAATATATTTATATAGGTTGTTTTAAACAAATCTTTATCACAGACTAATATAATTCTCATGACAAACAGACTTTTCCTCGTTTATAATCACCTTAGTTTTAGAAATTTCAAAATCTGATATTTATCAAACTTAAGATATTAAAATGTAAAATTAATTATATAATAATATAGTTATATAAGGATAATTTATAATATATAGTTATAAAAGGACAACCTGACTAGCCCTCCCTTCACTAAAAATTTTTCCCATTTACAAAGATGAGTCAAACAAAAATGTTCTTTTCATCTCGATGTAATTTTTTCTTGAAACTTTTTTTTGAAAATTCAACTTGTAGGCAAAGGAGCCCATTCAATTGATGGGTTAAATTAAAATTTCACATTTTACCAAGTAATTCATGTCATAAAAATAAAAAAAATTTAACCTACTGATTTAATCATTATTAATATTAACATTAGTTTAATAAATACGTAAACTTTCTAACCTTATAATATACGTACCATATATACACTTATTGATTAATAATTCTTCTAAATATTATAGTTTCTAGATCATAAATAATTATATTTATTCCAGTATAAAAAATGAACTTATTAGCTGAAAAATCAAATTCTCGTACTATATTGAAATTCAAAGAACTATATGTATTAAACAATAGTTTTATAACCTAGAAACAATGAAAATATTCTTACGCTGCAGACAACGTTTTTATGCCTATCTATTCCTATAATGTGTTGAACAGAGTACGTAGGACAGTTCACTAATTTAAGAGTGATTTCACGTAATTACTGATTCTCAGTAAAATATTTATTGTAGACCAGAAAAAGTCACTGATAAAATAGTGAAACTTCGAGCCATTGAGTAATTCAGTAAGAATTTCACTCATTTAGAGAATAATTTGTTAAAAAGACTTGCATAACCAATAAAAATACTTATTAAAGTTTCGAGTTATTTTATTTATTTTTTTATTACGGTTTTAAGAATTATTAATGATCGAGCCTTATATTTTATATATATATATATATATATATATATATATATATATATATATATATATATAGATATACAATCGATAATTAAAATAATAAGTACCCCTTTTATTTTGAGCACCTGCTCGTTGGAGTTGCAGAACGATAAAAGATTACGTTATATAAACGCGCAGTTAGTCATTGTTTGTAGAAATTTTCATTGATACTAATGAGGCTGCGTTTTTTTCTTCTCTCTTTTTTTTTAGCTTTTCAATGAAAATTTATACCCGGCCGGAATATTTTGTCGCGCATTTTGCCAATAAAGCAATTTTTATGGGCGTACAAATTATTCTAGCACTAAAAAGAACTGCGGCGCTCGCATGCGCGCACTTTGACAATACGCGAACTAAACGACAGCGAGAGCCCGCGCGTCGCGAGCGCGCTCGTTAAACGCAAAGTGCGTATCGAACGAATATATCCCGGGAAGCGGGGCGACGAACGAGGGAGAAATGAAAGGGGTATGCGCGGGCATGAAAAAGGAGATTGTAGGGGGAGGGGGGGGTTTGAAGAACCACCACCGGACGTTATTTATAAAAAATATCGTGGATGATTTATAAAAATGTCCTCTTAATTCCCGTATTCGAGCCAGCTATTAAGCGTTTTATTCGCGCGTCCGTATGCGCATACGAGCCTGCGTAGCTTGTACACGTACGAGTCTGGATTCGTTAGTATTGCAATATAACGATATCATATGAATAGTCGCGAACTCGAATAGGGAGGGGGCGGAGTTACCCGCAGTTACCTATTTATCGAGACACAGGAGGAACCACCGGGAGTAGTTGTAAAACGAAAAGTCGTCAGAATGCCCTTGATCTAATCTGGAACTTGTTCCTCATAATGCGTATCATAAATATTTGATTTGAATAGCCGGAAAAATTGCTTCTATATTTATAATTAACGCTTGAAATTTGCTCCCGACAAATTTTAACCATCACATTCTTTGTCGAATTTGACAATCATGGCTTATTTTGATTTATACGTGTACGTCCCTCGAAAATAACCATCAAATCAGCGTACACAAATTGTTTATTTACAGAATTTCCGACAAGCTCCACCGCCATTGTTCATAGCCTTCGTGAATATAAAGCATTTGAATGCATAAAACATTTGCATATACATCCTCCATTCTCTTTGGTTATCAGTGCCTTGTCGCAGAGATTCAATTGTTCTTTGGCTTAGCCTGAAGCTCAAACTTGAACATTGTCAATGATCTCTTCTATATACAGATGGATTATACTTAGTTTTCGATATCTTGGTTCCGTGTTTCTATTGTGTCGATAATTGTAAGCAAGCATATCTGTGCCTTGATTTCTACTTTACTCGTATGTCTCGTGACAAACAGCAGTCGTGTCGACGTAATGATTGAGTTTATAAGGAAAACGATCTCTCATTTCATATCGACATTAGTTCCTGGATGCACACGTACGAAAAAAATTTATTCCAATTATTTCTACTAATTCGGCTCGAAGGACCAAATTCTACATTGAATGCTTGACCGAATTCATAGATACTGAACGAACAATTTTGAAACTGGCATAAAGAAATACAGTATTTCATTATACAAAACGAACGCTATATTTTTTAACGTAAATTAAATTCACCTAAATTAACCACCATTCAATAACTTTTAAATGGTAATCTCAATACGCTAAAGACTTTGTAGGAATCTAGACTTTTCTATTGATTTATAATTTCATTGAGAAAATCGAATTTTTTCTATAAAAAACACAGTTCCAACTTCAGAGACTGTTTTTGTAAGTGTAATTATAGTTCGAAACGAGACGTACTTATTTCATAATTAATTATAACAAAATAATTATAAAACAGAAAAGGTTTTTTATATAGTGATTTATTGGCCCATTTCATTGATCTACAGATATGATTACATTATAATTTTGGTATAGATATTTCTTTATTGTATCCGAATAAATAACAGCATTATTTGATGGAAAAGCACAACACTGGCTATTAGTAAAGGGTTTACACATTTAAAGGTCACCGTTTTCACATAGAAGATACACAACCTCATGGTCCTACTGTTTCATTTAAGAAAATTAGCCTGGTGTAAGTAAGTCTATTACTTTTACGGATACTTATAGAAATTATCCTCATTTGTATTAATCTGAAAAATAAAATATCATAATTTTATATCACCCTTTATTCACTAAGTTTAAGACTTGATATATTACCATATTGACTTTATTAATATTAAACGGAAAAAGAAAAAAGCACAAAGGAAGCTAATAATAAAAAATAAAAGTAGCACGTCACACATTAATATGCAAAGTTGTAATTATAATACAAATGAATATGAACACGGTTTTACATATTTGCGAATGTGAAAAAATTTATCGTTACTATATTTTATGATTTAGAAAGAAATGGTTTCACAAATACATATTTAGTTTTGAATCTCTGAAATACTCTATACTATATCGTTAGTATTAATAAACATAGTACTAAAATAAAATGATGATACTTAAGTAAAATCTATTCTAAATCTATAAATGCGACGAAAAAGTCTCTTTCATACTTTGGACCTGTTTTTCTCTAGTATTAACGACTTTACCAGAAAGTTCAATAATACCTGTATTGTGTAGGTGATGATCCTCACGTAGGGGCAATGTCTTGATCAATTTCTGTACTCTGGTTTAGTTGGCTTCGGAGGTGGCGGTGGTGGCATCGGTTTGCTTTTCTCTAATTCATCATCGCTTGAATCTAACATAGGAAATAATTCAGTACGTAAGAAATTCAAATCCCAAAGAATCGCTTAAAAGAACTGAACGATCAAATTGCTTGTAAACTCTACATATGATTATTATTATTTGAATAGTCTGTGATTAAAACCGATACTGGTATATAATATTTGAAACTTTAACTTGAAGAATAATGATAATGTTACTGATGTATAAGCTGTATCCGAAGCCTAAGAAAATACATTACCCTAGTATATCTCTGTAAATTAACAAATTTTTTTACAATAATTGTTTGAGTCAAATAAAAATGTCGCTGTTCAGCCAGAACTGCGGGATTTGAGCAAAATCCGAGGCCTTGGTCTAAATTTCTGATGTTCTTTATGCTCTGAAAATATTATATAGTGTACTATCTATCAGACAATAATCGCGCGCGGGTGATCGAATAGTTAGTTCGTAATCACTGATACGTGGCAATCATGCGCATATGTCCTGTACTCTGTTTCGATTATACTTGATCGACGTTACGGATAACGTGATTTTTCCGATCAGGTCGGTTAGCGAGGTGGATAAACTTCTTCGGTGCCATTGTGTGTGTATGTGTGTGTGTGTGTGTGTGTGTGTGTGTGTGTGTGTGTGTGTGTGTGTGTGTGCGTGTGTGTCGGTGTTGATAAAAACTGTACCGTGAGTGCTACGCGGGCGAGTCCGTGAATCAGCGGATAAGACGTTCAAGGAAGCCGTCTGTTGTTGAGCAAACCATCGCTCTGAGCAGCATAAAAGTGCGGCACGTCAAGAAGGCACCGTTCCGAGCGCCTGACGATCGCCCGATTACGTACGTGTAAGCTATTCGCGCTGTTCTTTTATCACGTTTTATTTTGTATTAATGTTACCTTCGTCAAGTTTAATTAATTTACTAATCGTGTATAATTCGTTATAATTTCTGCCTTTTCTTTATAATGAAGATTCAGGTTTTTACGGCTTTTCCTCTAAAATCGTAGAGCTTTTTATGCCTAATAAAATTAAGTAATTCCCTCGAAATTATTTTAATTTCTTTGATTTAGGCTTCTCCTCTTATCCTGAACTACAAAGTATATACAAAAAATATCAGGTATGCGAATAAGTCTTTCCCGTTTTTTTTTTCAAATTTTGAGCCTTTATTGTGAAAAAATGGTTACAAATGAATTATTGAAAGTATTGGCCATCGCTAGCTACAACTTTTTTCCATCTTTCTGGCAACATACGAATCCCGTTGCGAAAAAATTCGACCGGTTTGGCCTCTATCCAGTCATCCACCCATTTTTTGGCTTCCTCGTAGGAATGGAAGTGCTGGTCAGCCAGGCCATGCGTCATCGATCTGAAGAGATGGTAATCAGACGGAGCAACGTCTGGACTATACGGCGGGTGGGGTAGGACTTCCCATTTGTTTCTAAGTATGTTTTCACCGGCGGTGCAACATGTGGGCGAGCATTGTCATGTTGCAAAATAACTTTGTCGTGCCTGTCGGAGTATTGTGGCCATTTTTCTCGCAGTGCGCGGCTCAAACGCATCAATTGTCGTCGATAGACCTCGCCTGTGATCCTTTCATTCGGTTTCAGAAGCTCATAGTAAACCACACCTAGCTGGTCCCACCATATACAGAGCATGAGCTTGGCGCCATGAATATTTGGCTTGGCCGTCGATGATGATGCATGGCCGGGTAGTCCCCATGATTTTCTTCGCTTCGGATTATCGTAACGTATCCACTTTTCAACGCCAGTCACGATACGATGCAGAAAATCCTTTCTTTTATGTCGCTGAAGCAGCTGTTTGCAAGTGAAAAAACGCCGTTCGACGTCTCTCAGCTTCAGTTCGTACGGCACCCAATTTCCTTGCTTTTGGATCATTCCCATGGCTTTCAAACGCTTGGAAATGGTTGTTCGGTCAACTCCCAATGCTTCAGCAAGTTCTTCTTGCGTTTGACAAGAATCTTCATCAAGCAAAGTCGCCAATTCTCGATCTTCAAAGATTTGCGGCCGCCCGGAACGCTCCTTGTCTTCCACGTCGAAATCACCGCTTTTGAAGCGTCGAAACCATCCGCGAACACTTGAATCATCGACACAACCTTCTCCATAAGCCTCCTGAAGCAATCGATGCGTCTCGGCAGCAGATTTCTTCAAATTGAACCAATAAAGTGAAACTTCCCGCAAATGACGTCGACTCGGCTCAAATTTCGACATTTTCACGATATCAAAAATTTATGATGCGAAAAAATTTTAACTAATGTGTTAGTATGGAATTGTTGACATATGAATAAGCTTTGATTATGACATATGTAACCATTCAATACTCGCACAGTATTGGTGGCGCCATCTCTTACAAAAAACGGGAAAGACTTATTCACACTCCTAATATATTCAAATTGCAAAATGTAGCGCTTAACCCAAAATATTCTTTTTTTAAAACAGCTATTGGTTCGTTTTATGATAATTATTATAGCTAGTATTCGTAAAAATAGTTTGTAGTAATCAGGTTAATTATATAAAATCTTTTGTATATAAACCTTTTATATTTTTTTATATAAAATATTATATAAAAATTTTTCAGTTTTTAAGCTTTCGGCGTTTCTTATCTAGTATTAGCGACATTATGAAGAAGTTCGATAATACCTGAACTACTGCCGGATACATTATCCGCACTCCTGACTGGTTTTCCCGTTCCTTTTAAATGAGCCGGTTGAGTTGGCTTAGCAGGTGGAGGTGGTTTCTTAGGATTCTCTCCTGCGGCTTCAACATTTAAGCTGAACACTAACATAAGAAAACATTCATATATTAACCGCAAAAAGGGTTTAAAAAAAGAAACTTCTGAATAGCTTGTAATCTCTATATATTATTATTCTTATTCTTATTATTTGAATAGTCTGTAATTCTAGTGAGCATTAAGATACAAGTTTTAAAAATTCAACTGTAAGAATACTGAGAATGTTTGACATTTACAATTGGCAGCCACAGTCTAAGAAAGTAATTCTCTCCAAGCGGACTTGAACAGTATGCTCGTGCAGTTTTGTTTAAAGACTATTTCATAGAACGCGAGCTGCATTCGGGTATCCGCCGGTAAGCAATATGATGCAGATGAATAATAAGAGATCTCTCATAAGACAAATGACTTTTTGCATAACTCAAATGGTATTATTACTAAATTTATATAACATATATTTTCTCAATTAATTTATTGTCCCTATTTGCCGAAACTAACATTTTAATCCACTTACAGGTTTCTAAGCTTTATATGCCAAAACAGATCAAATAAATTGGATAATTCTTGAAATTAGAACACAATATAATTGAGGATTTATTCTAAAATCTTGGAAATTCATATTTCGTATATTCAAAACTATTCTTTATCTAATAATAAATAAATCACTTACCAGTAATGATCAAACAGGCTATCAAAAAGAAATAGATATGTTTTGGCGACATATTTGAATATTGGCAGTCTAATGTGTCAGTAGTACTGTACAATAACGAAGTATATCGAAATCTATCTGTTTTTATATTATATTCCTAATCAATGTGCCAACTAGTAAAAGAATGGGTTTTTGTAAACACTTGACGAAGATGCAGGGATTGGCTGCCGCCTCGCTGTTGTCACAATGGAGGATTCGAATGAACGAAGGAGGTATAGAGAATAAAATACCGAATGTACGTGTCCATCATTAATCTATACGTACCTCCAGAATTTTTCTCTTATTCGTTCTAAAACAAACACTATGAATTAATGAATTTCATGGAAAAATTCAATAGTTTACGTAATTCTATATTATCGAGGTCACGTACATGTTATAGAAAAATTACTATTCACAGTATTTCGATTATCAACTGAAAAATGATAAAACAAGTAGATTAATTTGTTGGCACTGGCATGAATACGACATACAACTTACCCTCCTTGATGCACAGAAGGCGTGCGGATAGCAAACCGCGGATAAAGAAACACATGTTGTTTGCTTGTTGCTTTCCAATTGTTGGACATGAAGTTTGGTCTACACGGCTCATTCTTTTCTTTTTAATCAAAACGTTGATCTAATATTTTTGTTCAATGTTGTTAGTTTTCGATTGTATGCTAATTTTTTAATTTGTTTTTAGGTCACTGTGTTCAATTGTAGGTTTCCAGAAAAACACTTTATATTATTAATGGTATAATAACCGAAACAGATGTAAATTTGTAGAAAGATTTTAAAACTATACAATTGCGTCGTATTGTATTCACATATCTGTTATTTAAATAATCAATTTATAAAAATGTGAATTATACGATATCTCTTTAATTGCAGAAGGAATGAGTCATCTGGGTAATGGGGCTACACCTGACAGAATCAGTTCTGATATATGTAAATAGAATATCCTGTATATTTCTTTTTTCCACTGGTCAAAGAAATTGTCAGTGAATGAGTACTCTAAGAAAAACTTAATATTTTCTCAGACATATTCCTTGCCTCATATAGGAAATACTGCTATTAAAAAGACTCAAATGTATGACAAATAAATAACATAAATGAACAATTCTAACGATTTTGACTAAGGTTCTGATTTCATAATTAAAATTAATGTATATCGAAATAATATTGTTCTCGTTCTTAAATATAACTGCAAGCCCAACAGAATAATTAAAACACTTTAATAATCTTATTTAGTTTATTTAATTTTCATATATTTATTATTTCTATCAACATGTATCCCGAATCGTTTTGAATACTTATTGCACATCATAGATGGAATATAATTTAAATTATGTTTTATGATTTTTTCATATTTTTTAATACGTAAATATATTTATCCGATTGTCCTCGTTGGTCAAAATCCTGTGTGAGGTAAACAATATATTAGAGTAAATTTATTTTATTTATTGAAATACATTTTTAGAAATTGAGATAAATTTTTAGACTTAGAAATCTGAATATTTTTATTACAACAATAACATGGAATTCGGGATAGAGGAGAAGGTTAAATAATGCACTCTAATATTTTCGCGCTAAAATTACCAACTTGCTTCGGCATAAAAACCTCTACGGTAAACGAGGAAAAGCCGGAGCAAGTGTACTTTATTAGTAAAATAAAATTCAAAAGGAGTATCTACACATATAAATATAATATAAAATATAATATTTTAATATAATATAATATAAACATATAACTATATTGAACTAAACTAAAATATACAAATTTTCGCACTCACGAGCAAATTGTATAAATACGTGCGCGCACGCGTACAATCGAACACACGCAAACACCACGCACACATTCAAACCTTGTCCGGCGCAGTTGTGTGTTGTTTGCCAGGACGGTCGGTCGCTGGTATCGAAACGGAAGCCAGTCCAAGAACCTCAAACGTGCCGCGGTGCTCCGACGTCTCGGAAACGGGTACAGCCCTTGCCCCACGTACGTAACTGGGCGATCTTTAAACACCCGCAATGGACGCCTTTGCCAGATCGCCGCACTTGGCTGGCTTTGAACGATGTTTCGTTCACAAAGACGGCTCCCTTGAGCGTCTTGTCCATTCGAACTTTGACACACCCGCGTAGCACCGAACACTGCTCACAGGTTACAAATTACACGCACAAGTACAATAAATATACACACTAAGAACGCGATACTTGTATACACGCTCGAACTCGGTGGAATCGTCCGATCGTTGCTTAGAGACTCAACTCTACGCGAAGATGAATCGACTAACGAAAAGACGCGATGATTTTTGAGTTAGCTCCACACACAACGATGAACGAAATGCAACTGCTCAAATTTTGCTACAGCAAAATGCTATTTCTATTCCTATACCTATGAACGCGGCGTAAGGCCGAGCGAGCACGGGAGTCCCCGTCATTAGGGTGCTCCTCCCACGTCGAGCCCTGCAGCCTCGCGCACTACCATTCACTCGTGTATTTCACACCATTTATTTGTGAATATTTTCTAAACACGATCTACCCACTACATACCTACACATACATACGCGCGCTCACACACACAACTACGTACACCTACACATCATTTACACTCCTAGATTATTTACGCGTATAATCGCCGTGAACATTCCGCCCGCCTTCGTCCGCTAAAGGACGAACGATTCGCTAATCTTATCACTAATTTTCTGCAATGGATAAAGGACAGAGACGTGCGATATGACGACGTAAAAGATTTGTCGCAGTTTTTACCGTGACAACTCTAACAAGGCCATCCGGGCCTGCATGAACTTCCGTAATGCGCCCGAGAGGCCACTTGGTTGACGGATACCGTTCGTCCATCACGAGCACCAATTGTCCGACCGCGAAATTTTCAGTTACGCTTTTCCATTTATTTCTCTCCTGAAGGTGTTGGAGATACTCCCGGGACCAACGTTTCCAAAAGTTCTCACGAATGCGTTGCAATAATTGAAATCGACTTAATCTATTCTCCGTTACGTCCGCTACCTCTTTATTTGGAATTATTCCGGTCGATTCGCCTATCAGAAAATGTGCCGGCGTCAATACCTGAAGGTCGTCGAGCTCTCCACTCATGGGCGAAAGTGGGCGAGAATTTAAACAGGCTTCAATTTCGACAAGTACGGTGCTGAGCTCCTCGAAAGTGAGGGTGTGCTCACCTATGACTCTTTTCAAATGATGCTTAGTTGACTTAACGCCTGCCTCCCATAAGCCTCCATAGTGAGGAGCATTAGGAGGTATAAACTTCCAATCAGTACCGTCATTTGCAAGAAGTGCAGCTACCGACCGATAAAATTCTGACGCAGCGCTAAACATTTCCCTTAACTCTTTATCCGCTCCGTGAAAGGTGGTGGCATTGTCGCTAAAGAGCTTACGACAGATGCCACGTCGGCCTGTGAATCGTCGAAATGCCGCGATAAATGTTGCTGATGTACAATCACTGACCAATTCCAAATGAATAGCGCGTGTCGCAAAGCATACGAATACCACGATGTACCCTTTATACGATTTATGGCCTCGTCCCTTGGTGGTACGCACTTGTATCGGGCCGGCATAATCTAATCCCGCATTTGAGAAGGGGCGGGCTGGCGTTACTCGCGCCGCGGGTAGGTTACCCATTAGCTGATGCGCCAGCCGTGGTTTCGCGCGTTGACACGTTACGCACTTGCGAATAATCGATTTCACCAGTCTTTGCCTTCCTAAGATCCACGCGCGCTGTGTTACTGTGCTTGAAGTAAGCGTGAGCCCCCCGTGCAAACATTCATGATGTGCTTGATTTACTATTAATCGGCTAAGGATCGACGAATGTGATAAGATTGGCGGATTTTTAGAATCGCGCGGTAAATTAGAATACGTGAGCCGACCACCGACCCGTAATATTCCCTGATCATCGACGATCGGATTAAGTTTACATAATGCGTGACGCTTAGGCAAGTGTTTCCCTGTTTTTAAAAGACTAATTTCTACATTAAATGTGGCCAATTGAGATAAACGAATGATCACGGTGCGCGCAGCGGCCAATTCATGCGATGTCAAAAAGGCTGGCAACGGGCTTAGTCCTGCCTTATACCTTCGAACTCTACATAGAAGCCGCAAACAGTATGCTACTACACGGGTCAATCGCGTAAAGGTGGAAAATTTTGCAAGTATTTCCGGTTCTGTCGTCGTAATCCGCGCGTGATTTATGCGGATACTTGTAATTGATTGAGGCCATTGTTCCGGAGTCATAGCGAGCCACGCGGGGCCATACCACCATAATTTATTATGTGCTAAGTCAGAAGGCTTCGATCCACGTGTTGCTAAATCCGCGGGGTTTTCTTTCGAAGGTACATGAGCCCATTTTGCTGACGGTAACTCTGTCTGAATATATGAGACGCGATTCGCGACGAAAGTTTTCCAAAATCGCGGGTGCTTTTGTAACCACGTTAAGACAACTTGACTGTCAGACCATGCATAAATGGGCAAAGATTTTAAAAAGTTTAATTTTTGTACATGACGTATAAGCTTGACGAGTAAAACTGCCCCGCACAGTTCCAGATTTGGAATACTGATTGTCTTGACAGGTGCTACCCTTGTCTTAGCGGTGAGTAGCGAGACACGTGCATTTCCGTCACCTTGATTGATTCGGATATATACGGCGGCAGCGTACGCGCGGGACGAAGCATCCGAGAATGCGTGAATTTCGAATTTTTGATGCGATGCGCCACCTAACCATCGATCAATCGACAATTCTGATAACATCGAAAGCGATTTGCAGTAGTCAATCCACCGATTGATTATGTCCGGTGGTAGAGCGGTATCCCAGTCACACTTCAAAATCCACAGGTCTTGCATCAGAACCTTAGCGGTAACCGTAACAGGGGATAGCCAACCAAGCGGATCGAATAATCGTGAGGTATTAGACAAAATTGTTCTTTTAGTGATTGTTCCCGTTAATGTCGAATAATCCAATGTACTGAAAGAAAAACAATCGCGCTTGGGATTCCATTGTATCCCTAGGGTTTTTACCGACGAGTTTTTATCAATCTCCTTTTCTGCTTCGAGCCCTTTTACGTGTTCGGGAAGAATTTTCGCATTATTCGCGGCCCACTTATCTAATTCAATATGTGCGGACTTTAACATTTCGGTGAGCTCGAATCGCCTCGCGATAGCTTCTGAAAGTTCGTCGGCTCCATAAAATATGTCGTCGACGTAAGTATTGTGTTTTAGGCAAGCGGCACCTCGAGGAAATCGCGAATGCTCATCTTGAGCCAATTGATGCAACGTACGGATCGCGAGATATGGTGCGCACGCCGTTCCATAAGTGACCGTAGTTAAGCGGTATTCAGTCGGAGGATCGTTTTCATTCGCGCACCAAAGGATTCTTTGATAATCTTGGTCCTCCTTTGCTACCCGAATCTGGCGAAACATTTTAACTATATCGGCGGTGAAAACATAACGATATGCACGCCAATTAAGCAAAATCAGTGCCAAATCCTCCTGCAGCGCCGGGCCTGTCATAAGGAACTTATTTAAACTGTCCTTTTCTCGCGTTTGCCTCGAAGCATCGAAAACTACGCGTATTTTTTGTAAATCTCCCAGCGCGTATTGTAACACTGCATGATGAGGTAAATACCATGCTCGCACGTTTTTAATCTCCTCACGCGGAATGCGCTTCATATGACCAAGCCTTTCATAGGTCTCCATGAATTCCCGATACGCCTTAAGTATAGCGGGCTCGCGCTCATAGCGCTTATGCACAGCAGACAGAGTGCTTAAAGCCATTCGACGCGTCTCAAATGCTACCGCGGGAGGATCGGCTCTTAGTGGGAGACGTACCGTATATCGGCCATCGGCACTTCGCGAACAAGACTCGCGGAATAAACGCTCGCAAGCCTCCTCTTCTGGCTTGAATTTAGGCACGGAATCGGGAAGTTCCTCGATTTTCCAAAAACGTTCTATCGATTCGTGAAGCTCAGCATCGGAAACGCAATGTAGAGCTTCGATTGATAAGCCACGTGAACGAGCCGCCCGCCGTGACGCACACAATCGAGTAGGTCCTGATACGATCCACCCTAGGGCGGTATCCTGCGCGACTAGTCCTAATCCGGGAGGACGGTGCAGGCCCGATCGCAATAATCGCCCATAAACGTCTGCCCCTAAAATTATATCTATCTTATCTCGAATATGAAACTGCGGGTCTGCTAACTCTAATTTCGCGAATTGACTTAGGTCTAAATCAGTAAGGTCGCACGAGGGCAAATATGAAGTCAGTCGAGGTAAAACGAGAGCTTCGGATTGTAATACATAATCTGTATGAACGACCGACTGAAGGAGAAACGACGTTTTAAATCGCGCAACACCTGATTTACTCGCGCCTAGCCCTGACAATGTAATATGCGTCGGAATTTTCGACAATCCGAGAAGTTGAACCGCAGATTCGGAAATAAAAGTCGCTTCAGAGCCCTGATCTAAAAGCGCGCGGACGCGTACGCATACTCCATTTAAACCTCGAATCACGACTTGTGCTGTTGCAAGAAGCACCGAGTGCTTGACACGAGAAATACCTGCTGTGTGCACATTGATTGATGAGTCGTCCTTGTTGGAGCCCGATTCATTTCTTTTTTCAATCGAAACCGCTGTTTTAGTGCTGTCGTGAGCTCGTTTCGGTTCAAAGTGCAGTAGAGTATGGTGTTTCTCATGACAAATGTTACACCGCGACTTCGAGGGACAACTATCGACTCTATGCTGCCCAAGACAGTTAAAACACAAGTGCGACCGTCTAATTTCAACACGCCGGTCATAAACTGTTTTCCCCTTTAACTTAGCGCATTTCCAAATCGGGTGTGCTCTGGAGCAGAGTATACATTTAGATACGGGGTTAGAGTTTTCGCGCGCGTGAAAAACTCTTTTCGAACCTTGCGTACAGACTTTCTTTGTTGCCAAGCTCTCGGCCGCGATCATATTTAGTGTTTGTGATCGTCTTTCAAGAAAGCTGGCAAAATCAGAGAAACTCGGGAAACCACGTGTCGAATTTGGCTCAAACCGTGACTCAGATGAATTATTTACGCCCGCAAAGGTAATGCTATCTTTCTCACTTAATTCGGCCTCCCACAATTTTCGAGATTCCGGATCGATCTTGGCTGACAAAATATGCACGAGCCAGATGTGCCAATGCTCTACTGGCATTTTTAAATTTGATAGAGCGCGAACAATGCGTTGCGCCTCGTCCGTAAACGCACGTAGCTCGATCGCGGATTCCCGTTTAAGAGCTTTCATGTTAATAATTGCGTTCAAATGGTTACTAACGATAAGACGCGGATTATGGAATCGTAATTGTAATGCATTCCATGTCGTCGCGTAATTAGCATCGGTAGTAGCTACATCCTTCACTAAGTCCGCCGCGGTACCCGTTAAACATAACTTTAAATAACTTAATTTAGTAGCTGCACTCACGTTTCTAGAATGTACTAAGGTAGTAAATAAATCCGAAAAACTTTCCCAATCCTCATAAATACCGGAAAATTTCGGCAAATCTAGTTTCGGTAACTTAGCCAAGTCGCATCGAGAACGCTGCTGATCGCTATCGTCACGAGGGCGTGGTGCGGAAACGTTCATCGCATCAACGATTTGTGCTAATATTTTTAATAGATCATCCAGCAAATCTTGATACGAATTTCGCAGCGTATTGAAGGTACTCTCTAATACATACGAATCATTGCACGCCTCATCTCTCATAATTATTTCCGCATGAGTTTCTCGCGCCTCCGTCCAAATGTTGTTTAGCGCTTCAATTCGCGACTCAATCATAATTTTGTTAAGCGTTTGCGGCTGTTTTTCTCTCAATTGTGCAGCCATATGCTCTATCTCGGCTCTGCGACCATTTTGCAAGGCTGTAAGCCTTTTCAGCAATGTGGGTGCCATTGTACAGTAAGTTAATAATATTAACAATAGATTAATTCAATTAACTAACTTTATTACAATATACTCAGTAAATTAAACCTTATTGTGTAAATAAATATTGAATAAATAAGAACTGTTAAATTCAAAACAACGGAAATTAAATAGTTAAATAGGCGTATAAAGTAAGAAGTTAAATTTTACTAATGCACAATTGAGAGAAAACAGTAACTTATAGAATTAAAATAAATTTCTCGCTTTCAAACACATACGATAACATCTACAAAACTACACATTCATACAATCATATGTATACTTACATAAACACCTATACTATACGATGGCACTTATAGATAAACAAAATATGTATTAAACTAATACCACGATTGAAATAACTAACTTAATTAATAACGACATAAGTCTCATCTATCAGAAATTTAAATTTAAAGAGTTTATATAAAATAAATTACAACAGTTTATATAAAATATTTAAAGAGTTTATAGCGATTTATCGAATCTAACATAAAAATTCTTTAACCACTCCTCCTCACCCGGGGCACCATGAATATTTTTATTACAACAATAACATGGAATTCGGGATAGAGGAGAAGGTTAAATAATACACTCTAATATTTTCGCGCTAAAATTACCAACTTGCTTCGGCATAAAAACCTCTACGGTAAACGAGGAAAAGCCGGAGCAAGTGTACTTTATTAATAAAATAAAATTCAAAATGAGTATCTACACATATAAATATAATGTAAAATATAATATTTTAATATAATATAATATAAACATATAACTATATGGAACTAAACTAAAATATACAAATTTTCGCACTCACGAGCAAATCGTATAAATACGTGCGCGCACGCGTACAATCGAACACACGCAAACACCACGCACACATTCAAACCTTGTCCGGCGCAGTTGTGTGTTGTTTGCCAGGACGGTCGGTCGCTGGTATCGAAACGGAAGCCAGTCCAGGAACCCTCAAACGTGCCGCGGTGCTCCGACGTCTCGGAAACGGGTACAGCCCTTGCCCCACGTACGTAACCGGGCGATCTTTAGACACCCGCAATGGACGCCTTTGCCAGATCGCCGCACCTGGCTGGCTTTGAACGATGGTTCATTCACAAAGACGGCTCCCTTGAGCGTCTTGTCCATTCGACTTTTTACACACCCGCGTAGCACCGAACACTGCTCACAGGTTACAAATTACACGCACACGTACAATAAATATACACACTAAGACCGCGATACTTGTATACACGCTCGAACTCGGTGGAATCGTCCGATCGTTGCTTAGAGACTCAACTCTACGCGAAGATGAATCGACTAACGAACAGACGCGATGATTTTTGAGTTAGCTCCACACACAACGATGAACGAAATGCAACTGCTCAAATTTTGCTACAGCAAAATGCTATTTCTATTCCTATACCTATGAACGCGGCGTAAGGCCGAGCGAGCACGGGAGTCCCCGTCATTAGGGTGCTCCTCCCACGTCGAGCCCTACAGCCTCGCGCACTACCATTCACTCGTGTATTTCACACCATTTATTTGTGAATATTTTCTCAATACGATCTATTTACTACATACCTACACATACATACGCGCGCTTACATACATAACTACGTACACCTACACATCATTTATACTCCTATATTATCTACGCGTATAATCGCCGTGAACAAAATCTATGTACCAAAGTGACATTGGAATAATGACTAGATATATCTTCTATTTGTGTATATTTGAAGCATAATCAAAACTTATAATATATCTGTATATATAAAAGAGAATGTATGTCTGTATGTATGTATATCCTGTATAGGCGCCAAAACTAATAAATAGTTGCTAATTTTAACGTCAAATAAGTTTTATTTAAAATCCACTGGATGCATATTACTGCAACACTATTAATATATTCATCATTAGCTCCCCAAAAACAAAAATACTGAGAAAAATAAGGCGGTAGGACTATCTCAAAACCAACTGAATACAGCTATACCACTGACAATGTTTCAGGAAGCCCTGAGATAGGATTCTTTATTTTAATCTACAGAAATATTAACATAGGTAAAATTATCTATAGGCAATTTATTTTTACACATACAGTATTTTTTACATAGACAGTATTTAAACATTTGATAAGTCCGTTATTTTACTATTTCGGGAGAAGCCGAGACGGGAATGCTACTAATCTATAAAGGCATCCAGCCGATACTTCTAGGTCTGGATTTTCAAATTCGAAAGTTCAGTAAAAGTTCTCATGTGTAGTATCCATCTGTGTTACCATTTTAAAACGTTGATTTGGAAGAAAAATACTCATGTGAGATTGTTGCAAAGGTCAATGGAGTATTAATTGGTTTTAGTGGGAGTGGATATTCAGGTGCAATAATTAAACATACAAATGAAAAATTTATATTCAATTGCTATTTATTATAATAAGCGCACGAGGCATGAAGAACCTCCACTCGATGAGTGGAGGAAAAAGCCAATTGTACAATGATTTCTAAACGGTATACCTTAATAAATATATCTTATATAACACGTATATCTTAATAAATTTTACAATGAATAAACGTGCTCTAATAGAGAAATCCAGACTTACGCGACTTACAGAATAAAACTCGCTTACCGCACACACAACTCTTAGATGTATAAGCACACCTACGCAGGACGATACCGCCGCGACCCTACACGGCGGGTGAGGTCCGTTGGGGAAGGAGCGTTCCGCTAGTGACCTCCTGCTCTGAGCCGCAGCCCTGACGTCTCAGGAACGGGTACAGCCCTTGCCGCTGACCTCAGCCTCTGGGCACAACACCGTGCGCCGCTGGGAATCTCCTCGGATTTCTACGATCAGTAGATACCACAACGCCAAGTGGCTTGTCCCGCAAACAGTCCTTAATTGCGCACACGCACACCCACATGCACACGCAATATATTCTAATAAAATGCGATGATATGAGAGAATTTAGACTGTAACCTAATGCTTCACGCAACGGATGAACATATACACGAGAAACAATATAAATGGAGTAGATTCAAGCAACTACTGCGATTTCTCCTACCGAAGGTTCTCACACGTTCGATGGGAGCGTAGTGTCCTTAGTCCATTCACACCATCGGACTAGATGTGTAAGGAACGGGGGGGGGGGGTAGGTCGCTCTATCCTGAAGCCTATGCAGGCCATACCTCTCTCTAAGGTGTGTGAGTGAGGCCCATACCGTAGTCTGCTGCACACCATCTGCACAACAACTGCGCACCCCCACATCGCATGCCATCTCAAACAGAGATATTGCAGTTGAAGAATGTAATATTACACCTGAAAGAGCAAATAAATTGTAAAACTTATTAAACTGTAAATAAAGCAATCCTCTTTCCATTTTTTTCTTTTTTTTTTATAAAAAAATACAAAATCCACAATGCATATATTCGTTTGTAAAATGGTGATAAGAACCACAATCGTTGAAATACTGTTTTACAATAGATTGCTATACATATGTTTACCTAAATACTATGAACGTGTATTACGCTTCTGTTGGAGATATTTGAATGTGGTGCTACGAAATTGTTTTATACATAGTAAATACTAGCATTATTAGTCTTTAATATAAAAAAAGGAAAAAGAGGCCTCCGGAATACCAAATGTAAAAAAAAGAAAACTAAGTTTATTACATGTCAGAGGAAGTTTTTTCCATTTGTTTAAGTAGCCTTACAGTTTCATGATACTTCGTGAAAGTTCTGTTGTTTGATCAATGTGATTGGATACAACGTTGTTACCGATAAACTGAAATAAAGTGCGTAATAATTCAACTGCTATTTCTAGATCAGTTACTTTTATATTAAAAGCATTGTGTAGTATTAAGTTTTCCGTGTTACTGAGCCAAATTATTCTACAAAAATGTGTGCTAATTATGTTTGATATTACATTGGGATTGTTAATGTAAAAACTGTTGTCTGATATTTTTAATGCATCTATATCGATGCTATCTAATGCACTGTGATAGTTTATAAATTTATCATTTAGTTTATAAGTTATCATATTTATCGAGACACAGGAGGTACCACCGGGAGTAGTTGTAAAACGAAAAGTCGTCAGAATGCCCTTGATCTAATCTGGAACTTGTTCCTCATAATGCGTATCATAAATATTTGATTTGAATAGCCGGAAAAATTGCTTCTATATTTATAATTAACGCTTGAAATTTGCTCCCGACAAATTTTAACCATCACATTCTTTGTCCAATTTGACAATCATGGCTTATTTTGATTTATACGTGTACGTCCCTCGAAAATAACCATCAAATCAGCGTACACAAATTGTTTATTTACAGAATTTCCGACAATCTCCACCGCCATTGTTCATAGCCTTCGTGAATATAAAGCATTTGAATGTATAAAACATTTGCATATACATCCTCCATTCTCTTTGGTTATCAGTGCCTTGTGGCAGAGATTCAATTGTTCTTTGGCTTAGCTTGAAGCTCAAACTTGAACATTGTCAATGATCTCTTCTATATACAGATGGATTATACTTAGTTTTCGATATCTTGGTTCCGTGTTTCTATTGTGTCGATAATTGTAAGCAAGCATATCTGTGCCTTGATTTCTACTTTACTCGTATGTCTCGTGACAAACAGCAGTCGTGTCGACGTAATGATTGAGTTTATAAGGAAAACGATCTCTCATTTCATATCGACATTAGTTCCTGGATGCACACGTACGAAAAAAATTTATTCCAATTATTTCGATCAGCAGACTGATGTACGACATCTGCGCCTATGTTTTAACTGCTTAGGCAGTCATAAATATCAAGCATGTCAATCGAAAGGGCGCTGCAAAATCTGCCGCGAGAAACATCACTCGTTGCTGCATTTTAATAAAAGACAAGCTCAGACCAGCGGGAATATTAAGGAGGGGCCTTCAGGCAATTTGTCCGCGTCTCCCCCGCTCGTAAATTCACACGTGGCACCAATGACCGTTGGAGTAGGACTTTCTTGTTATTCGTGTAATACCGACACCGCGAGCGACGTGTATCTAATTCTGTTGGCAACGGCGCAAATAACCGTGGTAGGGCCCCACGGTAAGCAGACGCGCGCACGAGTACTGCTAGATCAAGATTCCGAAGCGACCTTCGTATCTTATTCTCTCGTTCAACTTCTCGAACTTAAGAGAGAGCGCACACATACACGTGTAACCGGGGTTGCGGGTTGCCACGCAGGAATCGTAAAATCATCGACGCGATTTAGCCTGCGATCGCGTATTGATTCAAGCTTCGAACTTGAAGTACACGCGTTGGCTGTACCGCGATTGACAGAAGCATTGCCTGCTCGGAACTTAACTGAGCTTAATCTCACCCCCTTTAGGGAGTTACCCCTCGCGGATCCACAATTTTATCGCTCCGATCGCATCGATATAATACTTGGCGCAGATGTTTACGGGCAGTTGCTTCGCCCAGACCTTAAGACTTTCCCCCCTACTTTACTTGTCGCTCAAAACACGGCTCTTGGATGGCTGCTCTCAGGCCATACACAAAAATGTTCTCTGCCCTTGTCGACTGCCAATTATAAAACTTCGGTAGAAACGCCGCGATTCCACGCCGCTGGCGACTTAGACGCAGCAATAGAGCGGTTCTGGACGATCGAGAAAATACCGAATGCGGGCACTCACATAAAACCCGAGGATCAGGCGTGTGAGAAGTTTTTCGCCGATACTTCCACACGTGACAAAGATGGTCGTTTCGTCGTACATCTTCCACTAAAATCGGAATTACCGACCGTAGCTTTGGAAACACGTCAGATAGCATTAGGCTCGCTTAGACATTTAAAGAAAAGATTCGCACGTGACCAGCACTTCGAGCGCGAATACGGAGATTTTATGGATACGTATATCCAGCTCGGCCATATGGAGCCAGTTCCGCCATCGGAAATAAAAAACCCGCGCGCGTGGTATTTATTTATTGGCATCGCTATCGCTATGTCTTTACGGCTGACATAGTGAAAATGTTTAGGCAGATTCACGTCGTACCCAAAGATAAAGATCTGCTACGCATATTATGGCCTCCATCTGAACCTATAGATTATCGCCTGACGACGGTGACTTACGGAACGACGTGCGCACCCTTTCTCGCGATCAGGACTCTGTTACAACTCGCAATAGACGAACGATCTCAATTTCTATAGCTATGCACAAGCGAAACGAATTAATTGCTATTCTTGCAGGCGCGGGCATTTCCTTGGATTAATGGGCCGCTAATCATATCCAATTGATTCCTTCTACTTCGTTACAGCATGATAATGGCCCCATTAAGTGTATAGAATTCGATCGCGCTATAAAAACTCTTGGGGTACAGTGGAACTCTGCATTGGACAAATTTCATTTTGCGATGGTAAAATCTCAGACGAATACGGACGTATTAACAAAAAGATTAATTTTTTCCGAAATCGCGAGCCTTTTTGACCCGTTAGGCTGGCTCGCCCCAACGACGGTGATAGCAAAGATATTAATGCAGGATTTGTGGATTGCGAAGTGCGGCTGGGACGAGCCCCTACCTACGGAGTTCGGTGGTCGATGGCGCGATTATCGTAATGCGCTAGTCGATCTCCCTACGCTCTCCATAGATCGCTGGTTGAACTCGTCGAATCTCAAGCCCGTGGAACTCCATGGCTTCTCTGATACCTCTTCCCGCGCGTATGCTGCTGCGGTATATCTCCGCGTTGATGATGGTGAGGGTAATTTTCGTGTTTCTCTTCTTGCGGCGAAAACAAAGGCCGCTTCCATAAAGACTAAAAGTATACCGAACCTCGAACTCTGCGGCGCGGAACTTCTTGTTAAGCTTGTGCGATATCTACGGGGGTTAGAGTTCTTGGAAAATACACAAGTTCATTTGTGGTCCGACAGTCAAATAGTTCTCATGTGGCTCAAAAAACATCCGTGCCACTGGAGAACGTTTGTCGCGAACTGCGTATCCTTTATTCAAACGGAACTACCGTCCGCCATCTGGTCGTACGTTCCTTCTAAACAAAAGCCGACCGACTTGACAATACGCGGGGTTCTACCTGCCGAACGGAAATTGACCCACCTGTGGTGGCACGGTCCCACCTGGCTCGCTTCCCATCCACGAAATTGGCCGCAGCCGCCGCAAGCCGTTCAGGCTCTGCGTACTCAGGCTAAGCCAGATGAGCCAGAGATACTAACGCGGTTTTCGACACGTAGCCGACTTACACGTGTAACTGCCTGTTGCTTAAGGCCTCATCTAAGATGATAAGACGGAGGGCTGGCCAGAGCTCATATCCAACAACTCTTACTACCGCCGAGCTCGATAACGCACACCTTCAGCTGTTGAAACTTGCCCAACTACAGGCTTTTCCCGCGGAAATCGAATTGTTACCGTCAAATAAGCCTTTACCGAAAAGCAGCGCGTTGAGTAAACTCAAACCGATTATTGATTATGACGGAATAGTACGAGTCGGCAGTCGTCTTCGTAATGCGGCTCTGAAACGTACAATGCAGCATCCGCCCGTGCTGCCGCGTAACTTGGCGCTAAGTAGACTCTTTGTCACATATGCTCACCACATAGCACTACACGGTGGACCTACACTTACAATGAGTATTGTATTAAGATTTGTGTGGATTTTAGGTATGCGTTCGTTAGTTAAGAGTGTTATACATAAATGCGTTACATGCCAACGACACAAACCTAGCTTGGCTCATCAACTTATGGGCGACTTACCCGCGGCCCGAGTGATGCCAGCGTGAGCATTTACCACAACTGGACAAGATTACGCAGGCCCCATACAGCTTCGTACATCCAAGGACCGAGAACAGCGTACTTTCAAAGGCTACAGTCGCCCTCTTTGTGTGCTTCGCAACGAAGGCCATTCATTTAGAGGTCGTCAGCGATTTGACGTCTGCCAGCTTTATCGCCGCCTTTCACAGGTTCGTAAGCAGGCGTGGCCTTTGTAAACAGCTGTACAGCGACAATGCCACGACCTTTCGTGGCGCCGATGCCGAACTACGAGCCATGTTCACTGCTGCGTCGGACTTCTACACTTCAACTGCTGGTACTCTCGCTAACGACGGGACGTCGTGGACTTTCATCCCTCCTACACGCCGCATTATGGCGGCCTTTGGGAAGCGGGCGTCAAATCGACGAAGCATCTATTAAAACGAGCCGTTGGAGAACACAAACTAACCTTCGAGGAGTTATCTACGGTTTTATCTGAAATTGAGTCATGTCTCAACTCTCGACCACTCTGCCAACGAACTTCTCACCTCGATGATCTACAGGCGCTTATGCCAGCCCACTTCATCATCGGTGCCGCATCAGGAGTCCTCCCGGATGAAACCTCGCCATCAGTTCCCGATAATCGGCTAGATCGATTTCAACTTCTTCAGCGCATTCGTGATCATTTCTGGAAACGATGGACTAGCGAATAGGTGTTGCATCTGCAGGAGCAAGGAAAGTGGCGCGAACTAACAACTTCAACATTGGTCAACTTGTGTTATTAAAAGACGACCGCTATCCAACGTCTAAGTGGCCCCTCGGACGGATAATTCAAATTCATCCCGGACCCGATGGCCTAATACGTGTTGTCACTGTGAAGACGGCTATAAACACCCTACGCCGACACATAGCTTGCTTGGCACCCCTCAACCTGGATAAATCTGAAGATATTAAAGCTCCCGCCGAGAGATGTTAGGGGACATAAGTCGATATTCTATGTGTAAATAAAGCTTTCGTCCGGAGTACGAAGGTGGGCGGTATGTTCGCGTCTTCTGCGCTTCTTCCCAGGTGCAAATTATCGAATACATGGAGATGTATGTGTATATGTGTATGTAGGTATGTTTTATATATGTAATTTTGTACGTGTATATGAATATATATATATATATATATATATATATATGTATATGGATATATATATATATATATGTATATACATATATATGTATATGGATATATATATATGTATATATATATATATATATATATATATAAATATGTATATATATGTATATATGTATATATATGTAGATATATATATATATATATATGTATGCATATGTATGTATGTATGTATGTACGTTTGTATGTATATATAGATATCGAGATGTATGTGCGCATGAGTCATGCGTTTGGGCCTCTTTCCCGAGCATCTGGGAAATCCCCGAACGCCTTCTTATTTGGCGCAGGTAACCGCTTCGGCGCCGGTTGGACCGCATCACCATCTGGGTTCGAAGCGGCCGAGCTCGGCCCTAAAGGGAGAGGAGTGGGGAAATGCGACGCGTACTTCCCACGCTTTCCCAATGAACTTTACGGGCAAGGCAGTTTTGTTGCACTCTTCATCGTGTTTAGATCTTGGCGCGTGTATCGGCAATCGCTACTGCGACACAGCTTCATTTTGCGTGTTTGTGTGGGTCTGTGTGACGTGAGATATTTTCTTCTCGATAATTGGACTCTACGAATAAAGGGCTAGTGACCAATAATCCGGTCCACTAGCAGAGGACGAAACGTCATCTGAGGTGTTGGTCAAATCCGCAGCCTTTATTCGGCACCCCGGCGATGACACAGTGAGGGCTGTTCCAGTCTCCGAGGCATCGGAACTGCGTGCGCCTAGTTCTCGACCATATCTTCCTTCTGCAGTAATTGTGTGTGTATGTGCGTAGGTCCGTGAGGTCAAAGAAAACAAGGTAAGAGAGCTCTCTTTTTCAGCATAGATGGCCATTCTATACTTATAAATTTAAATTTTAATCGTGCGTTTTCTTCTATTGTAAAAATAACTCATTAGATACAGCGTAATTTAGAAATGTTAGTGGTAGTTGCGGCTTTTTCCTCCATGTAAGCATGGAGGCTTTTTATGCCTTTAATTATAGGTTATTTTAATAATAATATTATTTTAATTTCATTTTTTCTGAGTTTTCATATTTGTATACCTCGCACTTTATATCCTGCTCACCTTAATAATTTATGTAATTAAAATCTATATTTATTTATATTATTCATTTAATACTTTGTTTGGTGACATGATTTAGAGTCATGTTAAATCATTTTAAGTCTCATTATTAATATAATATTTTCTCTTTCATTATGCTATTATTTTAATCTTGAAAAACAATTATAGTTCGAAACGAGATGTACTTATTTCATAATTAATTACAAAATAATTATAAAACAGAAAAGGTTTTTTATATAGTGATTTATTGGCCCAGTTCATTGATCTACAGATATGATTACATTATAATTTTGGTATAGATATTTCTTTATTGTATCCGAATAAATAACAGCATTATTTGATGGAAAAGCACAACACTCGCTATTAGTAAAGGGTTTACACATTTAAAGGTCACCGTTTTCACATAGAAGATACACAACCTCATGGTCCTACTGTTTCATTTAAGAAAATTAGCCTGGTGTAAGTAAGTCTATTAATTTTACGGAAACTTATAGAAATAATCCTCATTTGTATTAATCTGAAAAATAAAATATCATAATTTTATATCACCCTTTATTGATTAAATTTAAGACTTGATATATTACCATATTGACTTTATTAATATTCAAAGGAAAAAGAAAAAAGCACAAAGGAAGCTAATAATACAAAATAAAAGTAGCACGTCACACATTAATATGCAAAGTTGTAATTATAATACAAATGAATATGAACACGGTTTTACATATTTGCGAATGTGAAGAAATTTATCGTTACTATATTTTATGATTTAGAAAGAAATGGTTTCACAAATGCATATTTAGTTTTGAATCTCTATACTATATCGTTAGTATTAATAAACATAGTACTAAAATAAAATGATGATACTTAAGTAAAATCGATTCTAAATCTATAAACGCGACGAAAAAGTCTCTTTCATATTTTGGACCTGTTTTTCTCTAGTATTAACGACTTTACCAGAAAGTTCAATAATACCTGTATTGTGTAGGTGATCATCCTCACGTAGGGTCAATGTCTTGATCAATTTCTGTACTCTGGTTTAGTTGGCTTCGGAGGTGGCGGTGGTGGCATCGGTTTGCTTTTCTCTAATTCATCATCGCTTGAATCTAACATAGGAAATAATTCAGTACCTAAGAAATTCAAATCCCAAAGAATCGCTTAAAAGAACTGAACGATCAAATTGCTTGTAAACTCTACATATGATTATTATTATTTGAATAGTCTGTGATTAAAACCGATACTGGTATATAATATTTGAAACTTTAACTTTAAGAATAATGATAATGTTACTGATGTATAAGCTGTATCCGAAGCCTAAGAAAATACATTACTCTAGTATATCTCTGTAAATTAACAAATTTTTTTACAATAATTGTTTGAGTCAAATAAAAATGTCGCTGTTCAGCCAGAACTGCGGGATTTGAGCAAAATCCGAGACCTGCGTCTAAATTTCTATTGTTCTTTATGCTCTGAAAATATTATATAGTGTACTATCTATCAGGCAATAATCGCGCGCGGGTGATCGAATAGTTAGTTCGTAATCACTGATACGTGGCAATCGTGCGCATATGTCCTGTACTCTGTTTCGATTATACTTGATCGACGTTACGGATAACGTGATTTTTCCGATCAGGTCGGTTAGCGCGGTGGATAAACTTCTTCGGTGCCATTGTGTGTGTGTGTGTGTGTGTGTGCGTGTGTGTCGGTGTTGATAAAAACTGTACCGTGAGTGCTACGCGGGCGAGTCCGTGAATCAGCGGACAAGACGTTCAAGGAAGCCGTCTCTTGTTCAGCAAACCATCGCTCTGAGCAGCATAAAAGTGCGGCACGTCAAGAAGGCTCCGTTCCGAGCGCCTGACGATCGCCCGATTACGTACGTGTAAGCTATTCGCGCTGTTCTTTTATCACGTTTTATTTTGCATTAATGTTAACTTCGTCAAGTTTAATTAATGTAATAATCGTGTATAATTCGTTATAATTTCTGCCTTTTCTTTATAATCAAGATTAAGGTTTTTACGGCTTTTCCTCTAAAACCGTAGAGCTTTTTATGCCTAATAAAATTAAGTAATTCCCTCGAAATTATTTTAATTTCTTTGATTTAGGCTTCTCCTCTTATCCTGAACTACAAAGTATATACAAAAAATATATTCAAATTGCAAAATGTAGCGCTTAACCCAAAATATTCTTTTTTTAAAACAGTTATGGGATCGTTTTATGATAATTATTATAGCTAGTATTCGTAAAAATAGTTTGCAGTAAACAATCAGGTTAGTTATATAAAATCTTTTGTATATAAATCTTTTAGATTTTTTTATATAAAATATTATATAAAATTTATTCAGTTTTTAGGCTTTCGGCGTTTCTTATCTAGTATTAGCGACATTATGAAGAAGTTCGATAATACCTGAACTACTGTCGGATACATAATCCACAATCCTGACTGGTTTACTCGTTCCTTTTAAATGAGACGGTTCAGTTGGCTTAGAAGGTGCAGGTGGTTTCTTAGGATTCTCTCCTGCGGCTTCAACATTTAAGCTGAACACCAACATAAGAAAACATTCATAAATTAACCGCAAAAAGGGTTTAAAAAAAGAAACTTCTGAATAGCTTATAATCTCTATATATTATTATTCTTATTCTTATTATTTGAATAGTCTGTAATTATAGTGAGCATTAAGATACAAGTTTTAAAAATTCAACTGTAAGAATACTGAGAATGTTTGACATTTACAATTGGCAGCCACAGTCTAAGAAAGTATTTCTCTCCAAGCGGACTTGAACAGTATGCTCGTGCAGTTTTGTTTAAAGACTATTTCATAGAACGCGAGCTGCATTCGGGTATCCGCCAGTAAGCAATATGGTGCAGATGAATAATAAGAGATCTCTCATAAGACAAATGACTTTTTGCATAACTCAAATTGTATTATTACTAAATTTATATAACATATATTTTGTCAATTAATTTATTGTCCCTATTTGCCGAAACTAGCATTTGAGTCCACTTACAGGTTTCTAAGCTTTATATGCCAAAACAGATCAAATAAATTGGATAATTCTTGAAATTAGAACACAATATAATTGAGGATTTATTCTAAAACCTTGGAAATTCATATTTCGTATATTCAAAACTATTCTTTATCTAATAATAAATAAATCACTTACCAGTAATGATCAAACAGGCTATCAAAAAGAAATAGATATGTTTTGGCGACATATTTGAATATTGGCAGTCTAATATGTCAGTAGTACTGTTCAATAACGAATTATATCGAAATCTATCTGTTTTTATATTATATTCCTAATCAATGTGCCAACTAGTAAAAGAATGGGTTTTTGTAAACACTTGACGAAGATGCAGGGATTGGCTGCCGCCTCGCTGTTGTCACCAATGAAGCGTTCGAATGAACGGGGCGTAGAGAACAAAATACTATTAGGAGTGTGAATAAGTCTTTCCCGTTTTTTGTAAGAGATGGCGCCACCAATACTGTGCGAGTATTCAATGGTTACATATGTCATAATCAAAGCTTATTCATATGTCAACAATTTCATACTAACACATTAGTTAAAATTTTTTCGCATCATAAATTTTTGATATCGTGAAAATGTCGAAATTTGAGCCGAGTCGACGTCATTTGTGGGAAGTTTCACTTTATTGGTTCAATTTGAAGAAATCTGCTGCCGAGACGCATCGATTGCTTCAGGAGGCTTATGGAGAAGGTTGTGTCGATGATTCAAGTGTTCGCGGATGGTTTCGACGCTTCAAAAGCGGTGATTTCGACGTGGAAGACAAGGAGCGTTCCGGGCGGCCGCAAATCTTTGAAGATCGAGAATTGGCGACTTTGCTTGATGAAGATTCTTGTCAAACGCAAGAAGAACTTGCTGAAGCATTGGGAGTTGACCGAACAACCATTTCCAAGCGTTTGAAAGCCATGGGAATGATCCAAAAGCAAGGAAATTGGGTGCCGTACGAACTGAAGCTGAGAGACGTCGAACGGCGTTTTTTCACTTGCGAACAGCTGCTTCAGCGACATAAAAGAAAGGGTTTTCTGCATCGTATCGTGACTGGCGATGAAAAGTGGATACGTTACGATAATCCGAAGCGAAGAAAATCATGGGGACTACCCGGCCATGCATCATCATCGACGGCCAAGCCAAATATTCATGGCGCCAAGCTCATGCTCTGTATATGGTGGGACCAGCTAGGTGTGGTTTACTATGAGCTTCTGAAATCGAATGAAAGGATCACAGGCGAGGTCTATCGACGACAATTGATGCGTTTGAGCCGCGCACTGCGAGAAAAACGGCCACAATACTCCGACAGGCACGACAAAGTTATTTTGCAACATGACAATGCTCGCCCACATGTTGCACCGCCGGTGAAAACATACTTAGAAACGCTCAAATGGGAAGTCCTACCCCACCCGCCGTATAGTCCAGACGTTGCTCCGTCTGATTACCATCTCTTCAGATCGATGACGCATGGCCTGGCTGACCAGACCTTCCATTCCTACGAGGAAGCCAATAAATGGGTGGATGACTGGATAGAGGCCAAACCGGTCGAATTTTTTCGCAACGGGATTCGTATGTTGCCAGAAAGATGGGAAAAAGTTGTAGCTAGCGATGGCCAATACTTTCAATAATTCATTTGTAACCATTTTTTCACAATAAAGGCTCAAAATTTGAAAAAAAAACGGGAAAGACTTATTCACATACCTGATATTTTTTTATTAGTCGAACACAAAACTAAAATTCTCCAATGTAGAAATAGTTATAAAATAGGGTTTGCGAAATAAAACCTTTTGGAAGCGAACATTGAGATAGCGCCTATTTATATGGAAGCATCAATAGGTAAAACTATCTCTAGGAATATTGATTTATAAATAGGGTATTTTTTACATAGATATTATTGAACTGTTTAATAAACAATTAAATTATCATCTCGGGTGAAGACAAAACGGGAAATTCTAGTAATACTATATTAACTTTAGTAATATTACATTAAGCAAAAAGAAAAAACAAAGGAAGTTAATAATACAAAATAAAAGTAGTACGTAACATATAAATGAAATAACTTTGTTAATCTAATACATATAAATATATATAAACACTTTATGTAAAAGTACTGAATTAAAAGTACTGAATACGATGTTGTATGCATTTTGTGGAAAACCGCAACTGACTGACGTGTCGTCTACTTAAGGACTGGCCGCATAGATTCTTAAATATATTGCATCCTTTGCGCCGCTTGAGGGAGGGGGAGGGGCCGTAAAAATTTTAGCCTTCCAATAATTTCTAGGTCTAATACTTTCCCTTCTTCATTTATATGAAAGTTATTAGTACGTACCTCGTTACAAGTTTCCCACAATTCAGTTATAAAATTAGCTTCTAATATAGTTTAAAAAAATGTCAAAAATAATAATAATACCAAAAGTAAAATTTTGCGTTTCAATTTATTGATATAATAATATGTTCAATAAACAACTGACCGCGTTTCTGAATATGAGATATTGTTTATATGCTTCTACATTTGTTACAATAATAAAGCATTTTGACACTATTTGTCGATTAAAACAAAAATATATCCCAAAATATGCTTGGTTTACTAGTTTTGGAATTATTCATTTAAGCCCAAATGTTCCAGTTTTTTTACCAATTGTACAGTGTAGAGCTTACCCTACAATATTATTCATCAAAACAGTTATAATATCGTTTTGTAATAATTATTATAGTTAATATTAATAAACATAGTACTAAAATAAAATGAAGTTATTTAGGTAAAATCGATGCTACATCTGTAAACGTGAAAAAAATCCTTTTATCATATTTATAGTCCGTGTTTTCTCCAGTTTTAAACCTTTTTCCAGGGTGTTTAATAATACCTGCATTGTCTAGGCGATCATCCTTACGTAAGGTCAACGTTTTGATCCTTTTTTACCATTTCTGAGGTGGCGGTGGTGGTGTTGGTATAGATTTCTTTGGTTCGCTACTCTCAGTAGGCAAGCTTGAGCCTAACATAAGAAAAGAATCAGTACTTAACAACTTCAAACCCAAAGAATCGCTTAAAACAATCAAACGTTTCAATAACTAATAAATTCTATATAGTATTAGAGTATTTGAATAGTCTATGATTAAAAGCCTGAGATATAATACTTCAAACTTCAACTTTATAAGAATAATGATAATGTTGCGGATGTACAAGATGTATCCGAAGCTTAAGAAAATCTGTCTAGTATATTTATATAAATTATCCAATTCTTAACAATATTTTTTGTGTCAAATAAAAATTTCGTCCAAAGTATGCCTGATTTACTAGATTCTAAGTCATTAATTTAAAATAAAATGTTGCAGTTTTTTTTATAAATTGCAAAATGCAGAGCTTACCCTAAAATAATTTTTTTTAAAAAGTTGTTGTATCATTTCATTATAATTATTATAGCTAGTATTAGTAAAAACAGTTTGAAATTAATAATGAACTTAATTATTTAAAATAAATGGTAAATCTTTAAACATGAACAAAGGAAGCTCGTTTTTTGGTTTCTTAGGCTTTAGATGTTTTTTTCTTTATTTTTTTTGGCGTTTTGAAAAAGTTTGATAATACCTGAACTACTGACGGAGGCACTATCCTCACCCTGGACGGGTTTTCCACTTCCTTTTAGCCAAGTTGATTGGCTTGGCATAGGAGGTGGAGGTGGTGGTGGGCTCTTGTTAGGATGCTCTCCTGCTGCTTCAACATTTAAGCTGAAGACTAACATAAGCAAATATTCATAAATTAACCGCAAAAAGGGTTTGAAAAAAAGAAACTTCTGAATCGCTTGTAAACTCTATATATTATTATTCTTATTCTTATTATTTGAATAGTCTGTAATTATAGTGAGCATTAAGATACAAGTTTTAAAAATTCAACTGTAAGAATACTGAGAATGTTTGACATTTACAATTGGCAGCCACAGTCTAAGAAAGTAATTCTCTCCAAGCGGACTTGAACAGTATGCTCGTGCAGTTTTGTTTAAACACTATTTCATAGAACGCGAGCTGCATTCGGGTATCCACCAGTAAGCAATATGGTGCAGATGAATAATAAGAGATCTCTCATAAGACAAATGACTTTTTGCATAACTCAAATTGTATTATTACTAAATTTATATAACATATATTTTGTCAATTAATTTATTGTCCCTATTTGCCGAAACTAGCATTTGAATCCACTTACAGGTTTCTAAGCTTTATATGCCAAAACAGATCAAATAAATTGGATAATTCTTGAAATTAGAACACAATATAATTGAGGATTTATTCTAAAACCTTAGAAATTCATATTTCGTATATTCAAAACTATTCTTTATCTAATAATAAATAAATCACTTACCAGTAATGATCAAACAGGCTATCAAAAAGAAATAGATATGTTTTGGCGACATATTTGAATATTGGCAGTCTAATGTGTCAGTAGTACTGTTCAATAACGATGTATATCGAAATCTATCTGTTTTTATATTATATTTCTAATCAATGTGCCAACTAGTAAAAGAATGGGTTTTTGTAAACACTTGACGAAGATGCAGGGATTGGCTGCCGCCTCGCTGTTGTCACAATGGAGGATTCGAATGAACGAAGGAGGTATAGAGAACAAAATACCGAATGTACGTGTCCATCATTAATCTATACGTACCTCCAGAATTTTTCTTTCATTCCTTCTAAAACAAACATTATGAATTAATGAATTTCATGGAAAAATTCTATAGTTTACGTAATTCTATTTTGTTGAGGTCACGTACATGTTATATAAGAATTACTATTCACAGTATTTCTATTATCAACTGGAAAATGATAAAACAAGTAGATTAATTTATCAGTATTGTTATACATGTGAGTTACCGTCCTTGATGCACAGAAGGCGTGCGGACAACAAACCGCTGATAAAGAAACACATGTTGTTTGTTTGTCGTTTTCCAATTGTTGAACATGAGGTTTGGTCTACAGGGCTCATTCTTTTCTTTTTAATCAAAACCTTGATCTAATATTTGAGTTCAATTCTTTTAGTTTTCTTTTGTATGTTAATTTTTCAATTGGATTTTAGGTCACTGTGTTCAGTATTACATTTCCAGAAAAAACTTTATATTATTAATAATATAATAACCGAGAAAGCTGTAAATTTATAGGACGATAATTTATCAAATAATAATTCATCAAACTGTACAAGTGCATTGCATTGTATTCACATATCCGTTATTTACATAGTCCATTTATAGAACTTTGAATCTTATGGTATCTCTTTAATTGCAGAAGGAATGAATCAAATTATTCGTACCTGAATGGGGTTATAGCTAGCAGAATCAATTAAATAAAATATCATGTAAATAAAATATGCTGTATGCATTTTGTCCAGTGATCAAAGAAAGTTTTAGTGAATGCCTACTCTAACGAAAACTTACCATTTTCTTTGCCTCATGTAGAAAATAGTGCCACTAAAAAAGACTAGTTTTTGTCCTAACATTTATGATAAATAAACAACACGTAAAGTTAATTAAATTCCATGCATTGTTTGCAATTTTTAAATTGCAATCATCATAGAAAAAATTCTTCTTAATAATCAATAAATTTACTAGAAATTTCAATCAAAAGATAGTTATACGTATATGAAAGATTTATATCTCTTTTTATTTATTTTTAATCGTCAATAATAAAATCAATAGAATCTCCTGAAGACCTGTTCACCGTGTAATCAAACTTAGCAGGCAGGAATACTTTATATCTAGAAACTTTTAGAAGCCTCCGCCTGTTAGGTGAAGACCAAATTTTTATCGTTCATATAACTAGACGTTCCCGTATACTTTAGCAAGATTTTGCTAGAAATTATTGTTCGCCTATTTATATATTAATAATATTACCCTTCCAATCCTCAAGATGTTATAAAATATGTTATCAAACTCAGTTTAATGTGTCATTGGGACAGAAATAACTTAGACGATTTAACTTTCGTCCGTCTTATCTCTTATTATTGTACTATATTTATTCTATAATTATTCTTTAGAATAACTCTTTTAAAATGTTATTTTTGTTTTTTTCGACTACGCCACATACACAATTAGCATAGATTCTTGTGTTGAATGTAAAATAAAATAATTATGCATCCGTAAATACAATATTTCTATATTTTAGAAATAGAAAATGAGTCGACTTCGAAATGGTTATTGCACCCTCTGCGGCGATCTGATTAGTATATTTGAATCGAGTGAATGTTGCAGTGTATTTTTAATGGCGTGCCTTTTAATTATTTAAATGATACTCTTGTTAAAATGAGAGAAAAATTGTGACCGTTGAAAAAGTAAGAATTTACTGCGTAATACATATCTCTTGTGTTGCAGAGAGTTCGAGGAATTTTATTTGTCCATACGAGATTCAAAAGGATAAACAAGAAGAGAATCGTCCAATCTGATTACAATAACCCTTAATAACAAATACGACCAAATAGCCGAAGTTCCGTAAACGAGAGCTCGAGGCATTAAGGATCCAAGTTCTCTCTCTCTCTCTCTCTCTCTCTCTCTCTCTCTCTGAGTTCATTTAAGGAACTTTATTATCAGCAGCGCCCACGCGACTTAACAACCGACAGTCAATTAAGATATCGAGAAAGTCGCTCTCGTGTACTCGTATTATCCCCGTGTGTATATAGCCGTAGATCCTCCGCCCCCCTTACCCCGCTCGCGCATGCCGCGCGGTAAACTTCGCCCGCGCCTGCATTCTCGAATCTCGTATAACGAGGACGTCGCCGCGACATTTTCTCCTTCGATCGTTACCGGAAGTTCATCAAGATGTGACAACGCCACCGTGAAACTCCGGTGCTCCTCCCACCCCGCCCACCCCTGCCCCGACCCTCGACCCCAATCCCCCCACCCCCCGACTGCTCCTCCCGGCGCGCTCGTAAAATACTTTCCCAATTTAAATTTGAGCGACGCGGACGACCTCCGAGCGTCTCCCTCCGTCCCACCCTGGATATCCTGCCGCCATCGCGACCCGGCGCACAGCCACGGGCGTGCTGCAGGATTCCGCCAGCCTTTATGTATACGGCAGAGCGCCTAAGTTTGCGCGCGCGCGCGCGCGCCCGCGCGTAACGAGCGGAGCCTCGTTGCAGTAACTCGAGCCGCGAGGACGATAAACCGCGGGGGAAGAAGCGAGCGACGCCACGAAATAATGGAGAAACCTGTAATCGGGTATTCACATGAGATTTCAATCCGATGCGCGGCATTGGTGCCTGCGAGCGCACAATATCGGTTTTCGTTTCACGGAGCCTCTCTGTCTCTCTCTCTCTCTCTCTCTCTCTCTCTCTCTCTATTTTCTTCTACTTGTCTTGTATTCCGTTCGTAAGTACTGCGATTCATCGGCAATTGCCTTATTATTTTTGCGTCTTCACTTTCATCCTTTTTTATTAAAGATTAGATATATAGGAGTCTTAATGTTTTCTACATTATTGTTCCTGAAATATAACAGTATAGGGAAAAGTATAATGCATTGTTCACGTCGCTATATTTATACGTTAGAATAATTGTAATTATAATAAGACAACGTTCATATTAATTATTTATCGTTTCAGTTAATTTTAATTTCATCCAGATCACTTTTATTGCCAATAATAGCCGGTTTCGCGCCCAAGTGCCCAAGATTATGGCCTTTATGCGTGGACAAATTTCCTACCTAAATGTAACATTGTAACACGTTGTATTTCGTTATGGCAATTGTAAAGACCGCGTAAGAAGACTAGTTATTGGGTATTTACGGCTAGTAATAAAGAGTGAAAAAGTTAAAGTCAACCAGTTCTAGACCGGTTATTTTATTCTTCAGCTTTTTTTAACTGGGCATTAAAAATTCTCATCACTTTACGAATGGAATTAAGTCGATGCTAAAATTTTTTGATTCTTTTTTAGGGCCATTAGATGGGCATTAAAGTGCTCTACTATTTTTTATTGCGAATATTGTCTGACTGTACTGTATGGTATATTTTTACTTTGGAATTTTTTGGTTATGAAAACTGTCCAAGACTTCCTTTTCAGCTCAATTTCTACCTCGGTTATTTATCGGTCTTTGGTCCTTGATAAAATTGTCGATAACGTCAGAATCATAAGTTTAGCAATTGAAACCATTTGATTAATTAAAAACTTTAATGAATTCTGTATAAAGCCAGTGCGTTAGTTCAGTGAAACTTTCAAAAGAGAGAAGAAAAAAAACAATATATAAATTAATGGACGTCAAAGCGATGAACACGTTTATATTGTACACGATTAGAACGGTGCCCTGGCTTAAAGAACGAAACTCCTACGTAGATCTTTACACATTATCTTATTAGCTCTCGATAACGTAAACAGGTTCGATCTAACTTGACTTGTCAGAAGTGAGAGGCGGGAACAACTTTAAACTTTGCTCGAAGTTTAGTGCGCGGCTCGGTATAGCTTCTCCCCCGACCCTCTGCTCGATCCCCCCTATCCGCTCTATCTTACTCTTTGTTGGCGTTTACGTAAGAGGGCATAACTAACATTGGATTCGCGGCCGTAAAGCTGGCAGCTCTTATCCGAGGGGTAAGGGGGGTTGGAGATAATACCGTCGTCTTTCCCCTACCACCTCCCCCTATCCAGCGACTCGCGCTATACTCTCTTAAGGTCTACAAATTCAGTGGCATCGGCAACTCGATTGGATAGCAAACATTTTATCGACTTTCATTTCGCGAATAGTGAATATATATATATAACACGAAAACGAAGGGCCTTTCCTGAAACATTAAAACTTAACAGCGCCTTCGACAATAAATAATATTATGCATAACTTTTTTAAGCTCATTCGTATAATTCCCCTGTATATAGATATAATGTGCCTATATATAAAAACATCTATATATATATAGAATACACTGGCACGAGCGTGCGGGGACGAAACGGGACCGCGGAGCAATTAAATAAAATGTGATACCGTTTCGAGTTATGACTCGAATCTTTATAGTTTACGACTCCGGCGCTTATTCCTTAAATCCTTGGCGCATAAAGCGCTTTTCGCTCCATACATATATACGCGGTATCACTGTCGCCGCTGCTGCTCCTCGCTCCACCGCCATATTGCTCGCGTTCTTGCACGCAAGAGATTTTCCTATATAGTTACTATATAGTGTATCGCGCCGATATATTATGTATATATATATACATATATATGCATGAGTGCGCGCACCCGTGCACACGTGTGTGTGTGTGTGTGTGTGTGTAGAGGTTGCGGCGACGAACGATAAACTCCTGTTACCTCATCGTTTACTCTGGACGACTTTTATTTTTCCCCTTTCACCCTTCGCTTTCGGCGGAGCTGTTTCGCGAACCCTACATACATATCGGCCCTCCCCTCCCCCATCGTTTTTTCATTCTTATAGATTTTCATATTTTCTCCTAAGGGGAGGAGAATAAAAAGTTTATCTCGCCGAAGCGTTTTATTGTTTTTTTTTTGGTTTTTTATCTTATTTTTTTATTTTTAATTGTGCCTGCTATTTTACTTTCACGAGCTTTTCATTGCAGCCCGACTGGAGGCTCAAGAGTACGTAATACCGACGCGGTATTTCGGTAAATGTGATGGAACTCGCATTTAGCTCGATGTCGAGTCGTTATCTTACGGCATATATATTTATATAAAAGATTCGAAAGCTTTGGCAATAAAGATTTATACGAGTGTCTAAGAAGTTGGAAGAATGTGTACGTATATATATATATATATATATATATATATATATATATATATATATATATTACGCGGCTCTCTGCTGTTATTGAAAAGATTTTTAGAGTCTGAGTGCGCCCGCGTGGATCTGCTCCCTGCACGATTATACTTTGTAGGCTACAAATAAGTACGCACACATATATAAATGTATATATATATATATATATATATATATATATATATATTGAAACGCTGAAAAATTAAACCAAGAGTACATTTTCTCAAATTGCTCATAATAGACGAATTTTATAATTTCGCCCACTTTAATGAAATTATACACGCGTGAATTATCAGCGATGCACTATATTCTATATAGAAGCGTTGAAATATACCTGAAGTGAAGACTCGACATCTCTTATTATAATTAGGTACGTGGAATTCTCGACAATTCAATATATATTCTTAATGATACGATACGATAATATTGCAATCATTTACTTGTACTATAAGCTTTCGATACTTGATGAAGTCCCATCTACGAGATTAAGTGAACAAACTTTCAGGAATGTTTGGTTCGCTTCGGTTTCTCTGTCGAAAATAGTATTACCAAAATCGCCTTGTACTAAACACATATATTTTTTAATAAATCCAGGGAAACTTTTAATTTTTGGCGGTAAAAAAAATATTTTTTTTACAATAAACTCTGAATTGAATTTTTTCTCTCGAAATACTAGATTTAAGTTATAATAAAATAGAAGGCTTTGTTGAAATGGTTCATTATTATTTCAGTGTAATAATTAATGCATTTACATAAGTCGCCGGCTTGTGAATATCCATTGTTATTTACCAAAGCGCGAAAAAGCTCTTTTTTGTTTCAATGCTGATTGAATTTCTTTTAATTATTTAATGAAAGAAATATGTTTCGTATATAAATATTTTTGTTAAATTTCTTGTTAATTAAAAACTGTAATTGGCACTTCTGAGAGATAAAATTCATTGAATTTTATTGTAGAAACATCAGCGTTCAATTCCTCTTTATACATTCGAATAAATATTTATCCAAATAGTACTTAGTTAAATATTTATTACAATCCATGAAATAACTTTTAGTAAAGAATTACATCATGTAAATAAAATATTTCATTACACTGTGTGAATAAATATTTTTTAAAATAATTATTTATTGCATATTATGAGTCTAACGTATATAATATTAACGTAAATAACGTAACGCGTAAAGAACTTGGTAGTTCACTTATCGTTTTGAGAAGCCTTGATTGGTATTTTTCCCTTCTAAAATCCACTCCTAATTATACAATTCACTTATTGTAACATGGCAATATACTAGTAAAAATTCGTGTTTTATTCAAGATTTGATATTATTTTGTATACCAAATACAAGATTTCAAACTATTTGCCTCATGAGGATGTATAAAAAAATCTTTTATCTCGCTTGCTCTCACGAGCAGAAACGCTTCCGCGCGAAATCGTTTTAGCCCATAATTTGACGGCAACGAGAATTTTTAAAATTGTCCAAACATCTCGGTTTTTTTTATTAAAATAACGATATTTTAGAATTAATTTGACGGATTTAGATCAGACGAGCTATAAAATAATATACGAGAAAAATATCGGCGAGATAGTTTTTTGGCTGTAACATGGCTTGCACCGTATTAGAAAAATTTAGACAATCATTTAGACAAGATTTTGTGATCGAATGACGAAAACTCCTCGAGTAGTTTCAAGCACTCTTCCATTAAAATTTAAATACGTCAAGAAAAATCCTTTAACTTTTATCTCTTATTTTTCAATACAAAGGGCAACACGTCAATAACTCACATTTTCAACTAGTGCTGTTTTTTTCTACGGACAGTGCTACATCTGATAACTCGATGGCATTATTTTGCGTATTATAAAAACTGTAATAGGTAATATTAAAATTTTATTAAATGCAAAGCTTATTTGGGTCATTTGAAAAATAAATATTTATGATAATTAAAAAAAAATTTAATCCTCTGTCGTTTTTTAACAATTAACGTACTTTCATATTGAGTACGCATTTAAATTTTCTAAATTTCATTTTATCGGGGTATATAATATCCGGAAAAAAAATTTTTAAAGTCAAGTATAGTTCATATTGGTTTTTTTTCAATAGTTGAAAAATTGGTCTACCATTCCAAACTTAGACGTAATGAGTGCCATTACATCCTAATACACATACAGTACCGTATGTTTTAAATACTATGATACTATAAAAAGTAAATTTTCAAACTTCAAAAAATCATAGATCTTAGAAACTAGATATAGCGTATAAAATAGCAGTTTCCTTATCTCTCTCTCTCTCTCTCTCTCTCTCTATATATATATATGTACTTCTTTGGCATTAAATTACTTATACACAAATTACCTATCTTAAATTTGCTTTAATCTACATCAACAATAAAGCAATAATTAGGAGGAACAAATCTTGGAACGACAAAGAAGACAAGTATTGTATACTATACGAGGATAATTTTTCGAAATGAGAATCGGCTCTCGAGTTCTGTTACGCGCATAAAAAAAAACAACCTAGGGTGAGGATTGGAATAAGGGAGGGGGAGGGTGAAGGTATATAATTGAGGTTTAAGATAAACGAAAAGCCCAAAGGAATCTCCATATTTTCCGATACAAAGCGGTAGGACGAGCCGTCTTGAGCCAATTTCCGCTGCGTCGTAAAAGTCCGATATTTAAGATTTACGCTCGTCTCGGCAATTATAATGCGTTTTATTATATCCCTTTTCTTATATATATATATATATATATATATATATATATATATATATATATATGTATATATCTTACGCGGCTGCAGTCGCGCGCGGAGTTTTTAACGCGCCGAGAGCCAGCTCCCTCGCACCCCTCCAAGTGCGCGCGCGTATCGCTCGACGACGGGGAAACCCTCGAACTTTACATCGTAAAAATGTTATTAGGGACACTGCCCCCTCTCTCACTCTCTCTCTCTCTCTCTCTCTCTCTCTCTCTTGCAACTCCGGTCTATCGCTTAATTCGGTCTCGCTCCTTTTTCACTGCGCGACGACGTCTCTCCGTCGCTCTCTGTCACTCTCCTCACGCCCTCCTAACGGAAACCCGTAGGTAAACTCCTTCTGCATTTTTACTCGCCCGTTCTGCTCTCTCTCTCTCTCTCTCTCTCTCTCTCTCTCGGCACTCCCTTTTACCTCACCCCCCTCCACATTTCTCTCACACTCTACTAAACAGGGCGTCGTTTAAATAAGACGCGAAATTTTTTATGCCCCTGAAGTGCCGAGGCCGCGCGACTCGCGAGCGGCGGCGGCGGCGGCGGCGGCGTTCGTAAAACGAATCGCCCCTTAAGCATACACGCCCGAGGGCCCGCTTATTGACGCGTATATTGTAATCCAAGACAAAACTTGTATCGCGTGCTCGCGCGCGCGCCGATGCGCCGAGCCCTCGTCACCGGTGCTGGAAAAAAAAATGAATTTCCCCGCTTTTAAAAGCCGATATTATTGCAGGCTTTTTACGCAGTCGAGTTTTATTTGCGCTTATGCGCGCGTGCATTATTATGCGATATTTTTACGATTCCGGGGCGTAAATGTACAGAAGTTGGACTATTACAGGCTCGAATAAGTAGTATAAATCTTTTAAGCAGATATATAAAGGACGAATTGAATTAGACTTTTTTTAGTGCCCTAATAACTAAATAATTGATAATTCAAAATTTGTTTCTTTTTTTCTCAATATTACCTCGTTCTTCAGATATTCGTAAGAGTTTTTGTACGTTTCTGCTGATATTTTCCAAATAAATACATTATGGTTTAATTAATTTTCCAATAAAAAATTAGGTCAGGGTTTTGTTATATAAAACCATTACATTTTTTGAACGCCCTAAACAAACGATTCTTAATAAGTAGTTTTTTGAAAATTATCTTTCAAATGACAAATCTTTGGACGTTGTAATGGTATAATATATATTTCTTAATAACACCAATAATGAATTATTGTTTTATCGACCCAAGCATATATTCTGATAATTGTGTCATATATATATATATATAATTGTATCAAAAAAATTTTCCATCGGCAATAGAATCAGCACGCCGAATTATCAAAGGATTCATTTATCAAAGTAAATAAATCATACAATGAAATATATTACCATTTACGAAGTTTTTATATTAACAATGATTTTGTGGATTATAGGCCTCGTGATTCTTGGTATTTCTTTCAATATGAATAATTTAAAGTTCGTTATAAGTATAACGAGTTTTATTCTACGGGCTACAATTTTTTCCAAGTAGAAAATGTTTACGGGCTCTGGTATGGATTAACATTAAATACTGAATCTTAATTTTTTTACAATGACCGAGATTTCCCTAAATTTTAATGAAATGATTTGTATTTGATTTGTAAATCAATATAAATATTTTTATCGGTTTTACAGTCATAGTTTTTTAGTATAATATAATATACTAATATTATGTAAGTCAGACTGTCCTTGTTTACAATTAGCTCCGAAGAATCTGAAATAGAAATTACTACTGAAAATAAAATTTTAATTAGATTAAAAATTAACTCTAATCTCTGTTAGCAAAGGTCAACCTGACTGCCCCCCATCACATTCAATTTAAAATTAGCTTAGATCTCCGACTTTTCGATCCTCTACGTTTCATCTTTAAGGAATAAACTTCATTGGTATTTAGTTTTGTTTCGTCCTTGAAGATGAACCGTAGCGGATCGACAAGTCGGAGATCTAAGCTAATTTTAAATTGAATGTGATGGGAGGGGTCAGGTTGACCTTTGCTAACAGAGAATAGAGTTTATTTTTATTATTTAAAATTTTTAATTTAATTTAATTTTTCCTACTAATTCCTATTCCAGATGATTATAAACAAGGAAATCTATTATTGTATAAAGACTGTAAGGACGAAAAAAAATATTTATTAATTTAATGCAGAACAGTCGAAATAAATATAATTTTTTATTTTTAATAAATAATTATACTATAGGGATTAACAAAATTAAGAGAAATACATAGTAAGATTGGTAACGAAAAATATCTAATTCCTTATTATTTATAATAAATTATTAAACTTGCTTATATATAATATAAAAAGGATCCTTCATATATGATATCTATAATATCTAATAAATTTCTTTATATGTACATTTTCTTTTCATAGAGATACTTTAAAAAAAATCAAATTGTGAAAATAGGGGGCTGATAATTTATACAGCACCATCTATTATGAAATGGATGTGTATTAATACTAAAGCTGGAATGAAATGAAAAGATTCTAATTAATTATTTCGACAAAAAAAATAAAGAAATTTTATATTTTATAGTTATTAACATATATCGAATGGATTATGTTCTAAGTCAATCATTCCATAATTGTTATATATATATATTATATATAAACAAAATTATATAGACGGTATTGGACGCCATATTCATCTATAAATCCGATAGCGCATATTTCACCTTAACGACCGATCTTAAAAATTGTTTGTCTAGGACGGCGCCCCAACGCTTTACTGCCGTACTACGCGTATATATTATGTCTTCGCGTTCCTTTTTTTTCTTTTAGTTTTCTTGGCTCGCCACCGTGGACCCAGGCCTCGCCGCGCACTTGCAGGATATAGGAAGTCGTAAGTCCTTCTAATACGCTCGAAACTCATATATATATATATATATATATATATATATATATATATATATATATATATATATATATATACATGACATAACAAGAGACCCGATTACCGGGAGCGCGCAGAGCTACCTCTCCTCGCCTCCTCGAACCTCCCTCTAAGCCTGCGCGGGGAGGTATATAGAGGCGGGCCAAAGTTTTAATCGTCGTGACGAACGCGTGTTCCGCCGCTATCTCTAGCGCGCGCGCGCGTATATATATCTACCCGCCCAGCGCCGCGCCAGAAGACGTACAGCCCGACGTCGACGTCGGCGGCGGCGGCGGCGTTTGCGCTTCTTGCTCTTCCTTTAGGTTTATTGCTAATTTCGCGAATGACGCCGTTCCTCAGCGCTGGTCTATGCATAAATTAAGGCGGCGGAGCGCGCGGGATTGCCGCGCCCCGTTATTACGACAATAAGAATTATTTTCCCTCTCCTATCTCGTGTGTAGATGTACGTGTGTGTCTATGTTTGCGCGTATCTTTCTTTTTTTTTTTTTTTTTTTTTTTTTTTTTTTACCAAACCGGGAAAAGAGCTCTTTGGGATAATAAGTTTTCGTGCTTTGGATGCTTGAGTGCTTGGTGTACACACACACACACACACACACACACACACCACTGTTATATGTGAAAATCCCACCTAAGAGACGAGCATACTTTTCCCTCTACGACAACCAATCTGCAAGGATGAAAAAATTTTTTTCTTGATTAGATAGAAATTTTCGTAAAATGATATACAATTGGACTCTTGATCGAATTGAAATTATTAAATATTCATTCAGCTCGGCGGACGTCAGCGTTACAATATGTCATCCTGATTTGTTCGCTTATCAAGCTTCCCAGTTACACGTTCCAAATAAAACAAAATCTTTCATCCAACCGCCAATTGGGATTTGCAATTTGATCCCCCCCCCCCACCAAGTCCTTGTCCGCGATCCATTCCATTATCATCGAGAATCCTCGAGGAATCGTAAAGCGGCCCGTAAAAGTCCGCTTGCGCGTGTGCACATATATATATATATATAGAGGTGACCCGGTGTAAACAAAATGTAAAAGGCGGACTTTCATTTTACAGCCGGGTCGGCGCAGTAAAATTATAAGGGTGCGTGGAGGGGGGAGGGGGTAGGGCGCGGATAAAGGAAAATTTGAATAACAAATGCCGATTCGCGCTGATTAAGGAGGCTTCGATCGTGCCGACGCTGATTTAAGGATTTGCCCGGCTGCCCGCGCGAGCGCGCGCGTGCGCGCCCCATTGCTCGTTCGTGTATATCTGTCCCTCGTCCTCTACCCGTCCTACGTTCCCCGATATGCGACTGCACGTCGTCGACGAGGCCGGCGTTTAATTACAACACTAAAACTTTAAATCTCCAATCGCGTTAACTCTTGATAAAGTTTCGTAATCCCCCCAAGATTCCCTACTGACTGCTAACGTTTCGCCCGGAGTGTTAAAGTTTCTCATACATCGGCATTTTTATATGAATGTCTGCAAAACTGTATGAAATTTATTTATCCTCAAATTATTCTACATTCATTTATATTGGCAAAATTATTTAACTTTGTTTAATACAATTAAGTTCGATGGATTGATGGTAAGAGAACAAGATTACAATGACGATAAGTTCTTCTATGCCGTACAGTGCATCGATATACTACACCAATTAGTTTCTTATATATTAGTCAATATATTATAATCGAACCATATATATATATATATATATATATATATATATATATATATATATATATATATATAGTTGCCACTTATAAGATTACGATAAGGCGCTTATATCGGACGCCGATTATCCTTCTCGTTTCGAGTAGCGGCAAAATTCTTAAAAAAAAAAAAAAAAAAAAAAAAAAATACATTGATATATAAAAGCTTCTTTAACGAGACAAATGGCCAATTATAAATGTCGATAAGATAAGAATTAGTACGCGCGCTTGGAAAAACTGTCTGGCATGCCGCTCAGTCGGGAGAGATAACGAAGCGATAAACAAGACGAGGATGCGACATATATTTCGGATCGAAAACCTATATATATATATATATATATATATATATACATAAAAGCAGCAGGTAGCGCAAGTGCTAAAATAATCGTAAAATAAATTCCCCGATTTGGTCTCTCTCTCTCCCGCTCGATTACAGAGGGAGTAATTTCTCATTAAGCTTCCGCGCGCTTCTGCAATGCTGCTTTTCGCGCTCCGACCTGTCCCCGCTCTATATATATATATATATATATATATACATAGACGGTAATTCACGAGGCGATCGGATGTAATTAAGCCCGGGGCAGCGCGCTGGGATTGCCGAAAGGCTTTGTCATTTGCGCGCATTTAATGGCTCCGTGTAAAAATGTCTTAAATTTCTAAGCCTCTCCCGCGCCCGTAGTATAACTGCGGCACCCTCCCCCTCCTCATCCCTACCCCGGGTCACGCCTGTATAATAGCCGCGCGTTGTCTTTTATACGATATGGTCTCGTCTCCAATAGTCGCGTGACCCCTTCTTCTTCGTCATTCCTACCCCCCATCACCGATCTCGGCGAAGTAGAAGCTATACCTTGTATGTGTATGTATATATATATATATATGTGTGTGTATGTGTGTCTACGTGTGCATGTATGTATGTATATGTGTATATGTTGAGTAGAAGGAGGGGCGGTGCCGGCCATAACTTTATAGTTTTATGTAAACTGTATCGAGCCATGAAAAACACGACGTAAGGGGGGAGGGGAAAGAAAGAAGAAAGCGGAAAGACTATGGGATTTTAATGGTGATTGGCGAGTACGCCGAGCCCGCTTTTGGATATATATATATATATATATATATATATATATATATATGCAGTATATATTATGCGCAGGATTCCTGAGGTATATAAACTTTCGTATACGCTTTCCAGTCAGCCTTGACACGCAATTCTTTGCTCGGATGGCTCTCCTTCACCGCCCCCTCCCCTACCTACCTCTCTTCCGCCTTGTCGTCCGTTTCTCACCCTGACGTCGATCCCCCGACACTGTACACACACACACTCATATATATATATATATATATATATATATATATATATATATATATATATATATATGCGTCGTAAAGGAAGTGGCCCATTTCGCGGTGCGCCCACGGAAGTTAAGTGTATGCACAAGTATCCGTGTTCTCTATAATGCCATATATACACCTCTCGCTCTCGGCACATCTATATAATGCCGTCGTTTTATGCATTAAAATAATGCGCTGCTTAAACATTCAAAAATTCAGATTTTTACGAGCGATCGTTTAATATGTTTTAACGTATATATAAACGCGCAATAGGTTTGATGCTTTTACGGCTCTTTTATAACCTTCACGTATTTTTTTTTCTTTCTTTTTTTTACGATCGCGCGTCTTTTTTTATGCCAAATGAGTTAATAAATTATTTAGATAAATAAATGTGCAGTGGGTGTAATATTCTGATGTTTTTTTTATATTTATCATTTTGTTTTTATTAATTTTAATTCGAAGTTTTTAAGGATGTACGATATAACGCGTCGTGCATTGGCAATAGTTATGCATATGCATCTAGAAATACGGTACGTAAGGGCGGAGCAAATTTTTTCCGAAGGGAAACTTTTGATGAATAAGTACGGGGAGAGTTTATCAATGTTTTTGCTATTGGGCCCGACAACCAGTGCGATTTCGACTTAGACTGGCTACATAATAGAATATCTACTCATTTGTCAGTGAAAATTTCACTGTTTTAAAATAGTGGTTCGATTTTTACTGGTTCAACTTTCGAGAGAAAGCTGTTAAAATTGTTCAATGAGGAGGCTATATTGTTTACAGTTTGTCAACGCTTTTTACTATTATTTCACAGATAAGCTTAGAAGCTTGTAAGGGTCCAGTAATAAAATAATGCTTTAATATTTGGAAAATGAGAACTTCTCCGTTATCTGCAATATATATCATATGTAGACCATCAATATTATTTAAGCTTGTTAAAAAGGTAATCAAAGATACTCTGAATATAAAAGTACAGTCTAAAAGTCCTTGTGTAAATGCCGCTCTGGCTACATGCACAATCAGCTTCAAATATTTATCAAATCAAATATCTTCTTCTGTATTTCAAGAAAATCTAGACATAATAGATGGGACAAATCAAGTGCGATTTATTATGGAGTAAGTAAAACCATGCATGGTCATCGAATACTAATATTCCATATATTTATGTATATATATTATCAAATAACCATGACTGTAAGATGTTTTATAACCATCGTTACAGTTCTTTTTATATTAGGATAAATCGTTTAGAAAGAAATATTTTTCACTTATAACGACGAATATACTATATATATATATATATATTATATATATATATGATACGTATACGATATAATTATAATTTTGAACGTTACGATGTATATTATATATATATATATATATATATATATACTACTCTAATATATTATATATCGTAACGTTCAAAATTAGAATCAAAACGCGTCAGTAATTATTAATGTAAATTTAATTATAGTAAATTTTATTCAGTATTTTCTAGCACAAAAAATATTAGAATAAATAGAAAATCGCTCAAACTCAGAATACTAATCATCCCCAAAATCGGCACTGAACAAAAACAAATCAATAGTCATATATATTCTTCCCTATTACAGAGTAAATTTACATTACAGTACTTGTCCCTCGCATTTATATTTTCTGTCGCTCTCTCACATTTGATAAATACCGATATGAATAATAATAAACGCTGAAACGAAAAAAATTTTCATAAACTATTCGAAAACAATTCAATTTTATGCATTATTTTTGTGTTCATATTATTGAATCTCTTTAAAATTTCTTTCAATTGGTAAGTTTAAGATTATATTCGAATGATCACGTACTATTCATGTGCGCTCTTCACCTTAGCAATGATTGAATAATTGTTTTTATGTAAAAAAATTATGGCACGACCGCTACGCTATCGACTTCGATATTGGGATTGCGGATTTTCAATTAACAAAAACAAAAAATTTCTAATCATTCTCCTATCGAAATTTTGACTTGTCAAAATTCTTGATTAAATAGCCGTGTTATACAAAAAACCACGTATGTGACCATATACAATTAAGAGAATATCATAGTAATCTAATATTTTTGATTACCAAGCAAGAAGAATAGATTTTCTTTAACAGAACGATATTATAGTTTACATTATTGACAACATTCATGAATGATCAGGTACGGATTATGTACTTTACACAAAATTTTTCTGAAAGTGCAGCTTCAAAAAGTAACGTGATTATTTATTAACATTCGACGTCATTTCGACATCATATAGTATACATCCAAGACAAGTGGAACACCTAATGCATTTTGCTAAATTACCACATATTTTTATTAATCTTATAGATCTTCATAAAATACTGTAATCATAATGACAGTTAGACTGGCTTTGTTTGTAATCACTCCCGCAAAATCCGAAATAAAAATTAGTGTTAAAAATAAAAACGATAAGGATAAAATAAAAATTAAACATAAAAATATAAATAATAAGGAATTTAATAACATTGTTAATAAGTTATAGCAACCAGTTGGTGAATAATGGATATTCAAAATGAGTACGCCCTTGATATAAAATAATAATAAATCTGGGATAAACAAATGAAAGAGTATTTAAACATTACACGAAATTCATCAGAATATTCCGCTTAATAAAGTAATACTACTCACGTGATCTCATAAATAAGAATGATCGCGATTCATCGGCATTCTGTTTTTTGCGTACTAATTTTAATCTGCATTATTCGGTTACTGCTTATTACAAAATGAAACGTGCTTAGCTATTTGTTACTGTCCTCGTGCATATAAACTATACTTTTGTATTTTTTTTATATAAAAAATTGTTATCAATATATGTTTTTCGGTATGTATGAGAATTTTTGTATTAGATAAATATTGAAAAAAATAATTAATTAGATTTACACTAGGGATGAAAGTTAATGATATGCTAAAGACACATCAAACTTACCAAACTTGTTTACTTTTGTTGAAAGTTTGAAGGGATATATCTACAGACTCTATAAAAATATGCAGACTCAGGCCATAGCATAAAGTACGAGCATTCCTGAAGAGGCATAAAAGAAGGGGTGGGCTTTATTACAACGCCACATCTTACGGATAAATGCAGTGAAAATAGAGTTTAAGAAAATTTTCGGTAAAGCTAGGTGAGAGAAGAAATTTTAATATGTATATTATTTAAGAAATTTATAAAATATTATAATATAATATAATAATGTATGAACCTTTTTTATGTTTCAAATTTATTATATCAAATTTTACCAAAGTAAATACAATTATTCATTAATCAATAAAATACTTTTTTATTTATATCACCTTATGCATCATATATGAAATATATATATATATACATATATATATATATATATATATATATATATATATATATATATATATATATATGTATATAAAATATATATTATGGTTTTTTTTTTATATTTTTTTGTATAAGAAACATAACGAAAATATTACGAAAAGTAATTCATATAGCAATAATTCATTCAGCAAAAGGAATTAATCCAAAAACAAGTAAAATAATAAAAATTTACAATATAAAAAAGTTCTTTAACCTAAATCAATAAAAATAAATTTTCATAACCGAATTTTATTTATTATTATTTTTCATATAACCGACCGGTTTATCTATTTCACATAATTTTAGCGAACGTTGATGATAAAAATACGATACATAATATCTCATCTTCAGAAATTAATGAGATACTACTAAGTTTTTATCGATATGGGTTCTTAAAGTTCATTTTCAAAGATTCATCAGCGTTGCAAATAAAAACTTGCACATTTGTTTTGACTTAACGCAAGTTCCTATATAAGTTTTATTAGCAATAATATTTAGTTATGGCTAATTTAAAAAAAAATCGCTTATACATAATATAATGTAGCTATGAACAATATACATGAAACAGACTTAATCTTATTTAATATAAGTTTTCGAATAAGTATAAGATGGCTTATGCAATGCGTACATCAAAAATAATTGGATTCTAATACAATAACTGTTATGTACTTCGCCAATTGGAACCTTTTTCCCAAATAGACGAGTCTATATTTCACACATGGTTTTTCAAAAAAAATTTTGCCTAATAAACATTATATATCTACAATAAGATTATATTTAAAGTTACTATAGGGATAGATTGACTGTTTTTTTTAATCATGAATAATTAAAAATTTTAGAAATTGTTATTATTTGTGTATTTGAACATTTTTATTATGTAGCTTATTGATTTGCATTATTAATAGAATTATTCTTCTTTTGAGTATAGAACACTATTTTCCCGAAACGAAAGCCATCGGTATTTAGAAAAATGGAAATAAGCCCACCATCGATTTTTATTTACAGTTAACAAATTTTTATTTACATTGCTAGTATAAATTCGTGAATAAACGTTGGAAAAACGCTTTCAAAAAACAAATTGAATTCACTATCTCTATTTCTTTCTGTCAGTAGAAAACTGTAACAGATATATAAAGAAACCGTACGCTTTCTCATTACTGATGTGCAGATTTTCCATATTATAAAAACATTTTTTTTATATCAATAGAAATTATTTATTTAAGGAATAATTCAAAAATATATCTTTTAATAGATTTAAAATATATTTCATGGCATAATTTATGAATTGAAGGAAACTATAAACAAAATTTATCTCAATTTTAAAGATTTTGTTTATATATAAATTTTAATATACATTAATTAGAATTGGAGTTGTGATATTTTACAATCGATAAAATAGATATCTGTATCAGCTTACGTATGAAAAAATAAGTATAAGACATGCTAATGTATATCAGACTCTTAAACGTCTTTAGACTTAATATACGTATACCTTCGATAGCTCAGTTGGTAGAGCGGTGGACTGTAGTTGGCATTGAACAAAGTGGAAATCCATAGGTCGCTGGTTCAAATCCGGCTCGAAGGATTTTTTTTTAGTTTTTTTTCTTGTTCATAATATTTCAAATGTTTATAATAGTTGAATAAAAATGATTTATTTCTTATAACAGATAGAATTAACTAAAATTCCAAGATGGAATAAATACATTGATAATAAATAAATGTATACATTATAGATAAATGATATTTTTTATTTTTCAATGAAAATTTATGAAAAATACTTTCAAACGATTCAGTATAGGATAATGAATCTGTAATAGTAAATGAAAATTTAGTACTTTGACAAAATCGACATAGACTCATAGATTGTAACAATTAGAGGTATGAAATTTATTTGGCTTTGAACTTCGTTGATCATTGATAAGAAATTAATTTTTAAACATAACATTTATATCACGTATAAACAAAGTGAAAAATTTGCATATTATATTATATAGTGTTGATTAATTCAACATGTAATGTGAAAAATAATGTATAACGCAATGGCTTTGGGTAATAAGGAAAAGCATCTCGTATCCTACTGCTTAATGGGTATCTAGATCGAGCGTGTTTTTTTATTATTGATTTCTTGAACGAGCATGATTTCTTAACGAAATTTATAATTCAATTACATCATATATGTCATTAAATAATAATATGTCTATTAGATGTAATAGGAACGTATTTTTACTATAGAATATACAAAGAATAATAATGAAAAAAACACGGAATCATTGTCCATAATTTATTAAGTACAATTGAATTTATGATATTAATTTAATTAAAATGTCATCATTATCTAGATAACCTTGCTAAAGTTATACCGGAAAATAGCGAGAGATAAATCATTTTATTTTTGTTGATAATATACTTTATACTTAAAAAATCTATTATAATAAAAGCAATACACAGTATCTTACATTATTAGTACACTTTGTATGGTATTTCATAGTGTTCTTGACGTGTAAGCGAATGCATATTTTAAGTACAAAGTATATTATTAGCCAAAAATTGGTATTATTAACTAAATGCTTAATTACAACTACTGTACCGATTAGTACCATTGTTTCATACATCCCTTTATAACATTCAGGACCATTAATAATGGATAAATAGCACTTTCCTCGATTCGTCAGGTTTTGGTCAAAAGCTATACGTATATTAAAATTGCCTATTGCTTTTAGTAACAATACGGGACATACTATTTTAGCATATTGAAATGAGACAGGACTTGATTGTCGGAGCACTGAAACTGCTCAGAACTGGACAAAGAGTTTTTTCCGTTTTAATATTATTTTCCAGAAAACATTCTAAATGTTAAACAGATGTGGAACAAAATTGAAGTGTCAACAACAGTAGAGACACTTTGACAGTAATTTATAAAAATTATGCTGTCCTTTAACATATGTAGATATATATTATTTTAATTTTAATTTTTAATTTAATTCAATTTTTATTTTATTTTTAGTATTATTTCTATTTCAGGTTCTACGGGGGTGATTATAACAAGCACAGTCTGACTGTCGATATATAAGCATAGTAGATTATTGCATATAGACTGTAAGACCGAGACCAATAGATATTATTTTTAAATAAATTTTTATGCCTACGTTGTTATGTAGTTCTAATTGTATTTTCCAAAATTGCCAAGAGCTCTTATTTATGATATATATAATATACTTATCACATTAATAAACAATTTTATATATTCTAGTTATCAGTTTTGTAATTACATCAATCAATTATAATTGGAATATTTTATAAAAATCTATTCAAATTAACATTTTTATATTATAGAATACTGATGAATTGATTGATGAACATTTTAATGTGTTAAAAGAAATATTCCAAAAATATATTTTTCATAGTAGGTACAAGTGAAGATTTTTTTAGTATACTTGAAATGACGTCCTAATATAATATACTTTATAGAAAATAGAAATCCAACTAGATTTGTTAGAATCAACATAAGCCAAAAATCAATTTTTTAATAAAGAAGGTTTCATTTTAAATTTAATCAAGACATAATAATTAACGAATTCAATTAGTTTATTTATTATCAGTTAATCTTAGAATTCGTTATTAATAAAATATACATAATATTTCACACAAAATTCTATTGCAACGGGAATCGCGCAATGTTGATAAATTTATGGAAGAACTTGCGTTTAGAAAAAACCAGCGAAGACAGCAATTAAAATTTAATTACAGCAAGAGGCACTATGCACAAGAAAACAAAAAAGATTCGCTAATAGTTCATGTATTAATATATTCAAAATTAAACTATTGATAGGTCGATAATTTTGTAATAAAACAATAATGAGCTTCTAAAGACAATAGTGATTTATTAACGTAAATATTTCTATATGAAGTTGTATTTTCGAATCTTTTAACGTCAAGAATTCCTCAATTGGTAATAAAAATTCTTAAAAAGAATGATCGACTGTTAACTGTCAGCGAAATCTCTAGACTAATAACAATGGCAGCTTAGAAAGCAGATTATATGCCAGGTATGTCATTATACATCTCCTGGCATGTGACTCAATTTTTGCAGCACATAATTTTGTTTCTTTTTTTTTTTAAGGATCGCTCTATACAAGAACTCCTAATGCTTTCGAGCGATACCGTAAGCATTATGAATCATCCGGGGAGGCGAGGCCACCCCCGCGCACGTGGGCGGGACAAATAAGTAAAGAAGAGCGCGCGAGGATCGAATCTAAAAACGATTTTAACAATAACACTTGACTCCTCGGCGAAAAGCGGGGCGCGGGTGCGCGCCTGTCAATTGCGGGGACCCGGGCGCGCGCTCGCGTACTTGGCCAAGCGTAACGCGACACGCTGGTTCCGCGCGCGCGTTTTCACGCGCGTTTCCATTCGTTTTGACATATACCGGAGCTTGTATGCGTGCGTGCGCGCGCGCGCGTGTGTGTGTGTGTATGTATAAAAGGGAGGTGTTCCCGTCAATCAAGATGTAACCGAGCGTAAGAAGCGACACGCGCACGCGTACACAATGTAGATATATATATATATATATATATATATATATATACATATATATATATATGTATGTATGTATATATAATAATGTGAAAAGCGCGCAAAACCCTGCGAGGAATTCGCGTCAATTCTGCCGGGAGCAGGGACGGATGGCTCGCGGGGATGAGGGAGGTGGAGGAGGGGGGTGGCTGCGAAATTAATCTGAGTGGTTATACGGACCTCTATATGCGTGCACGATGCGGCGGGGTCACGCTCCGTACGCTCGTCTAGCCCGGGTTCCCTGATTAATTGCCGATGCCTCCGTGGCGCGCGCGAGAGAGATCTAGCGCCGTCTCTGGCTAGCCGGCCGATGCTAAATTAAATAATACTCTGTCTCGCCTTCTCTCTCTCTCTCTCTCTCTCTCTCCTATATATATATATAGGCTCGATGGGACACAGGACAACGGAGATTTCTTTTTTCCCCCGCGACCGAAGCAAGAATTCAGACGGCGCGCAATCTCTACTGGCGTATATAATTATCTGCCTCGAAGCGTGAAAATTCTTTTATTGAATGTCGCAACATGTATGATACTGGCGAATTTATTTCTGTGACGGGTTTTCGGGAACTAATTTATATATAGAGAAAATAGAACCTTTCTTATAATAATTATTATAAGAAGGAAGATAGAACTGTCGCTTGATAATTATATTAGTGAATTGATAAGTAGAATAGAGGTCGCGGATTTTTGACATGGATGAATAGTCAATTCCAATTATCATATATAATGAAATGTTAAAGATTCGAAATTAACTGGTAAATGCCGGAAATCTGTACTAATTTTTATTAGTTATATACAAATTCCAAATACGTGCACAAAATATTAAAGAATTATTTCTATTTTCTCAAGTTTTTCTCAATTTCTCTCAATTAATTTTAATTATCCCAAATCAACTGGCTTTTCTTCACTTTACGTAAAACAGAAAACATTTTTAAAAATATATAGAAGTTCAAATTAAGGTTGGAGTGTTAGAAAAATCGCTATTGTGTGTGCTAAGAACGTATTTTGTATTGTCTATGTTAAGAATTGAAATGTATGTCTTAAGACATCTGTTGGTGGGTTCGTGACCAGGATGATAAACGAATCCTAAAACGATCATAAGTCGATTTCTTTACAATAATAATAATAATGTTTATTGAGTATTCGTAGAACACTTGGTGAAACACGATTTAAGTAATTCAGGTAAAAGTACCGTAAAAACAATTGGCTTTCGTTTCACTATAAATTATTAAAGGTTTTTTTTTTGTTTATTTTATTAAAGGTCAAAGCGAGCGATTGTTTTTTCAATTCTTGTACCCTAATACCTGAACTGCCATATTAATTATAATGCAACCTTTTTTATGTAATTGTGAAAAATAGAAAAAAAAGGAAAATTTCTTAGAACATTTGGAATGTTAAAATGTTCAGGTCTAAAGGTATAGATAACGATACACAAGGCTAAAAAAGCTATAGTCCGTAGTATTTTTGATCGCCTGTTCACGAGCCAGCAATTGTTGACGATTTACCCAAGATATTTTATAAGCGATCAAAGCGAGAAGAGTTAAGTCCCGCGATGTTAATCGCCAATTTGCACACACTAGTATTGAGGGATTTTTCAGATTACGACAGCCGAAAAATTGTACTAAACTTTACGATTTTTACGTTGGACTGATTTAAAATATCATAGGTACCAAGTGCCCGAGTTCGAATACTACAAGAATTGAGCTTGTTTGTAATAGCACTGTTTGTTTCGCGTATCGAAGGAACTTCTGAGAAATAAAATGTTCAATAATGTTTTGTGCTTCTTGAACATCTCGCAATGCATGATGTTTTTCACTTATGAATTTGTTGATACTTGGCCCAATGGTGTTTCGAAGAAAAAAGACGTTTGAAGTAAGAATTTTTGGTGCTCTGCTGAAGAAAAAGTATTTAAAATCTCGAATATCGATACGGAGGATTCAATAGCCTTACTGAAAAAAATTTTAAAATATTCACACAAGTCCATTGATTAGTTTAGATTACAATTAACCAGGTCTGAAATAAAATAACAATAAATCGATTAACCATTTTCAAAATCGAAAACGTTCTTGTACCCCGAACCAAATTTTTTACATCATCACCATTCCAATAAATTACATTTCTCCTCGTTCGAACGCTCCTAAAAATACGCACTAATTGAATTTTTCCATTAGTTGAATAGTTAGTGAGAGCTTTACATTAATTTCAATGAATTTTTTAGCGTAAGAACACTGATAAAAAAGTCTTCAATTACATCGCAACTGCTGATAGAAAACATAACAATTATATTTGTTGCATCGCGTTGAAAGTATTTGTCTTTAATTTATTTAATGGCATCTGTTTATTACGACATGTTTTATCCTAGCGCTTCTTGTCTAGTATTGCGATATTTACAGCGAGTTTACGGTTGAATAAAAAAGAAAATGAGAAACGCAGTCTTAAGAATTAAATCATGATTCAATTAGTTGCGATTATTGAATAAATTAGACTGCTCGGAGGTTATTTAAATACATTTCCACACACACACACACACACACACAGACACACATATATATTTTCTTTTCCACTTACAAACGAAACATATAAAATTTGGTGTAACAATTTCATCATTCACGAGAGAGCACACACACACACACGCACGCGCATATATATAGTTTAAGTAAAAGAAATTCCCGTTTATCGGCCAAGAACCATTAGCGCCTCGATTGGCGCCCCATTTACTTCTAGAAATCTCGGCATTAAAGCGAATTTATCGCGACCCGAGCGCAATTGCGCTCGCGTGCGCCCGCGTTATTATACATATACATATACATGAACACACCAGAGACATCCGGCGAAATCCCGGCGCAAAAACTGCACAACTCGCTTTCATTGCCCGTGTACACCGTATACACATTTATACGTAAACGCAAAGTAATGCTCGGCGCGTGTTCGCAATAATTTTTCGCTCGTCGAGACGCGCAATCGTTCGGAACTTACTGTGGCGTTCTATGTATGTATGTATCTATGCATATATATATATATATATATATATATATATATATATATATATATATATATATATATAGAAGAGAGAAAAGAAAGGCGCGATTTTTCACCTTCCATCTCCCACCGCCCCCTCTGCGCTCGGCTCCGAGCCAAAGCCAAAAAGGCGGAAACGACTCTCGGCGCTCGGCCGATCCGCCGCGCAGCGCCACGGTCCCGATTACATCTTTACGGTTTTATAACAGCCGCGCCGGCGCGAGAGCCGCCGCCTCGAGAGCTGCGGGAGGGCATTTTGTTTTCCCTCCCGCGTAAAGGGGGTTAAGAGGGGTGGGGGTATGACGCGGGAGACAAAGTGAAAGAGGAGGAGGCGCGGGATGTGAAGTTGGACGAGTGAAAGCCGGGACCGGTCTATTATATTTTCCGCCGTTTCGAAAGCCGCGCTTATCAAGACGATGGTTTATTTATTTTATTCTCGCTTTTGGAAAAAAAATCGCCTTATCCGTCGGTCGATTGCACTTAATAACGTTTCCCAAACGAACTCATAAATAACAGTAACTCGAAATAACAGTTTTGTTGATAATCACGTGATTATGATATTATTAGAATTCGGATTATATGAAACATGAAAAAATTTCTAATTCGAGAAAATTTCAAAGTTTTAATAATTAAATACATATATCTGTTTAGGATTTCGATAAAAGTAGTAAAATTTAAGTAAAAAAATAAGTGACGATGGTTAAGAAACTATCGATTCTAATATGAATGTATATTATGATAACGGGTATATCATGAATATCGCTATCAACCTTTCACCATAATCTATAACATTTTGCGAATTTACAACGACTGATTCGAGAATAAAATCAGGGTCGAAAGGGGGACGGTATAATTGATAGGATTCTCGCGAGACAAGCCCTGTGCCGTCAGTAGTAACCTATTCTGCCGAGCCAAAGGCGAACATATATATATATATATATATATATATATATATATATATATATATATATATATGCGCTATCACTTCGCTGCGAGATCGGGAGAGAAAACGTAATCGATTTCCCGGTGAACTCAGCCGTAAGTCGCCCCTGCAGTCGGTGTCACAAGAAACTCGCCTCGGCAAAGGCGCCAACGGAGCGAGAAATTACTCATCGTTCTGATTGAGGTTAATTAATTAGATAATTAAGTCCCCGCAGCGAAGAAGCGAAGAACCTCTATACGTATATACTTATACTATACTTCTCCGCCCTCTATCTCCTCAAGGTCTCTTCGATGTATATCTTCCTCCTTATCTATCCAGCCATATCTCTCTCTCTCTCTCTCACTCACTCACTCTCCTTTGTTTCACCTTGCTCCTTGTACAAGTATAAGGGATTCGTTTTCTATTCCTTTATCCGTTGGTGTACTACTCTCCCCTTCCTCTCTAGCTCATTAATTTACTATTTGCATATATGAAATCTGATTTTTATCGATGCTCTACAGCGACAGTCCATGTATTAATTGCTCTCTACGTGCTTACTTGTGTACGTACACCAGTTCCACGCGGTTTTCTTCATTACCTCTGGGTATGAATAATTTATAGTCTTATCCATGGTGTCGTTAGATGCCTAAAATATTATTGTATATATTTATCATATATACTTATGTTACATTTTATATCTGAATCAAGGCAATCTTTACGTAACAAACATGTATTTTTCGTTTGTGCGTATAATGAGAAAATAATGAAATTAATGGTCCAATCCTTCTTCCTTGTGTACTTCACAGAATTATATATATATATATATATATATATATATATATATATATATATATATATATATATGATATTGAAACAATCTCGTAACTTTCACCTCGCCTCCCTTTCCCATTTATATATACATATCCACTCTTTCTCGCTCTGATGCAGCCCGCGAATTACGATAGAGATTCTCCTTCTTTTTCCCTCGGTCTTTTAACTCCTCGAGAGTTCGGCAGTATGTATATTGTATGTATATATATATATATATATATATATATATATATATATATATATATATATAAGCTATGCTGCACGCGCAATGCGTAGCGGTCGCGCAAGGCCGCCCCCGCCTCCGCGCGCGCTTATCTTATTTCGCCCCCTTTGTCGCATTCGTTTGCTCTTTTGCCATCCCTCCCCCAGTCTCGCTTACCTTGTGCGCGATTTTCGCTCTTCCTCGGCCTTGCCACGGATCCGCCACCGTTCGCCCCTCCGCCCCACGTTCTTTTTTTTCTTTTTTTTTGACTCTCGTACCTCGTGCGTTTTTTTAAGCCGCAGAGTCCCCTTCCCCTCCTCCACCGCTGCCGTCTCTCTTTTATCCTCGCCCCCCCCTCTCTCTTCCTCGGTGGTGCGACTGCGGGGGCGCACGGTGTATCCCCGTGAGGAGGTTTTTGGCAGGCAAGTTCATTATATAAAAATGCTCCTCGTTACGCCGGAGAGCCGTAGTCTACCCGGCCCCCTATACCGCACCGACTCTCATTAATTTGCCCCTCTCCGTCTCCCCCTCCCGTTCGCCCGCAACTCTCCCTCTTTCTCTCGTTTTGCTACGATGCCTGCGAAAGGTGGCGCGGCATTAACATCCCGATGCTACGGGGAGGGGTAGAGAGGAAGATAGACGGATAGATATAGAGGAACGAGGTAGGCAAAGAGAGAGAGAGAGAGAGAGAGAGAGAGAGAGAGCGACAAAGAGGCGGGGGAGTCTTAACGCAAGCAAGCTTAAACCGGGATCTCATTATCTTCACGCGATGCTCGCGGAAGCTTGAAAGTCCCGTGGACGATCACCTACATCTCTCCTCCCCCCCTCTCTCCCCCCACCGCCTCGCTCGCTCTCTCGCAAGCGCGCCCGCCGCGTCCATGAATATTCATGCGAATATCGAGATTATCTCTTTTAGACGCGCAGGCGCGAGGGCGCGCGGCCGCGCGAACCTTGTCGCTCGTTAGCTCGCTCATCTCGCTACACGCCCCGATCCGTGGAGCTGGCTTCGTGCGCCTTGCGCGAAATTCGTAATTACTTAGGCTTCGAAGGAAATTGTCGCGGCTGCGCTCTCGGTCGGCTGGGACGATAGGGTGGGAGGGTGGCGGGGCGCTCGCTATCATCGACCTTGCCGCTCCACTCTTCCTCTCGCTCGCTTCTTCTCGCCGCCTCCCCCGCCCTCCTCCTCCCGGTGTGTACCGGCGGCTTATGTTTTTCGCGGTTGCGCGCGCGGTGAAACGACCCATGTATACATATATACATATATGCATATATATTCCCTCCTAATTCCTGGTATTTTTATCTATTTCTCGTTCTTGTGGGATTTTGAATATAATTTCTTGCGGACGTTAAGCGCGTTCAATTGAAAAGTATCACTCACCGAGTAATTTTGTAATAATTTCTTTTTGCGTATATAACGGACCGATAGATGTAATAAATAATTGTAAGCCATAAGCAAGTTTGCTATGAAAAAAAGTTCTTGGGTATTCAACGAGTGAGAAACTTTTCTAATGTTTTTTTACGGTGATAGGCATCTACCTACTATGTATTTTAGAAAAAAAAATTTTTTTTTTTAGTCATATGACTGTTTTCATGAAACAAATGCATTTTAGGATACCTATATTGATACCTATAACATGCGTCTCCGAGTCCATATTCACGAATGGATATATTGATTAAAAATTTATGGAACTCTACCAATTGAATAATTAAAATAATTATTAACGCCAATGAATTTGTATAAAAATTCTGAATATTACGATCAATTATTTTAAACGGAAATACGTATTGAAGTAGATTGTGCATTTATTGCAATTCTCCGCCATCTCTCGAAACCCTGCATTAAAATATGTAAACGGTTAACACATTCGCATATAATCTTATACTTATGAACTCTTCATTGGACTTATTCGTACTAATAGAGGTCATTTTTAACCGCACTTGCGAGAGCGGTGAGTCACTAGTAGTAAGCCAAAGTTTGTTAGACATAATTATATAAATGCCTGAGGCCAAACAAGTTTTAATCAACAGTCGGCATGAATTTTACACGCTAATTATTTTCAAAATAAAAAAAAAATCAATTTATTTTATAAATAAATAATGAAAATAAGACAGATTGTTGATAGTACCCAGGTAATATAAGCCAGCAAGAGTAATTGTAGTTAGAATAGTATTTATTAGCTAAATTTCAGTGGAAAATAGCGAACGAGAAAAATTTATTTTATCCTATTTCTTGCATATTCTTATTTAATGAATTTAATTTTCTTATGGATTAAATAGCTAAAATAATATTATATTATTCTATATATCTTTTGTTTTGTATTAACAAATGGAAAATTTTTCTGACGATTAAAAGCTAGTACTAAAAGAATTCGTCCTTGAAAAGCAAAAATAAGAATCCAAATTGAAGTCTTATAAATATAAATATATTTGTTAATTTTACTGAGACCTACTCTATATAATGGACAGAACTCGTTCTACATTCTTTTTTATCGAGGACAAAAACTCCCTACAATCGTCTACCCCTGTATTATAAGAAAAATTGCTTGGACATCTTATATTGCACTCCGAAGTCAATGTAAAGCCTATTCTTCCAATATGCTGTCTTTGAATTACTATAATGGAAAAAAGTGTACGTAAAAAGACTCTCTCTCTCTCTCTATATATATATATATGTTACCCAAAAAGAAAAATGACAGACAGAGGAAGAAAAGTGGCCGATATGCCCCTCTTTACGCTGTACCGAGCCATCGAACAATTTTCCAATTGATCCAAAGCCAACAGCTCGGCTCCACCTTTTTTTTCCCCATTTATACATCCGCCCCGTGCGCCTCCCCCAAGGCACACGCGATGCGCAGCGATACGTGCGTGCCTCTGCGTGCGTGCGTCCGACGTTTCTGACGCGTCAAGTGGCCTTTCAGCGCGCGCGCGCGCGCACGCTGCTCATCCTCGCGCGTTCGGCGCCTCGTCGTGAAAGGGGTATTTGCGGGCACGGGCCTGTTTTACATAAACACGAGGTCCCTCCCTCGACCGCCCCCCCCCTCCGTCTTTCCGTCCCGAGATGTGTCGCCGGGCTCGCGGGGCTCCCGAGCGAGGCAGCGACAGAAGAGACGAACACACACACAGAGAGAGAGAGAGAGAGAGAGAGAGAGAGAGAGTAAGAGAAATAGAGATAGGATGTATTTATTTGTCCGAGAGAAGCGCCGATGCACCGGACGGATTTAAAACGCGCCGGAGCCACTGCAAGGGATGCGGCTTACTGGCGCACGCAGGATTGGGTGCGCGTTTCGTGAAATCCTCGGAATGCTTTGATGCGGCGGCGGGTCGAAGGGGGAGGAGCGGAGGTGGGGCCTGGGATAGCGCGAGGGCGAGGGCGAACGTGGGTGAAACAGCTGTGAAAGCATATTATGTAGTTAAATATACCTATATATATATATATATATATATATATATATATATATATATATATATACAGAGTAATTGGAGAGAGGTGAAAGGTGAGTACGTACGGAGAAATTGATGGATAAATTATTGGCGGGGTTGGGCAGCATATACCATTTGGACATTATATGCAGACACTGATATATGGCTGCTGATTTTTGTGCTCGAACGATTTGATTTTTTAATGTGATTTTTTCAAATGGAATTTTTTGATGATGACAAGTGAACGATTCTAATAAAAATAGGCTCGATAAGTCCACTTGTACTGGATATTTTCAATCGTTACCTGCGATACAAGAGTATAACACATACTTTGTCCAATCGATTCGTAATCGATTTATTGCTCCACGATATGCGAAATTTATAATCTCACAAACGAGGGCATAAAATTAACAAAATTAAGCATATATATATATATATATATATATATATATATATATATATATATATATAATTTTGCGCGAGCGTCGCCCTCGTATCGTTCATCGATGTTCAAAGTAAATAGTCGTCAATTTATAAATGTAGACCGTGGTGTGCGCGCGCGCACCAGCGTTGTTATATACGCGCGACACGCGTAAATTTTCTTCTGCCCGAACTATCGAGAGGGACGCGGCGGGCGGGGGGGGGGCAGGGTGTGCGGAGCTAGGGTGACTTTATTTTGACAAGCACGAGCGAAATATCAAAAGGTGGATTCTTAAAATATCCAGCTCAAAGGTTTGTGCTCTCTCTCTCTCTTTCGTCGCCGCGATGCCGGGAGTAGCGACACAACGAGCGCGAACGAGAGCGCGACGCGGGCAGCGAGAAATCAGGAGAGACGCGGCGCCTCGCGCGTCGGAGCCTTCCTTCGAGCGATCCGCCTGCAAGTGGACTGGAAATGTTTTTACAGTTGATTCGCTGTTTGCTTTGCGCAAATGTATCATGTCCCTCTATCCATCGGTCCGTCTCCCTCGCTCTCCCCGTGTCTCCCGTTCACCCCTCCCCGACCCCTCTACCGGGCCCCCCTTGCTCATATCCCTTCCCGGTCTCGCGAGTCGCTCCTCTCCCCCTCCCCAACCCCACTCCACGCGGTCTCTCGCCCCGGCGGTTATTTCGACGCCGAGCGTCGGGGCTTAAGCTCTGTTTAACCCTGGCCCAGGGTCTGTTTAGCTAACTTCGTATTTAGTTAGTCAACCCTGCCCGCGAGGCGTCATGGGAAACGACAAGTGGCCCACGGCGCGGCGCGGCGCGGCGAGTACCGCTCGCTTTGTACTCGTCTCTCCTTCTCAGCTTTACCCCTCCTCCCCTCTCGCCCTTCTATCCCACACTTATCCCCCACCCCACCCCGCCCGTCTCAACTCGTCTCTCCATTGTACGACGTGCACACATAGTATAACGCCGGGGTATGGCGCGCGGCGCCGAGCGCGAATGTGCTGAACGTGCAAATCCCGTCATTATCAAATTTGTCTTTGGGAGAGCTCAAA
>JACCIC010000021.1:4860000-4869444 GCA_018907035.1 Sycobia sp. Sy_11
CTGCGTTCCGTTTAGCTAGGAAACTTGATTAAGAGTAGTTGCCATCTTTTTGTTTGTGGGAATTTAGAGCATCAAATTGGCCAATTCATGTTCCAAAAATGTTCGCAATTCCTAACCAGGGCTCGAATTTCTGACGATCGTTAAATTATAATTCTACGAGTTTATAACTGTCGGGGCGGCGCAAAGAGTCGCGCGCACTTATAATACTACAGTATATGACGAAACTTTGAGACCAAAAATTTTCACCTCGATTTGCTCTATAAAAGCTCGCCTACCACTCGTGCACCACGTCTTATATATATATATATATATATATATAATATATATATATATATATATATATATATATCAAGTCCAAAGATCGTAGAGCTTATGCATCTAGAAACGAACTCGCGTTATCGCTGCAAACTCGTTCTCTCTCTCTCTCTCTCTCTCCCGCGTCATTAGTAAGCGTAGCGCGCAATCCCATCTCTCCCTCCCACCCCCCGCCCCCTCTCAACCCCTCTTCCTCTTTTTAAGCGCACCACCGAGATGAGCTTCGGCCTATCCTCCGATATATAACGGTGGCGCGGGCGACGCCCGAGCGCGACGCGACGCGGGGCGGCGCACTTCGGATTTACGATCGCCGCGACCCGAGTGGAAATTGTGCCGGCTCGTATCTCCCGCCGTCTTTTTCTCATACCTATATTGCGACGATACTGCGCGCGGGTGTCTTTATCAAGCGCTCGCTGCAGAGGGAGGTTCTGTGCACAACGGTGCTACGTTGATATATATATATATGTAGTCGCTGCTACTCTCGATTCGGTCAATTTTAATGGAATTTCTGATATTCCTCGTATGAAAATGTTAAGATCGAGAATTTTTGTATTTTTCCTTTTATATATTTTATATTTTTTATACGCTGTGCGATTACTTATTCTTAGAAATGGTATATAATCCGCTATAATTATCAATATTCCGTTCATTTTAAATATGTACTCAATTAATGTTTAAAAATGTATGTAATGAGCTTTTAAGTACTTTACCATACCATTGGTTTTTTTCTTTTAAGTCTCGACAATATTATTTTTATCTTCGATATCTGTCAAATTTAACCATTATTCATGAAGATACTTTAATTTCTTAGGGGAATAATTAAACATTTTGTGAACTAATACGAATTGTGCATCATTGAAAATATCAATGAAAATGTAAAAAAATATACAATAAGTACTTAAGTTCTTTATTTAAATCCTTAATTTCCTACATAAACAATGACAAATATTTTCTAGAAAAGCGTGAATAAAAATTACAGATATATGCACCATCTTAGTACAGTGTAAGAGATACTATATTCAAATTACTTTTTCTCAATAATTAGAGCAGCGACTTAGCTTGTCTTATTTCCCAAAATCTGTAGTTAGTTTTTCTAAAACATTTAAAATAGGTTTCGTATGGTTGTCAAATTATTTGAATTCCTGTTTAATCAAAATAATCACAAGAATATTTATACCCTTGCAGAAAACACGTTGGTGATAGAAAATTGTAAATTCTGCTGTTGTAACAGTAATTGCTTGCACGTTTACTATAAATTGACAATCTACAAAAAATAAGTTATAAAAGTAAATTTTATATTAAATTATTTATTATATATTAATTATTTATTATATATTATAATAATATAATTATTTTTATAACTCGACGATTCAATGCAGAAGTTTTAATCTTAAGTCATTGCATACAAAAGTTTACTTACTACGTGTAATCTAAATAGTTAAGAAAAATGAAATAACATTTTTGTTAACATAGAAGCGTAACAAATATTCAAGATATAGTCATACACCTTTTAGAAATATAATCTCTCCAACAAGTACACAAGGTATATATAACGCTGTCTTGATAGTCATTTGATTTCGTATCAGCCTTCTCAACGTATAAAAATTTTCTGTTGATACTTTAAAATATTTTTTTTTTCTCCCACCCCTTTCTGTAGTTTTTACACTCACGGATAATATCAAGAGCACAAATGACATGATTTATTTGGATATTCATTATTTACGTCTTCGCTGATGGATCGAGCTCGTAATAATGATATTTCAGAGACATAATCGTTTTGAGTCGATGGTCAAGTTATGCGTTATTAAAGCTCATCGACGTTTATGACAAAGACGTGAGTAGCCGTTAAAGTCTGAATTCCTTAATGTATATTATGGCTTAATTAAGAATTGATGCACTGATCTATACAGAACGTTTTGAATTCTAACCTAAAAAAATAGCAGTTTAGCAAAACGCTTTATTATTATTATTCTTTTCATATTTGTTCTATAAATGTAAAAATGTGTATATGTTCCAACGTAGTGAGAATATTAACCTGAAAATGTCTTATTATTGCAGTCATTCATTCGGGAGTACATTTTGGACAATGTTTTCGTTTGTATTTTCATGTACATTCTCTTTTATTTCGCCATATGGTACGCGCACAAGGTGGGTTATTGTTTTTTTTCTTTTTTTTTCATTATAAGTGATACGTTTTTTAAATTTATTTATACGTCTAGATAATCAAACAAATAGAGGAAAAAAATCTGGAAATGTTGATAACCGTTGAAAAAATCGCACGGTGAGTTCAGAAAATGGCGTCTCGCGTACATTTTCCACAAATATTGTTCCTTCACTTATCCGCTTGTGCAGTGCTTAATATCGTTATAATTAATTTGCCAAATACAGAAAATAGACGACATAATTGCTCTAAAGGGTAAGCGCACCGAATACGAGGACATCGTTATTAAAGCGGTACGTGTTAAATGCTATCAACGCCAAATTATGGGCAGATGATCATTGTTAACGATTTGACGAATTTTTTCAGAAAAACGCGCAGAATGTCACTACAAAGCAATTGGACAGTGAGGTAAAAATTTTTGGAGAAAAATCTCCTTTTCGCAATATGCAAATACACAGTTAATACAGTTATTTAATACAATATAATATAACATTATATATATGGGATATTTTTAACCGCTAAATATTACAGATGAAGCGCCTAAACTCGGAGCTCGTTTCCACGATGAGCAAATTGAACGAGCTCGAGAAATTCCTGGGAAGGTAAATAGTGATCACGAGCACAATAAATTCAATAATAATAAAAAATCTTTTCTCATACCAAATACATTTTTAGTAATATTTTATTAAATATTAGATGATTTTCAGTGGAAGTTTGGAAGGACTGCAATGCAAGATCAACAAAGAAATTTTCCGCAGTCGAGAACGAGTCTCCCGAAGGAATTGAAACTTCGAAGAGCTACTCGAGGACGTTAAGGTATATATATATATATATATATGTACACACATACATATATCTACTGTTTGCTTTCTATACAAATATATATAATACCCCTCTATATTTTCTAACACCAATATTGGCCCCGGAGTCTTTTAATGGATTTATTTAAGTGATTTAATAGCGCTTTTTAACTTTATGGAAAAGATATATATCTCATAACTTTTACAAATAACAAGAGTTAGGTTAGAAAAAAAGCCATGGAAAATGTTCTCTATTACCTTAAGTAAAGTCGATTTGATTCGTTCTTTTCTCCCGTTTCCCCGTCGTCTTCAGCCCAGGGGAAAACAGAGCTTTTAACAGACGCATATTTACTTGTACTCTATTTATCTAATCGAGACCTGCCTATGTTACTTCTTACTTTGATTGTAATTGATAAAAGATAGATACTTATATAGATATCCGTATATTTTTCTCAAGTACTTTGTCCACTATACTAATATCGCCGAGTAGCGAATCTAATATATCTATACGTATATATTGCATTTCGGGGAAATAAATCGACAAATCGGTAAGACCTCCGTTCTATTATATATATATATATATATATATATATATATATATATATATATATATATATATATTTCAAAGGACGATTTCGCTGATTAGTCGAAGCTGGCGAATAATCATTTTGAGTGCCTCCGGGAGCTCCTCTCAGTGCTCCGCGGACGGGGGTGGGGAGGAATGGTGGTGGGGGGGGGGCATGGGAGCTTATGCGTTTTCACGCTACTACTTCCTTGATTGCCGCGCCGCCATGTTTAGAGGTACTCGAGCCGTCGTTCCCGCCGCCGATGCCACCGAGCCGCCGCCTCGCAAGTTGGGAGTCTTTGCAAGACCGCCAGTAACCTACTGTCCCGCCCCATCTCCGAAAAATCGGATTCAAGTAACAGAGCCTCGGCGGAAACTTCCTCGACTGAATCATCCTATCAAGGTATGCCGCGGGATGAAGATGAGAGAGAGAGAGAGGAGAGAGAGAGAGAGAGAGAGAGAGAGAGAGGAATTCCGCTGGAGGGTGGTGGGGGGGTGATTCGAAATTTGCGCGGTTCTCTGTCGTGGCGCGTTGTGTATACGTACATACAGCACACAAGGCACATCTCGCGGCTTCTCGTCATAGCTAATTAAATATGAATTATTCCTATACGCGGGAGTTGCCACACTTGATAACTTAATGTGGCTGAATTATTTAGGATGGGTGGGAGGGGGGATGGCATTCGATATATAATAGTTCTATAATGTGGAATGATGAAGGCACTGAGAAATTTCGTATGCGCATATATATAGCCTGTAATGCATACATAATTATGTTTAGCCGTTGAATTTCTCGACGTGTCTCGAAATCCGATGGATCCAGTGAATTTTCAAAAGTCCTCGCAGAAATTGAAAACATCTCTTTAACATGAGAATTGGGACTGAATAATGCTCAATTACCCAATGAATGGACCATAACTCTTAGTCAAGTTTCCCGTCTGAAAAAAAGTGACGTTTCGTATCCGTTTATGATAATTGAGCATTTCCAAGTAAAGGACCAGTTATGGGCGTTTATAACCAATTCATAAGCATAAAAAGATGCCTCGACCAGTTTTTGACCAGTTTTTCACCAGCTTTTTTATTGAGCATTAAAATTTTTTTTTTCTTATTTTTTTTTTGTTCTTCATTAAGCTGATTGCTTTTCGATTGGGATTAGCTCGAGGCTAAATTTTCGTATTTTATTTTTGGACCATTATCTGGACATTATAAATACTTCACTATTTTTCATCTCGACTATAGAGCACTATTTCACCGGGTTCACTTTAAATATTTTTTGAGCATTAATACTAGATAAGAAAATTTTGCAATACATTACCAACATTGAAATTTCTATCGAATCAAAAATCCTAAATAATCATAAAAAATAAAACAGATATAATAATAATATTAAAACAAGACTGGAGAACACTGATGATTGACCATATAATGGTAACATTAAATTTATTTCCATAATTCCTGTAGATAGGTTCTCTTAAATTTTATTTTTCATAAATCACTTATTCGGTTTAGTTGATCAGTATTAAGAGATTTTTTGTTTGTGTTTAGATAATTTACTTCAGTTCCACATAAATTTGTCAAATATTATTTAAGAAAGTTCAGTAAAATTTCGTAAATATTAATTATTATAGTTAAAGACAGAAGATTAAATTAATGATAATAGCAAGTCATCGAGAGAAAAATTAATTTATCTCATGCATTTATTAAACTAAATTTCAAATTTTATTTTCTTTTTAAAGTCTTTTTTTTTAGAAAAAACGATGGGAAAAAAGTTAAATTACGCTGGCCATTCGAAACTTGTACTTATCAACATAATTATATATAATACAAAATAACTCGATTTTTCTGTTTAATTAAGTGGCAGCGCCTATACCCAAGTATCACGTGGGCCAGGGGGATCGTCAGAAGATCTACTTGAATCGATACGCGCTTGCAAAATCCACGTCCTTCGACAGCGCCAAGAAATTCCCGCCTGAAATCGTATTGGCTCTACCTACGGGCAGATCTGCCTTGCGTTATTAGCCAGACGTTGACGGCCTGTAACAAATATATATATATAACATATACTATCATATATCTATTTCATATTTTAATGCTGTTGAGTAAATTCTTTAAAAATGTCGTCGTATCATAGTCCACTCACGTGTCCGTCTTAAATTGAAAAGTGAGACTTGCGCCGAGAATCCCTTGTGTCTCCTATGTGTATTTTTAGTGGTTTGGGGCTTGTGCTCTCTCACTGTTTTGTTCCTGCTGTCTACCCTTTACTTGACCAACGCCCCCTGCCTCCACACTGAAAAAAAATTGTGATATCAAATAAATCATTTTCTTAAATTATGAAAATATTCACTACATTTGTGGACTTTTTCGCACCGAGTAAATATATTTCCTTGATTTAAGAAAATACTTTCTCCATTAAAGAAAATATTTACTTGATTGCAGACATTTTTTTCAGTGAATTATACAATATAATTGCTCTTAATTCATAATCGATTCTTTATATTGCTGTATTTGTAATCATATAGAATTTTTTAAGACATCAACTAATATTGATGAAAAGTTTTTTTATTGGTATTGTTTCAGGATTGAAAATATTGTTTATTCATATATTACTAAGTACATTTTATTTTTACCACAATAGAAAAAGACAATACGAGAAAATGATAATATTATTTCATATATTATTTGTTTTTTTTTTTATTATACTGATATAAATAAAAGTATATTCACAATAATTGCGTTACATACTTATTTATTAACTTGTAATGCACCTTTGAAAACCAAATACTGAAAGATTAAACGCGAGTACTATTGGAATATACTTGAAACCAAGGAAATCGAAAGTGAAACTATGCTACAATACATCTACAATAGGAGTTTGCATTCGCCATATATACGGTCCGCGTGAGGATTATATAACGTGCTTTTAAGATCTATCTCGAACCGGATATTAAATTTATAAATTGCCTCTCTTAAGTGCAATATAAGAATACAGAATATATTCCAGTTAGTTCTATTAACGCGTTTTATTCGCTTAACTTACAGTATCGTTGAATTTATATTAAAAATTTTTTCTGAATAAATATAAATAATTATCATTTTTTCTTTTTTTTTGAACTAACGCATTCCTTTCATATCAAAGCAAATGAAGCATTGTCTTTGGACGCTCGTGTAAAAATAACTCGCAGCACTCGTGCGCACGACGCAGTCCTGGTCAACATTTTTTCTCTGTTTTTTTTTTCTGAACCGTCCACTCACAAACATCCGAGTGGTTTAAAATTTTATTTCATTATCGGCTTTCACTCTGTATTATCTGTTCGACCGAGACACAAAGAGCGCCTGCGCTCCCGTACAGTCCGCGTGTTAATATACGAAAGTAGTGCGGAAAAAAAAGAAATAAGAGAAAAGGATCGCGGCGGGCGTGGGTGGAGGGGGAGTTTTAAGGAGAGCGAACGACGGCGTCCCGCACGACGACGACGGCGTCGACGACAAGGACTGTGGCAGTCTCTCGACGCTCGGTAAGTGTATCCATACTAGTATATATATATATGAGAGAGAGAGAGAGAGAGAGAGAGAGAGAGACTCGGTGAATGTATCCACACTAGTCTATATATATATGAGAGAGAGAGAGAGAGAGAGAGAGAGAGAGAACAACGCGTACGCGTATTGACCGCATATAACGCGACGCGATATCGAGCCGCTTGTTTCACGATCGCCATATCGAGATCCCATCCGCTCGTTGGTTATCCAAGGCCAACTGGTATAATTCCCTTCGGGCGGCGAGTCTGAGCGTTTCGCGCATACGTGGGACGGCGGGTGAGGTGAGGCAGGGGCGGGAGGAGCGACGAAGAAGATACGATAACAACGCTGTCCTTGCCGACGCGCACGCGAAGAGCTGTCCGTGTATCAGTTCCTAGGGATTTGTTGTTTTGTTGCTAATGGGTCGAGGAGCAAGGATCGTCTAATATAGATCTGCATAATATTAGATGGGGATTTTACTTGTTATTGGTCAAAGTTGCACAAGGAGCAAGGTATTCGTTCTCGGAGATGATTAGATCCTCATTAGCAAATCATTTCAAATTCATTTAAAATCATTAGAGATAGTTTCAATATGGAAAAATATTATTCGAAATCATTTAGGAATCAAATATGTATAATATTACTTGAAATTCAAACGTATGCTTGCAGAAGAAAATATCCTAAAATATCCATGCAGAAAAAGGACAAATTGGAAATTTACTCAATTTTTAGGAGTATTATGTATAAAGATCGAAGAAGATACAAAAATTCAGATTTATTTTCAAACTATAAAAATCTTCAAATGTTTGGCATTTTATGTGGTGAACGATGAACTTTCTAAGTGTATCGTAAATATTTTCAAAATGACAAATAAAAAGTTTCATAGATATCAAATAAAGGCGATTTTAAATTATGTTGTTAAAAGTAAATTTTTTTCTGTAATGTTATATCGGTGAAAGTCAGCACTATAATTGAAAAAGAAAAACTGAAAATTACATTTGTTTTGTAGTAACTTCCCTTGAAGTTATAAACATTATTATTTTATAATAATTTTAATTATACAAACATAATCCTAGTAACAAAAAAAAAATTTCAAAAGGTTAATATGTTTTTTAATATATTAACCTATTTTCGAAATATTTTTTTTAAATTTTATAAAATATTTCGGACAAAATATTTTGAAGCATTTCAAACACGTTTTCACAAAAAAATTCCTTTAGATTCCAAAATAATGTTAAAGTATTTTTAAGTCTGTATAAGATATTGCGACCAACTATTTCAATAAAACTTAATATATTTGCAAATATTTGAAACTATATATATTTTTTCTTTTAAGCTATAGATCATAATATATTCTAATGAATATTATTATAATATTGTATTTGTTGTGGTATGGAGCAAGCAGTTTCAGAAATTACCGAATCGTCTGCAACGAAATTTTGACCGAATGTATTTTTGATGATTATGAGGAAGCAAAGACTGCATGGAACATAAGGGAAAGGGCTATACAGACATACCAACGCACGCATTTTGACCCAGCCCGTGAAAGAGGAGGCGGTGAAAATAGTCGAAGCAGGTGTTTACTTACTTCTGATGCTACATCGATAATTACGACATTTCAAAAGTTATTCATTCGTTTATTCGCCATGATTGTACCTTATAGAAATCCATTATAACCAATATAACTAAAAATAAAGTTACGATATTTCACTCACCTATACACCTAATGACCTGTTGTTCTAGATTTTTCGGATTTTATAAGGACTTCAGGAACTTTTGAAATATATTTTGTAAATATAAACGTTGTGCGTCTGAACTATTTTGTAATAACAGTTTAAAATATTTTTCTCACAGAACATTCCTAAATATATGAAAAATATTACTTCGATATCGCGGAAATATTTCGTTATCGAAAGAGATCCCGTTACTTTGCAAATTTGACAAATATGATAAGAAATTCTTCATTAGTAAACCAAATTGAAAAATTATAAAATAACTATAATACAGTTATTTATCAATATAACCCAAGTTTAAGTATAAAGGAATTGAAAATCAATAGGAAATTCGACCAAATGAATATCTTTGCCATC